>CM076578.1:1907129288-1907236204 GCA_034641835.2 Pinus albicaulis
AAATTCCCTCACGTAGGAGTGGCTAGACCTCTCCACGATAGGTTCCGCTACAAGAACTCTCATTCAAAAAAAAAGGACACCTATCGGCATGAAAATCTCACTCAATGGTGACTATGAGTATCCCACCAACATGGAAGCAAAGGGATCTCAATCAAACATACATGTGGCAATGAGTATCCTACCAACATGGCAACGAAGGGATCTCAAACATAAATGAAAATCCCAATAGAAATTACATCCCACATCAAGAACAAAAACAAGATCCGACATCAAACATCAAATAGGGATCTATATAGCACAATGCATCTCATATTAAAGGGACAAATAAGTACATAATCACACTGCAGATACCTCACATACTGGAGCTATCTGAAGAAAATGATGATAAATTGTTGGTTCTGGTTGTACTATCAATCTCGTGGCGTCGAATATCATGAAAATGACTTCTCACATATTGAATGCTGACATCTACAAATCCACTTTTAAAAGTGGCCGTGATCCGGATTTATGCAGGAACGCAACAGAATAAACACATAACCATAAATACAGAGATGCAGCGGAAATAACACTTCATTTTATTAATATCAAAGAACTGAAATTTGCTTACAGACAATGGAAATAAAACTAGCTAGAGTATCGGTAGCTATCTCTCGAGAAGAGATGTGGTGGCTACGAGACCTACGAATCGCTTTACAATGAGGCGCGAGGGCCTATTTATTATTGAGAAACAATGGAGAACCCTAAACATCCCAAAAACCTAACCCTAGGAGATGAAGCGCCAAAACTATGGGCCCCGTTTGGGTAAATTGGTGTTTCAACTTCCCGGGGGACGTAACTTTGGCATACTATCTCCGTTTGACGCATATGATACATCATTAGAAAGCTCTATCCGAGGACTACAGTGTCGGGACGAATTTTATCGAGAAAATTTCGTCTGGCGCTTTCATACCCAAAAAAACGTCGTTTAGGGCCTCAAAACGGCTCCGAAGTTCGGGACCCGAAAAAGCGCTAAAAAATAGTAAGTTATGCCAAAACGGAAAAAGCTGAAAGAGACAATGGTGGGGGGCCCAAGTGGAATAGGCGGGTGGCCACCAATATCCACCGGGATCATTCCTCCCCCCCTTAGGAAGCAATGGTCCCCATTGCGTTAAGTTCCTCCATGAGATGAGGAAATTTCTGCTGAACCCGGTCCCCGGTGAACCACTTTCCTTGGTGCGGGGAGTTGGCCGGCTTTGACAACCCGATACGGGTTGGATCTGCTTTGTTGACGAGTGTTCTTGATTTGCGTGTCCATGATACAATCCGTGGTGGCCTGTTCCATGCGATCCGGGTTTAACTCTGTTGGTGTGAGTTGTTCCGCAATGTCCGAGGTGTCCAGTAGAGGTGGAAAGTAAGGACGAAGGCGATCCACATTGAAGGCGGGTGCGGGACCAAGGAATGGTGGAATACTAAGCTCGAAGGCATTGTTACCTACGACCTTGGTGATGGTGTACGGCCCGTATCGGAGCGGGCGAAGCTTGCGGTGAGGTCCAGTGAGGCGCTCCTTCTGCAAATGTAGCCATACTTTGTCGCCCACCTGGAAGTGGTGTGGCACCCGATGTTGATCATGACGCTGCTTGTACTTCGCATTGGCTCTGTCCAATATATCATGAACTTGTTGGTGGATGTGTTGAATGCGCTCGATGAAGCTACTTGCTTTTTCAACTTCGGATCGGACATGAGCTGAATCGGCTCGGCAGTACCAAACGGCATGGCTATGTCAATGGGACATAGTGGTTGGAATCCCAAGCCCACTCGAAAGGGGGCTATGGCCAATTGAACTATGGAGAGCCCGGTTATAAGCTGTGTTGTACATAGGGGAGGCTCTCGTCCCATGTGCGTGGATGCTTTGAGTTGTACATGCGCGAGAATGTGTACAATCATTCCGTTGACGACCTCTGTCCGGCCATCTGTTTGGGGGATGGAAAGTCTGTGGACTTGGTGAGCTTTGTGTCCAACATTGACCGGAGGTTGGACCAAAAATGTGCTTGAGGAACCCGCTATCTCGATCCGATATGATAGGCTGTGGGATCCCAAAGTGCACCCACACTCGTTCAAAGAAGAGTTTAGCGGTGGCTTCGCTCGTGATATTCTTCTTACGAGGCCGCCATGATGGCCATCTTCGAGAATCGTCAACGACCACGAAAACACGAGTCATTTCCATTCTTAGTAGAAGGCGGGCCCGACATGTAATCCATGGAGATGGATTCCCACGGTCGACTAGGGGTAGGTAGTGGAGTATATAGGCCTTGCTTCTTGATGGTCGGTTTGGCAATGGCACAAGCGAGGCAGGGGATCCGATGTGCTTCTCGACATCCTTTCGAAGGTTCGGCCAATAGAAATACTTCGAAGTATTGCTACTCGTTTTCTCGACCCCGAAATGCCCAGCGACTCGACTGTAGTGTGCTTCCCATATCATCTTGGCACGCTCGCTTGAAGGAACACAAAGGTGTCCCGGGTGACATAAAAGTGCATCTTGGAGGTGAAAATTTGGAACTTGCGTGCCCCCCCCAAGAGTGCCTTGTAAGTGTGGCCGAATCCGGGTCACTCTCATAGAGAAGCGGCCAATCGGAGGTCTCGTGCCCACAAGAGTTGAGCACGGTGGTGAGCGCCACGATCGGTGGTCGGGCTGAGGCGATCGCAACATTATTGGTGCTACCCTTCTTGTACACGATGTTCAAATGAAAGCTGATTGCGGATATGTGGACCACTTCGATGGCGATCATTCCGCAACTTCCCTTGTGTCCGTATGAACTGCAGGGGGCCGGTGGTCCGTGTGGATGATTGTTTCCTTCCCCAAAATGTAATGCTTCCATTGTCGACAGGGCTTGCACAATGGAATACATTTCTTTGTCATAGGTGGGATACTTGCGAGCTGTCTCCGACAATGTCTCACCGTGATATGCCACTGGATGTCCCCTGTTGAGTAAGAACGCCCCAATAGCATAGTCGAGAGGCATCCGTCTCGATCTCAAATGGGTCGCTGCAAGTCCGGTAAGGTGAGCATCGGGGGCGGAACGGAGGCGATTTTTCAATTCTTTGAACGCCTTCGTTGAGGTTCCGACCAAAAAGAATTTTGCTCTCGCTCCTCCTTTGGTGACTTGACTCAAGGGCCAAGTGATATGAGAGAATCCCAACACGAATCTACGGTAGAAATTAGCAAGACCCGGGAAAGGCTGCGAAGCTCGTTATAGTAGTCGGGGCTGGCCAATCCCGAATGACTTGGATCTTGGTCGGATCCACATGCACCCCCCCTTTCATCAATAATGTATCCCGGATATTGAACCTGGGTCATGCCAAACGTGCACTTCTCCAAATTGGCACACAACTTGTGTTGCCGCAGGTGTTTGGAGGACTTGTCGGATGTGATGAAGGTGCTCTTCCCAAGTCTTCTTTGAAGATCGAATGTCATCCAAGTACACCACTACGAATGAGTTGGTGAATGGCCGCAAGATGTCGTCCATCATCCTCATGAAGGTTGCGGGAGCATTCGTCAACCCGAAAGGCATGACCGACCATTCAAAAAGGCCTTCCTTAGCTTTGAAGGCGGTCTTCCACACATCGGAGGGTTCAATTGGTACTCGGTGATACCCGGACTTCGGGTCGATCTTACTCGAAATATTTTGCACCTTGGAGTTGGTCCAGAAGGTCATCAATCCGTGGGATTGGGTACCTATTCCGAACAGATGATCTTGTTCGAGCGCTCGATAGTCAATACGGAGTCTCCACGTCCCATCCTTCTTACGTACCAACACGATCGGGCTCCCACGAGGGCGATGAACTTGGTCCGATGTGACCTTTCCGCAATGGCTCCCTGAATCGCCTCTTGATTTCATCATTTTCCGAACAGAGCGTCGATAGATCGGTCCATTGGGTAGTGGCGCACACGGGGTCGGATCAATCGGGTGCTTGACCCGGCGGTGCGAGAGGAACCCCCTGTGGGTGAGGTGAAGATGTCCCCGTACTCCTCCACGACCTTATCCATTTGTTGTTGTCGTGCGGAGGGGCCCCTGTCTGGAGGTCGTGGCCACGATCTTCTTCTTGCCTTGGGGGCGGATCATCGGAAAAAACGAATTTCCTGGTTTGGGAAATGAGCTTACTACATTGTTTTGCGGTAACCAAAGAGATAGTCGTAGGAGGTGGTACCTCCGGTATCTCGTACAACTTATTTCCCAAAGTAATAATAACGACACGAGGTCGAGACTCATACACGAGCATGACGCTTCCACAAGTATGGTTGTCCTAATAATACATCGAAACATCAATAGGAGCAACATCACATAATACCTCATCCGTGAAGGGCTTGATGCTATAGGGAAGGCGACACTGCCGGGCGACGCGGAGATCTCGTCCTTGGTGAAGCCACCCGATGGTGTATGGATGTGGGTGAGTCTGTGGTCGGCAAGCCCAACCGCTTCACGGCGTCTGCTGAAATGAGGTTCTTTTGGCTCCCATTGTCGACAATGAGCGTACAGGGGGAGCCCTTTACCCACATCCGGGAGTGGAAGAGACGTTCCTCCTCCTCCGGATCTTCCGGTTCCTCCTTCCGGACCTTTGTAGTGGCAACGGTGGCGTTGGGCTCCGCATCAATAATCCGTTTCCCTTTTTCATTCCCCTTTTCGGGTTCGATTCGGAGTCGGAGCATGCATCGACTCGAAGCCCTCATCTCGGCCACTAGCGATCGCTTGGCCCGACACTCACTTGTGTTGTGAGTGGAGCTCTTATGGAACTCACACCACTTTCCCGTGTCCTTCTTTGGCTTTACCGTGTTGTTCTTTTCTTGTGGCTTTGACGGGTTGTCTTTAGCCGCCATGCTCTGTCCTTTGTTCTGCGGTTTGGAAGCACCTTTTCCTTGCTTTTGATTCACGGATCCAAAGTCTCGCTTCTTCTGTTTGAATTTCTGCTCAATCTTGGCGACATACCCTAGGGTATGCCGTACCAAGCGAGGAGATGTCGAGGAACTCCATTTCCTCTCGAATGTATACGTACGAACAAACTGCGATACTTTAGCACCAAATGTTTCTCCGAATCTTTGATACCCAACTTTGTGCGCGAGGGTATGGAGCAGTTCGTCGGCTCGTGCACATCTTGATCCCTTTGTTGTCGCGACGTGGTCCATTGTATGTACTTGTCCTCATAGCTCCCCACGGGATAGTACTCGTTCCTTGACGGCGTCTCGGAAAGAATTCCAAGTTGGTACAGTAGAGAACAGAGAGGGTTACGTCCGGTCCTTGTTCTCACGATGAGGTTTCCCACCGAGTCCTTAACATGGGGGGGGTAGCTTTGAGGAGTGCAAAAATAATCTTCTCCCGGTCCGAAAAGTCATGAACAGAGAAATATCCAAAAAAATGGAATGTTCAAATGGAAAATATGAATACCCCATTGGATTCTTAGTGTCGAATAGTGAAAAATCGACTTTTAAATTTCTGAATTCTGACAAAATGAAATTCTGGGGCTATAGGAATCTTTTAGATTCCACTTAGATTCCTCAAAGATGTTGCTCCACAGGGAATCTGGAAATCTACAACTCAAAACAAGAATCTAATCTCACCATTGAGATCCTTGTGAAATTCTGACAATAATGAGTATAAAGTTGACCTCATTCTAACACCGGTGAATTTCGCCCCCCAAGGAATCTGAAATATTCTGTCAAGATTCTTGAAGGTTCTCCTCCACAGGGAATCTACAAAACCACTGCTCAAATGGAAAATCTGGGCGCACCATCATGCTCTTTGTGAAATTCTGGTTAAAATGCATATAAATTTTAATACATTCTGACACATTGAAATTTTACCTCCTTGGAATCAAAAGATTCTGCAAGCATCAAAAGATTCTACCTCGAAATCCATGCCCCATCCTGCCTTGAACTGCATGTCGGGTCTGCCTGGGCACACTTGTGAATGAAGCATTTAAATACTATTTGGAGGCAGATTTTACAACGTGTAGTTCGTTGGCGCAATGGCAATAATGCCAAGTTTGGAGGAGAGGGATCGGGGGATCAAATCCCGCCCCTCTCTATTTTTATGTCATAACGTTAAAAATAGTGAGATAGTGGGTGGGTGGGTCCACTCCACACTGCTCGACCCAACCCTCTCCACGTTCCAATGTATACATATGCCACCATTGGAGTTTGTTTTAACGGATATGAATTTTAAACATATGTGATTATAACATATACCATATACACCCTTTAATATATTACCATATACCCTTTTTAATATGAAATGTGTTGATTTTGTTTTGGTCTTTGAATAATGTTTTATATGGTTAATTAAATAACGATATTTAATAACCACCACACTTATTCATTTATTTTAAATTATTTTTGTTTGATATATATTTTGTTTTATGTGGTCATTTTAATATTATTTTGTTTTGTTCTTTTCTACAGGTTGAGGACCAATGGAGGAGCCCCATGTGTCAATAATTGATGGGTTTCCATGTGGGCCCCACATGCTTACTGGGACACCATGTGGCATGATGTGGACCCCACTTCTCTTTCCTTAAAAAAACTTCAAACTACTCTAAATTTCTTATACGAACTCGGATTGACGCGCCGTTCACACCATTGCGATTAGGTGACGAGATCTTCAATCTGAATATGATTTTGCTACATTTCCATCACTTTGATTTTTGAGCTTTCATAAGCCCTCTTTGTCCCATGTGTGTCTCTGGAGCCACCTTGATCATCAGGCGTAGGTACCAGTAGGTGTGAGGCATAGACCTGACACTCAATTTAGGATGGAGTTCAGCGACCAACTCTGTCGACTCCTAGTGGAGGAGGGAATCAGGTCGGTCACTATCAGAGAGATACATGTTGATGATAGGCTAAAAAATATATGGAGAGGCATGCCAAGTGATATTTTGACCCTGATGCGGCATATCATTGGAGCTACCAGACTACTGGCGTGGGCGAGGAGGGCCAGTGAACGTAGGTGTGGTGGAGACGTAGTACATCGACAGTCAAGCAACGCATCATCTAATGATCATGAGGGGAGTGATCATCGTTCTAGTACTCCACCTCCTCCTCCACCTCGCGTCGGAGATGAGCAACCTGTAGCATCTAGCAGCCATGATCATGAGCATGCAACTGATTCTGAGGAGGGCACAGGTCCATCTGAGGAGGCAGGTCCATCGACTGAGCAGGCTGCCGCACCATTCACTAATCAATAGGCTAGACCATCCACGAGTCATCACGAGAAGGCAGTTTATCCTGATCAACATGAGGCACCTTCAGATCAGCAGGCACATGATCAACATCTATCTAAGCATGTCAAGGCTACACCATCGACTGGGCAGGCCTCGACTAGCTAGTACTACTATTGATGTACCACCAGCTGATATTTGACATATATATGCAGTTATATTACAATTGTATGTTTTTGACATTATATATATATATATATATATATATATATATATATATATATGTATAGTCCATGTATTTTATGTTCATGTTGCAGATGTACTTAATTTACATGTTGGTGTTCATCATGATGTGTATATTGTTAGGTCATGTTATATATGTTCATTTAATGTGCAGCTTGCAGATAGATGTGTATGTGATAGCAGTTATTTGACATGAGATGTATATTTGATGTTTGTATTGTGATGATGTTATACAATGCTTGTGTTTTGTTAGATGGTTATGATCACGATGATTAGATGATGTTTGCGAATTTGAATGTGTTTTTTAGTCGAATATGATCTTTGTACGATGGTTATCATGATCATGATGTTTATTTTTAATATCAAATCATGATATTTATTAAATATTATGTCATTATTTTAATTGAAATTTTAATTTTAATTGTATGTAAAATTGTAAAATTGTAATTGTATTTCTAATTGTAATTTTAATTGTAATTGTATATATGTAAAATTGTAAAATTGTAATTGTATATATGTGAAATTGTAAAATTCTAATTCTAATTCTAATTCTAATTCTAATTTTAATTGTATGTAAAATATTTGCAAAATTTTAATTGTATTAATGTGAAATAATTGTAATTTTAATTTTAATTTTAATTGTAAAATTGTAATTAGAATTGTAATTTTAATTTTAATTGTAATTGTAATTGTATGTAAGATTGTAAAATTGTAATTGTAATTGTATGTGAAATTGTAATAGTGTAATTCTAATTCTAATTCTAATTGTATGTAAAATATTTGTAAAATTTTAATTGTATTAATGTGAAAGGATTGTAATTGTAATTTTAATTGTAATTGTATGTAAAATTCTAAAATTGTAATTGTTAATGAAATTGTAATTTTAATTGTAATTGTATTGTGAAATTGTAAAATTGTAATTGTAATTGTATGTATTGTCATCATTCAATTTTATTAAAATTTTTAAATTTGTAAAATTATAAAATTTTAAATTAATTATCAATTTTGAACCATAACTACCATAAGTAAAATGTATACGTAAATATTTTTAAATTACCATAATAGTAAATTTTTAAATTTGTATGAATATAAATAATTGTAAAATAATAAATCTAGAATAATATGATTTTTTTTAACATAATAAAGTTTAGAAAATAATGAAAATAAATTCATGTACTTTATTTTATCATTATCATTATTTTATTATGATCTTACATACCAAAAATAACAGTAGACATTTTGAAGATATCATTCACACACATTTAAAGCAATCAAGTAGTTGTATTATTTTAGGAATTGACATTATAAAAAAAAAGAACTTTATACAGTACGTCATTGTTTTCGAGATCAACATAATTGCAAATTATCATGTGCAATGATTTTAACGTTAACACAATGCAAATTACTAATTAATTCAAAATACATATTATAATGTTTCGAAAAAAAAGTCTTAGTTATAAGGTAATTAAGTCCTCTTCTTTATAAAAACCCATCTTAAAAATTATAAATGATGAAATAACGCATGCACCATATCACTCTCGGTTCTCATGATCACCCTCATTATCTTCCAACTCGCTTGGCATGATAATACTATTGTTCTTGTTAAACACACACATGGTGTATGAGGAAAGATAAACAAACAAATAGAAAGATAGGCATTCGTTGCTTCTTTATTACACATAGATGTACATTTATAATACAATGGTGTGACTCTTGGATTCATCTTCCAAGGTCACTTGGACTCCCTTGTGACTCTTCGTCTTCCACACCTACCCATGGAGGATTAGGTGTTCAAAATTCCCCCCCTTAATCCAAAGGGGTATGTGTGAATCCAAGAAGAGAGTTGTAATACAAATCTGCAAAATATGCATGGCAGCACTTAGGCTAAATCAGCTCTCTGAAATGTTGTCATAAAGAGGTGGTTTAAGGATGACCACCAACATTGGAACGCAACACTTATTGCAGTTCCCAGAACTCTTCCAAAACTGGCAAGAAGCTAATGGCTTCTGCTAGAGGAATTGTCCCTCATATTTGAAAAGGGAGACCTTCAACCTAAAAGAAGGGAAGTCTACAACCTGTGATGGTTTAAGGATGACCACCAGCACTAGAATACTTGATGCATTTCCTGGAACTCAACCAAAACTGCCAAGAAGCTGAAGTCTTCTGCTAGAGGAAGTGTTCTAAAAGAGGAAGAATATCAATCTCACATGGATGGTTTAAGGTTGTCCATCAACCAAAGGCATGCTCATGGGAATCCCGTGGTTCTGCCAAAACTTCCGAATCTAGAACACTAATTGTGGCATGTGCTCGCTTGATCTGACTTCGAAGCTTGTAGATGACCACCATTTTCCCACCTGTCAGGTACAAAGGTGAGATGATGGCGAAAACTCAACTGCAAGATTGTTCAATATTAGAGAACAAGTTCTGACATGTGACTTAAACATCTTCTTGGTTGTTGATTTCCATTGCCAAGAAGCGATCCATCCAAGATGAATCTTTGTTCTTGTAGGAGGCTTGTTTCTGAAGCATCTGTGTGAAGAATGGGTGTGCCAACCACAGTGCTTGCATGGGTGAAGATCGAAATAGTGATATTTCATATGGCCAACTCAATCACAGTGTTGGCATTTTACAATTTGGTGTTGTTGTTGTGGAAGTGGAGCAGGATCTGGAACAGCTGCAGGTGAACTGTCATAAAAAAATCCGACACTCTGAAATTGAATGAGCTTGGAGTAGTCTGGAATATGAAAGGAAAACTCCTTGTCATATCCAAGACCTGTTCTGTGCTTGTTATGGACAAGCTCTTCCCAATATCTGATGATGGGCTTGGGAAGTGCAGGCTGAGCTGCTGCATCTGCATGTAAATTTTCTCTTATACAAGGAATTGAATGTGAATCAAATGCAATTTTATATTCTTGCTTCTGATGAGAGTCCTTAATTTTCTGAACAGAAACAGGTTCAGAATGATGACTCTTTTGCTGAAGTTCATCTTGTTGAAGCTGAGACTCCAACTGCAAAAACTCAATCTTATCTTGTGCATCTTGCAAGCAAGTTTGAATATTAAAAAGAGCATTCTTGCTCATTTTTACCATCTCATGAATAGTGGAATGAATGAGGTTATTCAACAACTCTAATGCATCATTTATTTTAGCCATTTTTCAACAACTCAGGCTTAATAAATAAAGGGTGTCGGCTTCAACCGATAATGCACTCGTTTACAATGTGATTCAACTTACTTTCAAAATAATACAAATGACTTCAAAGACCCTTTTCTTTCATGAACTTCCAATTATGGAATTACCAAAGAACAAACTCTGCTACTCAAATTATGGAGGACCTCAAGGTGTATATTGGGTTGTCTGCAGAGTTTAATATGCACAACGCTGCTCTTCATAAAAAAAAATTCTGAATGCTGCGAAAGATTTTTGAATGCTGCAAAAATGACTGCTACATAAAATCTTTGAATGTTGCAAAAATGATCATAATTTTTGCAGATTTATACAGGCCACAAAAACAAATGGCTCACACAAGGTTTAGCTGGTTATGAACATATCAGCTCTGATACCATGTTAAACACACACATTGTGTATGAGGAAAGATAAACACACAAATAGAAAGATAGGCATGTGTTTCTTCTTTATTACACATAGATGTACATTTATAATACAATGGTGTGACTCTTGGATTCAACTTCCAAGGTCACTTGGACTCCTTTGTGACTCTTTTCCTTCCACACCTACCCATGGAGGATTAGGTGTTCAACAGTTCTCAAAAATATTTTTTGATCTAGGGTCATGTCTCAATACAAACCACCAATCCCTATCCAACACATCTAGGTAAAAAAACACCTAGTTGCAGTGTTTGGGGAAAACATAGGGCTCCTTAGCTTCATCCCACATCTTTCTAGAGTTGATACATATCAACCTACTATCGCGATATTCCTTTACATTATTCTGATCAAAGGTGTCCCACCACTTGCACCTAAAAATAACACATTGGAAAGAAGAGAAATCCACTTCAATGATATATTGTATCTTTTCGATGTAACCTAACATCCCTCGTACAAGGTTTTGATCACAGTGGCTAGATCAACTAGATTGATCGAACTCGACTTCCACTCCATAGTCTTGTGTCATGTGTCCATCATCGACATTTCTTGTGCGAAAATGGTGTCCATATGCCCACATAGATGGGAACAAATGCACCTATAAAGAAGTTAAAAAATCATAGTGTCATGTGTCTTATAATAACCCAACATTTAAAATATGAAATATACTAGATGTAATTACATTTCAAAGGTGAATTATTAAGTTTAAAATGTACATAAATAGATTATTACCGAGTGGGTGTACCCAATCCCTACGTTTAGCACAACCTCTTCAGCACACGAGTAACGACCAGTTACACCGTATTTCTCTCTGACTTGGTCAACAACCCAACTGTTGGGGCATTTTTTGGCATATTTTATTTTAAATGGTCGAGATAAGGTACACTTCAACCATTCAACCATATGAATTCTTCCCTATCACTATCCTATTTCATCCTCTCTTTTTTCATACAATGCGACCCACGATTGTGTCGCTTCAGAATTGTAAAGAACGAATTTATTGATTGCTTCAAAATCTGCATTCGTTGATGAAATTAAACCGACATATAGTACATATCAGTTCAAAATATACAATATATCGAAGTTCAACATGAATATTTACTTTGTGTAAATTTTAAAACTTATAAGTCGCTTACTCTTTATCAAGCGCCTTTTTCCATTTTTTTGGAGCAGCTCCCCTTCTCTTTTGTCTTCATCCCTTTCATCGTCCCAAATAACCACAACTAGTCTCTTGTCGATCTGCTTGATGTACTCATTAGCATAATAGAAAGACTCATACGATATTTACCTCTCTGCCTTAGACCCCTCAAGTTTTTCCCTTTGTCGAACAAAACCTTTCAATTTCTTCATGTACCTCTCTAAGAATAACATCCAACGACAAGAAACCACCCCAACTAATTCAACCTTATCTACTAGGTGGATTAGAAGATGAACCTGCAAGTCCATGAAACTCGTCAGTAATTCCTTCTCAAACATACAAACAATCTCAACTATCTCTTGATGCCACCATGGAATGCTAGCCACATGAATCTCCTTTGACGTGATCCAACGTACGAATGCAGATAATTTAGATATGGCACATCCTAGGTCTTGGGGGAATTAATGTTTCACACACCCACACACGAACAAAGGATAATGAAACTGCATAGTTATAAACACATGCAATAATATACAAAATTAGTTATATTTTATGATCCCTATATGGGATAAAATTTATTAGTATAAGAAATAATAAAATCATTCTTTTGAAATTATATGTACTCTTAGAAGATTCAAATGGTCATGCAATTTCAACCCCAACAAATGGTCATCCACGTTGAAGCAATGTCATAGTGAAGACCCGTATGAATATGGCACCCTCACACCCATTATAACTTCCTTTGCCAAAGAAAGATCATATTTTTTTAAATCCATGGTACATCACCTTCTTTGAAATACCATGAATTAGAGGGATGAATGCCTACCTCTAATCCTGTACTTTCTAATCATCTTGACCAATGATTCTTTTTAGTTTTTGAAGTAATAAGATTTTTCCTAACAGCCAATGTGTCACTTTGTTTCTATGATATGTGCCTCCATAAACAAGATGAATTTTTTTTAAATATATACATGGGATATAATAAGTGGGTAACCTTAAGATGCTCGCAATATGGGAGGTTATAAAATATGGAGTTCCTTTTCATCCCAATGGGAAATATCTCAACATAGGTGTCGACAAATTATGGATCATCGAACATGGGCTCCCCATTTGAAACGAAAATTTCTATGAATTCCTTCTCCTTCTCTCTCTCATATGCTCTAAGACATTCAGTTGGTGTCATTATTGGAGGCCTTTGGGTTCTCTCTCATTTACCATTGAAAGCAAATGCTTCTCTTCTGTAAGGTTTTTTTTCTGGGAGGAATACCCTGGAGCAATCATACACTGGCTTTCGTAGGTCGTTGGACCATATAGCTTTCAGAGAAGGTCCACAACATTTAAATCCAAAATACCCTTTTTTTACAAGACTTGTAAGATTATTGTATACAATATATATGCATGGCAAGTTAAAGAATGTCATGAAGATCAGAACAATTACAACTGATTAAATAACTAATATGTGAAAGAATATTGTTACGTATATAAACAAATCAATAAATATGTAATTTACCAGAGAAAAATCCTAATCTTGAATTATCATGTGTCGTGTAAGCACATATGCCATACAACGTAAAACTCATCTCTATTGTGATGGGTCTTGATACATCATATACATTTATCCCATCCCATAATTCCTTCAATTCATCTACCAGTGGTTGAAAGTAGACATCTATATTCTTCACTTGTCTTCTACTAGGGACTATGAGAGCCAACATAAGATGTTCATTCTTCACATAAAACCATGGGGGGATATTGTTATTGATCACTACTATAGGCCAAATAGAATATTTGGTGTTCTGGAGGGAATATGGGTTGACGCCATCCATGGCTATGCTAAGTCATAGAATTCGTACTTCATCCTTGAATTTTTCGGGCCATTTATCCTCTATATGCTTCATCGCTATTGAATCTATTAGGATTCGCATAACTCCCAAATCAATTTTGTGTGAGGCATGCCATCCCTGCAACATAGCCAATTTTTTGCAACGAAAGAGTCTTTGAATCTGTGGGATTCTAGGCACGTGCCTCAATATCGTAAAAGGAGGGCCACGTGATTTACCCTTCTTTTTTTATTTATCATACCTTTCATGCCCACATTTTGGACATATCTCTTTTTCTTCATATTCTTCTCTTTATAGAATACAATCATTTGGACATGCATGATATGATATGTACTCAACACCCAACATTTTCAACAATTTCTTTGCCTCTTCACAGGTACCGGGCAAGACATTATCACTTGGAAGAACCTTATCTTTGAATAAATTGTAGTTGGTGATCATGGACAATATTAAATGAACATTAATATTGATATAATTACTAACATTCATAAAATTGACCATTTGTAATTTTCATTGTGTGATTATATTTCTCAAAATATAAGGGAGGATTTTATGGTCACTTACCTCAAAATTTCCGAGAAACATGCATTCGACAAGCTAAAATTTGCTTTCAATTTGTACAGTGACATCATTGTCCCCAACTGGGTAGACTTTAACTGGCTGCCAGGTCCAAAGAGAGAGGTGGTGGAAGCAAATTTAAGGCTTTCAAAAAAGGTATCAACGATATGAGCATCATCCCCTAGCTAATCATCATTCTGGAATGCATCTAAAAACACTGTCTCCATGGCAGTCGTATCCCTTAAGTAATCATCCATACCAACCTCTATTTGATTGCCTCCATTGACAGCTTGTGAAGAACTACTATTGTTGTAATCATTCCTAATTGGTGAATTTGGACATAGTGGGAATTGATTAGGTGGTTGATTCAACCATTCTTGGTATTGTTCCTCTCCATTTTTTTCTCTTAATCCATCCTTCTCTCGATTTGAAATTGTCGTGGGGTGCAACGGAATATGGTAGGTAGGTCGCTCATCATCACTAGAATCCTAATCATTTCAAAAAATATATTTGAACATGATTAGTACAAAATCTATGATATCAATTAGTAAGCACGTCGGCAATGCATGATTAATTGGTTTGACGTTGAAATAATTAAATTAATATACCAAACAGTTATTATTACCATCATTGTCCTGGGATTGTGGCTAGAAGATGCAATGTTACAATTGGCTAGGTGAAGCAGATGTCCATTTTCATCTACCAAATGCACCTTGTGGTATGTTGCTCCTGATAAGCGCTTTCGATGTTCTGTAGTTGTTTGAATATTTTTTGCATCTGAACTCGATTCTAAATCTGCATGAACTTGCAAATTTGTATACATTAATTTTATTAAGCTGATTAACATGGATAAGAAAAATAAATTCAATTATATAATGAAAATATAAATAAAATATGAAGTAAATATTACGTCTCGAGATGGATAGGGAGAACTCTGTGATGGATTTTGAGAAATATTATAGAATAAGCTATATTTTGAAGAATTATCCATTCGACATAATTATGATATTTTCTACCTTCATTTGAGAAAAACCAACAATAAATTCTAGTGTACACACCTAAAAGTAATTTCGGTGCCTTAAAAATGGACATATTGTTATCGGTGCTAATGTAAAGTTGACCGCACCGGTGCATTTTAGTTACTGCGCACCGATGATGTGTTATTAATTGACGCACTAGTGTTGAATATCCGCAAATAAAAAAAACGCAACTTTATTTTTTTAAAGTGAAAAAAGCAGTAAATGGAAAAATGAGCGGAAAAATATTTTCGAAAATCTAATTTCATAAAGAAATTATTTAAATAGTAAAAAAATTTCATTATTTCATTATTTTTGCAAACAATTTCAGGGAGATATTTGCACAAGAGATATACCTGGAGCAAGAGAGCACGAGAGCACTGTGGAGCAGCAAAATACTTTCGAACAGAACTATTCAGACAATCAGAATTCCAAACATCTAGTGATTCAAACCCTGTAGCATAGAATTTCAAAACATCAGGTGTTAAATTTTATAGTAATAGTCATTTTTTTACATTTTTTGTTTGATTTAATACATTGTAAGTCAAAAAATTAAATTTTACTGTTCATTTTCAGAAAAGAAAAGAAAAGAAAAAATCCATTCTTACGCTAAACCCTTGATTATTTTTGTTTCTGCCCTTGCTTCTTCCTGTTTCTGTGACTTCAGAATTATGGATTTTAATTTTAGATATATAGGGTTTTTATTTATATATATAGGCCTATGACATCTAACCCACGAGACGACTTTCAAAGTTAGATCCCAATCCATGTCGGCCCTTGCGTGAATTTAGAAAAAAAATAATTTTTTTTAATCGGTGCGCTCTCTGTAAAATAGCGCACCGGTGCGCTATTTTATCACAGTGCACAGCGCACGTACTGTTTGTTAAAAAAAAATTAAAAACAGATATATATATATATATATATATAATCGGTGCACCCTATGTAAAATAGTGCACCAGTGCGCTATTTCATTATAATGCACCATGGACATATTGTTTGAGAAAAACATTTTTTTTATTTTATGTTTGTGTTAATCGGTGCAACGATTAACATATAATTCAACGAGTCTCCTTGTTGACAGAGAGCATTGTATGGTGGTCCCCTGTTTTCTCAGTGGATTTATAATAACATGTCGCGTCGCCCCCTCCACAACATCATATGCTACAAAAACTAACACTAGAGGATTTTTATTAATTTGTATTTGTTAATCGGTGCGTTGGTTAACATATAAAACAACGGTTCTCCTTTTTTACAGAGAGCACCGTACAGTGTTTCTACTGTTGTGGCAGTGCGTTTATAAGAACACGCCGCACCGACGTCAGTGCATACTACTTGAAAGGCGCACTGTTTTCTTGATTTTTTTTTTTTTACCTGAAAATTTTGTGATTTATTTATAAAATATATTAAAATGAATGGTATAGTACATGTTTCATATTGATAAAGAAATGGCTGAGAAGAGATCAAGTAACAAAAATAATGATAGCACATTGAGAAAAGAAAAAAATTAAAGCTCTTTGTAAATTCTTTACAGAAATTATTATTTTTGAACTATATGTATGTTTAACTAAAATGTATTGTTTATTGTGTATCATGCAGAGCCAAAAAATGATGAAGCTCGATATGATTATTTTTAATCTAGGACCAAAAGAGTCTAAAATCTTGGTGAAAAAATTGCAGAAGGATGAATCAAGTGAATGAAAAAATACTATCGATCCAATGAGTTTATTTTTCCAATTTTCATTAATAATATACTTAAAAATTTTAGATAACATGTTTCAAACAATCTATTAATTCTTATATTTTTAATGTTCTATAGGGACTAGAAACTCAGAAAAGGAACGTTGTTCTACGAAAAGAAAAAAATAGAACATGCAAATTGGTGCAGCAGTAGCAATGGATTTGTATAAGTCCACAATGGACCTTACACTCTTCACTCACCACTTGTTCCTATCTGAACCGAAACCCTTTTATATGACTCAAAAATATTCTTTTAATCCTTCCGATTCCGATATACACTTTTAATCTGTCCAAAATCAGTGTTAAACGCCTTATATAAACAGAGATTCATGTGTATTCCGTGCCCTAGATCTGGTTGATCGAACGGCTCAAAACATTTTGCAAATCGGTGATTTACAATGTGCTACAAGGTTTGGCATTCACCACTCTCCGATGTGATATCAATGTCCATACTCCGATGCGCTCCACACTCCAATGTACGCCGATGCGATATCAATCGGCGATCGCAAATCGCACTGATTGATGTCATTACCCAACCGTTTCAGCTTCCACAACTCCGATGCGCAGTTAATCGGAAATCGGAAATCGCTATGGTTCAAAGTCGCCTCACGTAATTTTTGCGATAACCACCGGACCTGATCTCACTTCAAACTAGTTGATAACATTTCGCGTCCGAGTCCATTGTTATAGGATGCGATATGGAATGCCTCTCCGGTCCCGATGCAATGTTACACAGACCTGATAACTCATACAATCAACCAATATGTTTTTTAAATCTGTGCAAAGGTTACACTAAGTGTTTTTCATGCGCCAATTCTCTGTGTTAACAAACTTTCACTCACGGACTCAACAATGCCAGGTTTGCGTTAATCGCAGGAATTTTTACAGTTTAAAATAAAAACACAGGATATCACCATCACAAGCAATTACATAAAAAAAACCAGTGTTCAAGCTTCACGGACTCATTATACAAAGAGTCACACAACATTAATTTTATTCACAGCAAACAGTAGAACAGAGTCTCGCTTAGGCCAAATTATACGAGGAAATGACCATTGTTACACACTGTTACAAAAAAACACAATTCTCCCCACCCTCTGAGATCTCGCTCCACTCAAAGCCTCTCTAATCTCTCGCTCATCAACATTTTCTCCTTTTATTATTAACTCGAATAATTCCCCTAAAATATCTAACAGCAATTTCCTATTTTTTTAGAGATAGAACAGAAATCTGTTATTTCGTAGCTTCTTAGACACATCTATACTAACAACTCTTATCCCTAAATCTAAAATAAGACAGTCTCTCACTTATTAAAATAATAAATTATAACAAACTATTTGAGAAGTCCAACCTCCTCAGTAAAAATAATTTTGACCAACAGTCAATGAATTTCACTCTGTTTAGCCACAACAGGTGAACAAGTCTTCACATTGCTGGCTAATCCCGATGCTCCTGCATCAGACTCCCGGGGAAGAAAATATTTGTCCTTCAAACTTTCAGGACTTACACCATATTTCTGTAGTTCAGCTGCTGTCAACCAACTGGAATCTTCCATTGGCTGTTCCTTCCACTTGACCAGATATTGGAAATATGTCTGCCCTCGAGTTTTCTTGGATATTCTTTGATCCAAGATAGCCTCAACTTCTTTCTTATATGCTTTTGGTACCTGTTCCTCCCAATCCACAGTTTGAACTTCATCTCCTATGGCTTCATTCTGAAACTCAGTCTCGGTCTCTTTGAATGGATATAAATCTGCAACATTAAAAATGGGGGATATTCCGATCCCTTCTCGCAACTCGATCTCATATGCATTGGCTGAAAATTTCCTTTTAATTTTACAAGGTCCTATCTTCTTGATTTTCAGTTTGTTATAAGTTTTTGTAGGAAATCTCTCTTTCCTCAAATATGCCATGACTAAATCTCCTACTTGAAACTCTTTTTCTCTTCTTTTCAAATCTTCTCTCTGCTTGTATCTACTATTGCTTTCCTCCAATTTACCTTTGACTTCTTCTTGTAACCTCTGCATTTGTTCAACAAAATCTTCAGCACCTGCACTCCTGGCTTCCTGTTTTCCCAAGTCCCTAAGCTCATATACTCCTCTCGGATGCATTCCAAAGACAATCTGAAATGGACTCATTCCAGTGCTTCGGTTTGGTGTATCATTGTAAGAAAATTCAGCTTGAGCTAATGCTAAATCCCACTGTTTGGGATTCTGATGTACCAAACTCCTTAGTATATTTCCCAAGATTCTGTTCACTACTTCAGTTTGTCCATCTGTTTGAGGATGGTACGCTGAACTAAAACTGAGTTTAGTCCCCAGTTTCTTCCAAAGTGTCCTCCAGAAATTCCCTACAAATTTAGTATCTCGATCTAATACAATACTTACAGGTAAACCATGCAATCTTACAATCTCTGAAAAGAATAAATTTGCTATGTATGTTGCATCAATAGTTTTCTTACAAGAAATAAAATGTGCCATTTTAGAAAATCTATCTACTACAACATAAATAGAATCATTTCCTCTCTGATTTTTTGGTAAACCCAGAACAAAGTCCATACTAACTGCATCCCATGGTCAATCTGGTATGGGCAATGGCTGATATAGACCTGTATTCTGACTCCTTCCTTTGGCATACTGACATACCCTGCATTTCTCAATAAAATTTTTAACATCAGTTTGCATTTTAGGCCAGCAATAAAAAGCATTCACTTGAGTGAAGGTTTTATCTTGTCCAAAATGACCACATAACCCTCCACTGTGCTTCTCCTTAATTATTTTCTCCCTCATGGAACATTTAGGAATACATAACTTGTTGCTTTTAAATAATAGGCCTCCTTGAATAAGGTAGTCCATCCATCGACTTCTGTTATGCCTCACTGGATTCTGAACTGTCGTGTAGATGTCTCTAAAATCCTCATCATCCTTGTACATTTCTATCATTTCTTCAAAACCTACAACACCCACTTTAAACTCTTGCAAAAGAAAACTTACCCTACTCAATGCATCTGCTACTTTATTAGACTTACCGCTTTTATGCTTTATTACAAAAGTGAAACTTTGCAGAAATTCCACCAATTTGGCGTGCTTCTGATTTAGCTTTGGCTGGTTATTAATAAACTGTAAAGCATGATTGTCTGAATATAATATGAATTCCTTTGGCAGTAAGTAATGCCTCCATTTTTTCAATGCCTGCACAATAGCGTAAAACTCCTTGTCATAGGAAGAATATTTCTTTTTCACATCATTTAGTTTCTCGCTGAAATATGCTATCGGTCTTTGCTCTTGGCTCAATACCACGCCAACTGCTACTCCACTTGCATCGGTTTCTACTTGAAAGACTTTCTCAAAATTAGGCAATGCTAGAATTGGCTCTTCTGTTATCTTCTTTTTCAACAAATTAAAGTTCCCGTCTGTTGTTTCTATCCATCGAAATGGCTGGTTGACCTCCTTAATTGTCTCAGGGATTGGTGCACAAACTTGACTAAATCCTTTTATAAATTTTCTGTAAAAACTAGCAAGTCCATGAAAACTTCTTACCTCAAATACACTTCTGGGAGTAGGCCAGTTCCTGATTGCTTGTACCTTCTCTGGATCCATTTTCAAGCCTTCTTTGGAAATCACAAATCCTAAGTACACCAGTTCTTTTTTCATGAAACTACACTTCTTCAAATTGATTAGTAGTTTTTCCCTCTGTAGAGTTTTCAGAACTAACTTTAGATGTTCTAAATGCTCCTCTTTACTTTTGCTGAAAACCAGAATATCATCAAGGTAAACAACGACAAATTTACCTACATACTCCTTCAAGACCTCGTTCATTAGTCTCATGAATGTACTGGGTGCATTGGTGAGCCCAAAAGGCATCACTAACCACTCATACATTCCACTATTTGTTTTGAAAGCCGTTTTCCATTCATCGCCTTCCCGAATTCTGGTCTGATGATACCTGCTTTTCAAATCTATCTTAGTAAAGTACCTGGATCCACTTAAACAGTCCATTAAGTCATCCATTCTAGGCAAATGAAATATGTACTTGACTGTTATCTTGTTGGTAGCTTTGGAATCGGTGCACATGCGCCATTCTCCTCCCTTCTTTGGACTAAGTACCGTTGGCACAACACACGGGCTCAGACTTTCTTGAATCATCCCTTTGTTCATCAGTTCCTATACTTGCCTTGCAATCTCTGCGTTTTCCTGGGGAGTTAGTATATATGTAGCTTTATTAGGTAGACTTTCTCCTGGTATTAAGTCGATATGATGGCTAACACATCTAATCGGTGGTAATTCATTCGGTAATTCATCCACGATGATATCCATGAGATTATTTAACACAGCTTGAATTTCTTCAGGCAAATCGCTTAAATTCGTAGAGGTTAAGATTACCTTGGGCCTCCCTACGATAGCGAAATGCAACTCCTCACTTTTATCGACCTCCTGTAGCAGTTCTTTACCACTTATCAACATGATACTATTTTCAGGCAGTCCTTTATCAACATCATTCTTCACTGGCAACAACGTGTGTTTAATTCCATCCTTTTCTATGGTATATGTGTTCTTTCTCCCATCGTGAATCACTTTCCAGTAAAATTTCCATGGCCTCCCCAATAATACATAACATACATCCATGGGCATTATGTCACATAGGATCACGTCTTTGTATGTGCCGATCTGCATTTCTACATTACATTGCTTTGTCACGATAACTTGATGGCCCTTCTGTAGCCAAGATACTTTGTAAGGCACAGGATGTGACGTTCTTGCTAACCCAAGATTTTCCACCATCTTTGTGGACACAAGATTGTCAGTACTCCCACTGTCAATTATAACCTTACAACACTTACCCTTTGATTTGCATGTAGTCCTGAACAAGTTCTTCCTTTGCGCAGGTTCTCCAGTCTCCTTTTCTATTCTAAGAAAAGTTCTTCTAAGTAGCAGTGATTCACCTTCTTTAGGTGGTTCCTCTTTCTCCACAAGTCGAGGTGGTTCTGGCTCTGCCTCTATCACATTTGCACCCCTCTGGCTTGCTGATTTGTTATGAGGACAGTCCTACGACATGTGTCCCCATTCTCCACAGGTATAACACCTAACATCTCTTCCTCGCCCTCTTCCTCTGGGCACGAATCTTCCTCTACTAGATTCACCCCTCTATGGTGATCTGCCACTTGAACTTCCTGTTTCATGCTGATGTTGTGTTCCTCTAGATCTGACAGCTCCTCTACCTCTCGCTGAGCTTTTTCCTCTGTTCCTTTGACTCTGTCTCCTCAATATTTTTTCCTCTACCTTCAGACTTGCTTGATAGGCATCCTCAACAGTTTTCAGACTTAACAGGCTAATCTCATCTTGTATTTCATACCTTATCCCGTTTACATATCTAGATATTTTTTCCACCTCATCTTCTACATGCCCTGTTCTAATACTTAATCTATAGAATTCTTCTGTATACTCCTTAACAGACATTCCTTTTTGTTTCAGATTTTTCATTTGCGTAAAAAGATTCAAATGATAGTCTTTAGGAAAAAACTTGGCTTTCGGTTTTCTTACCATTTTATCCCATTGCTTGATCTTATATTTCCCTTTTCTCGTTCTTGATGTCTGTACCTCGTCCCACCAGATGGCTGCATGACCCTTCAATCTAGTGACTGCAAACTTCACCCTCTTATTCTCCTGAACGTCTGCATAGTCAAAGTACTGATCTATGGATCTGATCCAATCCATAAGCTCCTCTGCATTCAGACTCCCTTCATACATAGGAATCTCCATCTTGGGTTTACTTCCAACTTTTGCCAGCATCTTCAGGACCTTGGCAGTTTCATTATCTTCTTCTACTTCTTCCACATCTGCATCAGATTCTTCTAAAGAACTCTCGGCACCATCATCAAGCGCTCTTCTTTGGGCTGTCTCCATTGTCTCCATTCGTGCACGCAAATTCCACACTTCTTCTAACAGAATTGCATTTGGGTCTGGTCTTCCTTGACCAATTCCTCTTCTTGGTGGCATCTTTGCTGCAAACACCTCTTTCTTCTGCTCTGATACCAAAAATTGGTGCAGTGGCAGCAATGGATTTGTATAAGTCCACAATGGACCTTACACTCTTCACTCACCACTTGTTCCTATCTGAACCGAAACCCTTTTATATGACTCAAAAATATTCTTTTGATCCTTCTGATTCTGATATACACTTTTA
The DNA here is from genome assembly GCA_034641835.2 of Pinus albicaulis. NCBI lineage: Eukaryota > Viridiplantae > Streptophyta > Pinopsida > Pinales > Pinaceae > Pinus > Pinus albicaulis. The sequence continues at coordinate 1,907,152,793 of CM076578.1, forward strand.
ATCTGTCCAAAAGCAGTGTTAAACACCTTATATAAACATATATTCATGTGTATTCCGCGCCCTAGATCTGGTTGATCGAACAGCTCAAAACATTTCGCAAATCGGTGATTTACAATGTGCTACAAGGTTTGGCATTCACCACTCTCCGATGCGATATTAATGTCCATACTCCGATGCGCTCCACACTCCAATGTACGTCGATGCGATATCAATCGGTGATTGCAAATCACACTGATTGATGTCATTACCCAACTGTCGCAGCTTCCACCACTCCGATGCAAAGTTAATCGGAAATTGGAAATCGCTATGGTTCAAAGTCGCCTCACGTAATTTTTGTGATAACCACCGGACCCGATCTCACTTCAAACCAGTTTATAACATTTCGCGTCCGGGTCCATTGTTATAGGATGTGATATGGAATGCCTCTCCGATCCTGATGCGATTTTACACAGACCTGATAACTCATACAATCAACCAATATATTTTTTAAATCCGCGCAAAGGTTGCACTAAGTTTTTTTCCTGCGCCAATTCTCTGTGTTAACAAACTTTCACTCACGGACTCAACAATGCCAGGCTTGCTTTAATCGCAGGAATTTTTACAGTTTAAAATAAAAACACAGGATATCACCATCACAAGAAATTACATAAAAGAAACCAGTGTTCAAGCTTCACGGACTCATTATACAAAGAGTCACACAACATTAATTTTATTCACAGAAAACAGTAGAACAGAGTCTCGCTTAGGCCAAATTATACGAGGAAATGACCATTGTTACACACTGTTACAAAAAAACACAATTCTCCCCACCCTCTGAGATCTCACTCCACTCAAAGCCTCTCTAATCTCTCGCTCATCAACATTTTCTCCTTTTATTATTAACTTGAATAATTCCCCTAAAATATCTAACAACAATTTCCTATTTTTTTAGAGATAGAATAGAAATCTGCTATTTCGTAGCTTCTTAGACACATCTATACTAACAACTCTTATCCCTAAATCTAAAATAAGACAATCTCTCACTTATTAAAATAATAAATTATAACAAACTATTTGAGAAGTCCAACCTCCTCAGTAAAACTAATTTTGACCAACAGTCAATGAATTTCACTCTGTTTATCCACAACATGTGAAAAAGTCTTCACATTGCTGGCTAATCTCGATGCTCCTGCATCACAAATGAAAATGAATTGCTCCTTAGCTCATTTGGAGTGGTGTTGGAGGTTAATGAAAGGGGGAAATTTTTTTACAAAATTTTGAAGTATCTAGTGGAATGAATGTAAAAACGTTCTTTCCACTTACAATACAAAAATCAATCCAATGATTCCAAAACCCAAATTTTATCTAAACTACATGAGAGTTTCCATAGAATTGGTCAATGAGACATGTCAGACTTTTAATAGCAAAAAATTACAACAAAAAAAACAAAAGAAGGAATGAAAAAGTAATATGCCTTTAAATGTTTTTCTAGAATTATATGTATATATTGCTAGAAAGAAATCATTTATAAATATCAATTTTGTTATATTTACTTTTAATACATCAATATAAAAATTAAATAGTTTATTTTCATGTTACATTTTTAGGAAGATTATGAAAATTTCAAAGGAAGAACGAGCTGATATCAGAAATATGCTAGTAGGAATGTCCAAAAAAGTGTATAACGAGATGGTCAAAGAAATGGACATAATTGCATCACACGAGGAGCCATCTCAACAACAACGTGCTTCAAATGTAATATGTAATCATTGAATTTTTCAATGAGGTACAATAAATAAAAAATTTAGCATTAAATATTAATTTTCAAGTATTTTATTGCAGAAAAGAAAAGAAAATGGAACCCATTCAATACATAAAACAGGATGACAAGGAAGAAAAGGGTTGATATCTAAGTTTGCGAGTAATTGTTACTTTCTTATAACAACTTAACTAGATTTCATTTTTGTATATTTTAAGTTGTTTTACAACAATCATCATTGAATGTCTTCAAATAGGTGCTAACATACAAAGAAGAATCATCAGTCGAATTGATTGACATTGGGTTAAATATGGGTTGTCAGTATATGTTGGCATATCGGAAATTAATTGTGGAATTTGTAAGCATCAATGGATCTTGTTTTACTTAGCTCGAGTAGTGACAGCAGTTTAAGTGAAGAATGATGATCGATATGTTTGGATATCAAAGCAAGGTGTTGTATTTTTTGAAATATTTGTCTATGAAATCAGACATTTTGTTTAATGTAATGGACATAGTGTCACATTGAAAGACAGATGGATACCAAAAACTGTCCCATTTTGTATGAGAAAGAGTGTCTTATTCATATATATATATATATATATATATATATATATATTTATTCTATTGTGTTCTCCATTGTCGCTGTAAAATGTAACACCACTAATTAAATATATGGATGATTAAATATTATAATGAAGAGATGTGAAATATGATGATATGATATAACAAGTTAATCCAAACATCACATTCAAATGCACTAATAAAAATTTAATTGATATGAATACTATTATAATATATGTGTCGACTTTTGATGAATAATGAATTTACAAAAATCACAATAATTGCACTATCATAGATCGATGTTTCTAAAAAATAAAAAATGAACATTGGTGCATGTTAGTTATTTTTCACTGGTGCGTTTGTATGATAATGTGCACCAGTGCGTTTCAACCAATGGGAACCACACAAATACCAATATCAATTATAATGCTTGGTGCATTTGTGTGATTCTGTGCACCTGTGCATTTATGTGAGACTGCTCACTGGTGTGTTTCTACGACCTATGGGAACATCACAAATACCAATACCAATTAGCATGCTCGGTGTGTTTTTGTGATACTACACCCCGGTGCATTTGTATAATAATATGCATCGGTGCGTTGATACGACCTATGGGCACTGCACAAATACCAATACCAATTAGAATGGCCCGGTGTTTTGTATCACCTATAGTGCAATTTTACACCTTAACAGCTCGGTGCATGCACCTTCGACCGCCTCAGGGCGACTGTCAAGCTAACACGCACCGAGATGTTTCTAAATGCCCTGGGGCATCCTAAATTTTTTTCCCATCCCAGTGCTTGGTAGGTTTACAGGACCGGTGCGTTCATTGTAAAACGCAATGGTGCATTGACACCTGATTAGCGCATCGATGAGAAAAACATTCATAACAACCTTCGACCGTGCAATTTTTTTTAATTGTGTTGAAATTTTGTTAGAAGCTCCACCAAAACCTCCATTACGAAAAACGGATGTTGTAGAAAATGTTTTTTTGAAAATTTTGGCCAATTTTATAACACTAAAAACCTTTGTTATAGCCTACGATAGAGGGTATTTTCCTTGTAGTGATGAAACCTCTGCACAAAGTCTTTATGATGAAGAAAATCATAATAAGGGGGTATTTATTGTAGCATTTTGAGGTTATGACAAAGAAATTCCAAAGGAAGTCCCTATTTTTCCCTTTGAAAAGCATGCAGAAAGTTTAGAGTTTTGGTTCCAGATTTTGACGATGTGCATACTTATTTAGGAGAGGGTGTGGAACACACCCTTGAAATCCATAAAAACCTTGATGGAAAAGACATGGATGGTGAGTCTAAGCCAAAAGAACATTTGTGCCAATAACTTGAAGAATATGGCAGTGTTGATTACACCAACGAAGGCCACCATGAAGATCATGATCGAAATGTTATACAGAATCTTGGTGACAGTCACGTGACAGTACAAGTATCAGTGACTTAAATATTTATGGGTTTGGTTATGTGTATCTTTCTCCATACGAAGGCATGGAACAACCTTTTGAAAAAAATTAAACAACATAAATAGGCACCCTCAAGATGTACAGTCCCATGAAGAATATACAGTAGATCCAAAAGAAGACAATTTTGGTGCCCTTGATCTAAACTTGTCTTTTAAAAAAATGAGAGAAAAAAATATATAATATGTTTCAATGGTCCACCAAGGTTTTATGATGACCATAAAGAGAAAAACATATCATCAGAGGCTTGTTACAACAAGATTATGATAGGCCCACTACTGTAGAAGGGGGCACATATCCAGAGTTTGAAGGGGACAACATTGATGACCACACAAATTAATTTCACCATGAAGACCATAATGAAACCACTACACGAATTCTTTATTTTGAATAAGACAACATTTTTTATTACACCAATGAAGGCCACCATGAAGATCATGACCGCATTGCGTGACACAAATTATTAGTGACAGTATGAGTATTAGTGACTTAAACACTGATGGTTTTGGTGATGTGTATATTTTTCTAGGATAGAGTGTGGAACACTCGTTTGAAGATGTTGAAACCACCACCAATAGGAACCCTCAAGATGTACAATCCCATGAGGATGTACAATAGATCCAAAAGTAGATAGTATTTGTGCCCTTGATCTAAACTTGTATTTTAAACAAAATGAGGGAAAATATATATAATATGCTTCAATGGTCCAACAAGGTTTGATGATGACCATCAAGAGGAAAAAAAATCTGAATATGACCCTGTTACTGGCATGCTAAAGGAGCATTAAGATAGACTTACTACACTAGAAGGGGGCCCATAAACAGAGTTTGAAGGGGACAACACTAATGACCGCACAAATAAATTTCAACATGAAAACCATAATGAAAACACTACAAAAAGTATTTATGATGAAGAAAATCATAATAAGTGGGCATTTCTTGTAGCATTTGGAGTTTATAACAAAGAACTTCCAAAGGAAGTCCCTATTTTTCCCTTTGAAAAGCATGAAGAAAGTTTAGAGTTTTGGTTCCAGATTTTGACGATGTGCATACTTCTTTAGGAGAGGGTGTGGAACACACCCTTGAAATCCATACAAACCTTGATGGACAAGACATGGATGGTGAGTCTAATCCAAAAGAACATTTATGCTAAGAACTTGAAGAATATGGCAGTGTAGATTACACCAATGAAGGCCACCATGAAGATCATGATTGAAATGTTATACAGAATCTTGGTGACAATCACGTGACAGTACAAGTATCAATGACTTAAACATTGATGGGTTTGGTGATGTGTACATTTCTCATAAGAATGCATGGAACAAGTTTTTGAAAAAAATGAAACTACCATCAATAGTCACCCTCAAGAGATGTACAATCCCATGAAGAATATACAGTAGATCCAAAAGAAGACAGTTTTGGTGACCTTGATCTAAACATGTATTTTAAAAAAATGAGGGAAAATAATATATAATGTGCTTCAATGGTTCACCAAGGTTTGATGATGACCATCAAGAGCAAAAAAAAAATCTGAATATGACCCTGTCACCGACCTACAATAGGAGCATGATGATAAACCTACAGCTCTAGAAGGGGGCCCATAAACAGAGTTTGAAGGGGACAACACTAATGACTGCACAAATAAATTTCAACATGAAAACCATAATGAGACCACTACACAAAGTATTTATGATGAATAAAATCATAATAAGGGGCCATTTCTTGTAGCATTTGGAGGTTGACAAAGAACTTCCAAAGGAAGTCCCTATTTTTCCCTTTGAAAAGCATGAAGAAATTTTAGAGATTTGGTTCCAGATTTTGACGATGTGCATACTTCTTTAGGAGAGGGTGTGGAACAAACCCTTGAAATCCATAAAAACCTTGATGGAAAAGACATGGATGGTGAGTCTAAGACAAATGAACATTTGTGCCAAGAACTTGAAGAATATGGCATTGTTGATTACACCAACGAAGGCCACCATGAAGATCATGATCGAAATGTTATACAGAATCTTGGTGACAGTCGTGTGACAGTAAAAGTATCAGTGAATTAAATATTTATGGGTTTGCTGATGTGTATATTTCTCCATACGAAGGCATGGAACAACTTTTTGAAAAAAAATTAAACCACCATAAATAGGCACCCTCAAGATGTACAGTTCCATGAAGAATATACAGTAGATCCAAAAGAAGACAGTTTTGGTGCCCTTGATCTAAACTTTTCTTTTAAAAAAACTGAGAGAAAATCATATATAATATGTTTCAATGGTCCACCAAGGTTTGATGATGACCATCAAGAGAAAAACAGATCATCAGAGGCTTGTTACAACAACATGATGATAGACCCATTACTGTAGAAGGGGGCACATATCCATAGTTTGAAGGGGACAACATTGATGACCACACAAATGAATTTCACATTGAAGACCATAATGAAACCACTACACGAAATCTTTATTTTGAAGAATACAACATTTTTCATTACGCCAATGAAGGCCACCATGAATATCATGACTACATTGTGTGGCACAAAATATTGGTGACAGTATGCGTATTAGTGACTTAAACACTGATGGTTTTGGTGATGTGTATATTTTTCTGGGAGAGAGTGTGAAACACCCCTTTGAATATGTTGAAACCACCACCAATAGGAACCCTCAAGATGTACAGTCCCATGAGGAATGTACAATAGATCCAAAAGTAGATAGTTTTGGTGCCCTTTATCTAAACTTGTATTTTAAACAAAATGAGGGAAAATCATATAAAATATGCTTAAATGGTCCACCAAGGTTTGATGATGACCATCAAGAGAAAAAAAAATATGAATATGACCCTGTCACTAGCCTGCTTCAGGAGCATGATGATAGACCTACTGCTCTAGAAGGGGTTCCATAATCAAAATTTGAAGGGGAAAACACTAATTACCGCACAAATAAATTTCAACATGAAAACCATAATGAAACCACTGCAAAAAGTCTTTATGATGAAGAAAATCATAATAAGGGGGAATTTCTTGTATTATTTGGAGATTATGACAAAGAACTTCCAAAGCATGAAGAAAGTATAGAATTTTGGTTCTAGATTTTGACGATGTGCATAATTCTTTAGGAGAGGGCGTGGAACACACCCTTGAAATCCATACAAACCTTGATGGACAAGACATGAATGGTGAGTCTAATCCAAAAGAAATTTTTTGCCAAGAACTTGAAGAATATGGAAGTGTTGATTACACCAATGAAGGGCACCATGAAGATCATGATCAAAATGTTATATAGAACCTTGGTGACAGTCACATGACAATACATGTATCGGTGACTTAAACATTGATGGGTTTGGTGATGTGTATATTTCTCCATAAGAAGGCATGGAACAAATTTTTGAAAAAAATGAAACCACCATCAATAAGCACCCTCAAGAGATGTACAGTCCCATGAAGAATATACAGTAGATCCAAAAGAAAACAGTTTTGGTGCCCTTGATCTAAACATGTCTTTAAAAAAAATGAGAGAAAATCATGTATTATATGTCTCAATGGTCCACCAAGGTTTGATGATGACCATAACGAGAAAATCATATCTGGATATTACCCTCTCAGAGGCTTGTTACATCAACATGATGATAGGCTCACTACTGTAGAAGGGGGCACATATCCAGATTTTGAAGGGGACAACACTGATGACCACACAAATTAATTGAACCATGAAGACCATAATGAAACCACTACACGAAGTCTTTATTTTGAAGAAGACAACATTTTTTATTACGCTAATGAAGGCCACCATGAAGATCATGACCGCATTGCTACACAAAATCTTGGTGACAGTATGAGTATTAGTGACTTAAACACTGATGGTTTTGGTAATGTGTATATTTTTCTGGGAGAGAGTGTGAAACACCCCTTTGAAGATGTTGAAACCACCACCAATAGGAACCCTCAAGATGTATAGTCCCATGAGGACTGTGCAATAGATCCAAAAGTATATAGTTTTGGTGCCCTTGATCTAAACTTGTATTTTAAACAAAATGAGGGCAAATCATATATAATATGCTTCAATGGTCCACCAAGGTTTGATGATGACCATCAAGGGAAAAAAAATCTGAATATGACCCCATCACAGGCTTGTTGGTGGCTTATTGCAAGAGCATGATGATAGGCCTACTGCTCTATAAGGGGGATCATACCCAGTGTTTTAAGGGGAAAATAGAGAACACATTCTTTCAGGTATGTTTTGATGAGGTACTCGCTCTCTCAGTTATCATTTGATTTTGAACTCTATCATCTAGTGCTACCCTGGCTCAATCTATATTTCGTTTGGTGGAAAAATGGTGAAATCAATATGCTCACACGATAACAACTTGGATCAATATCTTATGTGGTATGGGGACAATGAGAAAGAAAGTACATGGTTGCAAGTTGAATAGCAAGATCAATAAAGCAAGAAAGAGTCCTACCTTTAGTAAGATGCTCAATCCGTGGAACTTAATCAAGCTGGTATGTTGGCTTGAGGGGTGAAATCATTCAAAGGCCCTCTAAGATCCATCTCACAGTCGAATTCCATCTCCAGATTGGCCCTCTCATATCTGAAGATGAATGCTCTTTCCCTCTCTCACTGCATCTGTCGAATGCATGCTCTTTCTCAGTCGAATCCTCTTACCCTCATTGCTCGACACAGTCGAATGCTCAGCAAAACACTAGCTTGCTGCAATGCGAATCCCTCAGTTGTTGCAATGTGAATCCTGCTCTCCCTTTCCAAACCCACAAAACACCAGCTTGCTGCAATGCGAATCCCTCAGCTACTGCAATGCGAATGATCCATCATGCACCCTCCCTTTCCAAACCTGCAAAACACCAACTTGTTGTAATGTGAATCTCTCAGTTGTTGCAATGTGAATCTCGCTCTCCCTTGCCAAATCCACAAAACACCATCTTGTTGCAATGTGAATCCTTTAGTTGCTGTAATGTGAATCCCTCAGTTGCTACGATGTAATGATCCCTCATGCACTCTACCTTGCCAAACCCGCAAAACACCAGCTTGATGCAATGCGAATCCCGCTTTCCCTTACCAAAACTGCAAAACACCAGCTTGTTGTAATGTGAATCCCTTAGTTTTTTCAATTTGAATGATCCCTCATGTGCTCAATGATCCCTCATGTGCTCTCCCTTTCTAAACCTGCAAAACAAGCCCACTTGGCCCAAAAAATAAAAAAACAATACCTTAAATTATTTATATTTCCTATATAATAAAAAAAACCCACTAACCCTTAGTTATATAGCCAATATAATGTTTTGGGTTTTTTAATTTTTTTTACCCCAATATGAATGCATGTGATATAATATTGGTTTGTCAGTGACGCCCCCATGCTAGGGACCAAGTTTAGCAAAAGTTTCCCCATCTCATGTAGGCACTCAACACACTGGGGACCATTGCATCCTAAGGAAGAAGGGCTTATCCAGGTGGATATTGGTGACCACCCACCTATTCCTCTTAGACGCCCACCATTGTGTCTTTCAGCTTTTTAGTTTCCTTAATTCTAGCAAAATTTACAATTTTTGGCAATTTTTTAGGTCTTGTACTTACGAAGCCATTTCGAGGCCCTAAATGAAGTTTTTTTGGAAAATGGGAAACTAATCTCACACTCATATTTGCAATCGAAATTTTTATTCCTCGGATAGATATTTCTAACAAGGTATCGTGTGTGTCAAATGACGATCGTATGCCAAATTTACGACCCCAGGAATTTGATGCACAAATTTACCCTAACGAGGCCCACAGTTTTGGCAATTCATCTCCTAGGGTTATGTTTTTGGATGTTTATGGTACTTTTCCATTGTTTCTCAGTAATAAATAAGCCTTTGAGCCTCATTTTAACATATTTCAGAGGCATGTAGCCACCACATCACTTCTCATAGATAAGCTACCCTCATCGAAGCTAGTTTATTTCCATTTTGTTTGTAAGCATATTTCAGTTACTTGATATTACTGAAATGAAGTTTTATTTATTCCAAATCTCTGTGTTTGTTACATGTTATTTTTCACCATGATATTTGAATGTCCATATAGGTCTATCACCACCTATATCATGCTCCCTTAGAAGTAAAAAACCCTAATGTTTCTAAACCAAGTCTTGGAATTGGAGAAAATCCGTTTAAAACCCTTAAAAGTCTACCTCCACACTTTTTCTAGCCTTTTCCTGCCGGTTCGTGGATACTTGGTCTATAAATTAAGGCAACCCCCGTACATTCTGCTACTAAAACATGCGGACTACCGTAAAAAGTCAAATAAAAGAAGAAGTAAATTCTAGAAGCATAGCTAGTCGAATATTCTCCCAACTGGAAGCTTCTAGAGGCGCGATTAGTTCAAGATTTATCCCTCCACTCATGGAGCTTATCCCTTGGTCTATGGAGCTCAAATCCCTTCATGAGAGGAATCCATCCCCCTCTTCATGGAACTAAAACTACCTCCATTCCCCTATAAATTGAGCTCATGTTTCAGTCTCAAGAGTAGATTGTAGATGTTGTAGCTTGTATATGGTAGTTGTTGAAGAAATTCCCAAGAGAGCATACTCTCTACACTAGTTATTGTTGGCATGAGAATGATAAAACCCTTATGTCCATAACTCTATGCTAGTATTCAAAGAGGAAGGCTTGTCAAACTGAAGGAAAAATGGTTTCTAGGACCTAGGGAGAAACCTATACGACATCAAGGCATCAGGTTGTAAGGTTACTCTTTTCATTCAAGATAATACATATGGATCTCTTTTTCTCATTGAGTTTTTCTTGTGCTTATTGAATAAAATCAATACTTAGACTCCTTAATCACTAAGTTGGATTAGCTTTTCTTGATTATTATATGTTGTAGATGCTTTGATTCTTTTGTCTTGTCTTTGATTACAGGTTCTACTTACTGGAGAAGCCTCTTTGGAGCGACTAGATAAAAGACTGCATCGAACGTTGAATTTCAAGGTAGGGGCATGTCCTCTCTTTTTGCTTATAATAATTCTGAATTGCAATTAGTCAAGATAAAAAGGTTTCCAAATGGATGTTTGTTTCTAGCTATTCATAGAATACTAGGGAGATCGCTCTTGTCCACAAGAGGGATTAATCCACATAACAAAATGGCAACTCCACTGGGGAATAGAACTTAGTTTTCTCTCTTTATTTTCATTTTGAATTTTAGAGTTTTCTGATTTTGACTTATCTGAGAACAGGTTGGGTAGATAACTTTTAAGAATCCCTAAAAAAGAAAGCTAATTATTTATTTTTTCACAGTTTTTCCTTGCCTCCGCGGTTTTCAATAGAAAACAATGCGGGAACCTCCGCAACTCTTAATTAAAAACAGTGTGGTACCGCTTTGTTCTCCATTACAAACTATGGACCATTGGAAAATTTTTGAAAAAATTAAAATTCTCTTTTTACAACCAGATAACATAATTCTTCAAGTTTGCCTCGATCCATTTACAGTCTCATCAGTCTTTGTTCAATTAATTGGGTGTTTTGAATTTTTCATTTTTGAGAAATTCTTAATTTGATTTCCTTTTGTCATTTCTTCAATGTTTGTCTTAGTTTCTTAAATATTTTTACATCCTTTTGCCTTTTTTTTTGAAAAAAAAATTCCCCCTCATTCGCCAGGGGGGGCTAAATTGTGTATGAGTGTTAATCACCTTTGAGTGTTTTCACTTTTGACCTTTGGAATTATCACCCAATTTTCTTTACTTACTCTTGGTTGGTTCCTTAGATTACATTAGTGAAGAAGAATAGTCTTGTTTTTTTTTCGCTGATTTGGAATCATCTTGTGTTTGAGAATTATCTTGCATAGATTACATTTGCATAATTAGAATTCTCATTTTCAGAATATGAATGAAAAATGTGCATAGATTACATTTGCATAGTTTTCAAGTGAATTGTGCATAGATTACAACTGCATAGTTTACATTTTGGAAAAATCAATCGTAGATTTAAATTAGTTTCTTTGATTTGAATTTACATGTTTTTATGCTTGTTTTAAAAACATAAAAATAAAAATTGGAATTGATTAGCATTAGTTTTTCTTGCTAAAATTGGTGCATTAGAGAATTTGTTATATTTTCTCTTATTTATCAACTTTTTCATTGTTGGAAGTGAATGGAATCTCTCTCCTTACTTTAGTTAGGATTCATCGAATTGAAAAGATTGCATTATCATATTCGATTGCATTCAATTTTGGGTCAGGTCATAACAACATTGGTTTCATATCCATTTACCTTTTGAGTAATAACAACCCAAATAACATAGCGCTAAATAAAATTCATCTAGAAATTTTTACATTTTCTAGGGCTCTTTCCACCAATTTAGCTTAGGCTAGTGCTTGTAGTTAACTTTCCAAAGCAACTAAACAAACAATAGTATCTTGCAGTAAGGAAAAATTCGAATTATTACAATTGTGCTATGGGAAGCTCTTCTTAAAAGAGTCAAGCACGAGATCATGTCAGACCCAGTGAGGTAATCGTACCTATCTCATTGGAAAAGATAGAATATGTGCATGTAATACAAATGGTAAACCTCAGATTAACCATTGTTGAAGAGCCTGGGGTCACTTGTTGGCAAACCTCTGATTTACCAAGTCGAGGAGCCTTCAAGGGGATTGAGCTTGATACTCTGCCCTTGCGTATATATCGGATCGTAGAGGGTTCCCCCGGGTGAATTTGTCTCCGTTGGTGACCTTAGTTGCCATAATATTTAGGATTTTTCTGAAGGTGACGGTGGAGGGAAGGTCCCGCTGTACCTGGAACAGACGTTGACTAGACTCACTTGGACTTTCCAGAGGGTACTCTTCACTTCGAGATGGCATAGTGACTATTTCATTAAGTAGGTTGTCAAGGTAACTATTCCAACCGCCAGTTTTGCACATTAATTTCCGCAATGTTGGATTTCATCACCAACTAGTATTTTTATTTTTGAAACATACTGTTTGTGTGTGGTTTGACTCCTAGATTTGATAGTGCGTGTTCATTTGTTTGCTTTTACATTTTAGAGACCTTAGGTGTGCATTGTGAATTTGAATTGTTAATATTTGTAAATTGTTAATAAAATTCACTGAAGTTGAATCTAATGGCAATTGTTCCAGAATTTACCAACCAAGGAACCCCTCTTAATGAGAATCCTAGTAAATTTTCTTGCTTTGGAAATGTTGGTCCTCCTTATATGGCTACATTGTCATTACCTGGATTTACCATAGGTTTACCGGTATGGTTATTTTGAACTTCATTGGCCTTGAATACTCAAATTTTTCCACCTCAATCGGATGCTTCACCTCAACAGATTTCACCATCTCAACATCACCAACCTCATGTTGACCCATTACCTTCTTTGCCCAACATGTATTTCTCCATTTCTTCTTCTTCGCTTGGTAAAAACCTTGACGCTAGTAACTAGGTGGCTAAGAAGAAGAAGAAGAAGAAGAAGCAAGATAAGAAAGAAGTTAACCAAACAACCATGTCTGTAAGTGTTAGTAATGTCGAGGAAATCCCCAACATGCATCGTAAACCCAAATACCCATGCAAGATTTGTAAGGGTGACCACTTCCTTATCAATTGTCTTGGTATTCCTAAGGACTTGGAAGTATGGTCTAAAAATTCTCATCAACTTACTATTGATCCATCAACCAGTGATTGTGAGGTTCCTGGGAAAAAGGGTAAAGTTAGGTTTCCTTGCAGGTTATGCAAAGGGAGTCATCAAACTCACATTTTCCCTCACATGGATGAAGCCTCAAAATTGTTGGAAAACCTTACTGTTCCACAAAAAAAACTTCCAATGGGTTGCCGTAAACTTTCTCCCAACCTACGGTCAACTTACAGAGTGATTGATTTAATTCCAAGTACAGTCAATCCCGCTCTTCCATTGAAGATTAAACCTCATAACACTCAGGTTGATGATCCATTAGTTGATCAAGTGGTCGACTTGATTTCACATCTAGTCGATCCCATTCTCCCTGTAGAGATTGAAATTCATACCACTCAAGTTCTTGTTACATCAGATTCTTCTATGCCAGGGGTCGTTTCACATGTTCCTACAGAACCCCCTCCAAGTACTGAGGTATTTTCCTTTGATTGGAATAGACTGACAAAACCTCATCTTCCTTCCTCCATCCATTTCCAAATCATTGTGAAGGCTTATGGTAAGAATGTGCATCACACAAATATAGATGAAGGTGCTTCTATTAGTATTTTATCCTCAACTTCTTAGTAAGCTTTGGGTTCCCCTATGTTTGTGCCTGTTACACAGAATCTATGAGCTTTTAACAGAACCATTAGTGAACCTTTAGGGATCCTTCCTAAGTTTCCTATTACCTTGGAAGGTAAAACTATCTCTATTGACCTTATGGTAGTCTGAGGCCCTTTGGATTTCGATTTTCTCCTTGGGCGAGACTATATCTATGCAATGAAAGCTGTTGTATCAACACTCTTTCGCGTGATGTATTTCCCTCACAATGGAAACATTGTGACTATTGACCAACTTTCGCTCGCTAATCTTGATTCGACTACCAATTTTCCTTATACGGAAGTGGTAACTACCTCACCATGGGTTATTATGTGGCAACCAGTCCCATGTTTTTAGTTACTGATGCAAGCGAGCCTCTCACTGTATGCTCGAATTACTTTGACTTAGATCTGGTAATTGACATGGTAAACCCTATGGGGGCATTTGAGCATGATGTTCTTATCCCTATTGAGTTCCCTGACATAGGTTCCTTCTAAAGAACAGTTCTTCCTTCTATTGAAGACCTCTTGGAAGCCATGATCGAGGAGTGTCCCTTGCCTTTCTTCCAGTAGGAAACCATTGCAAGGTTCCATGAGGATGGTTATTTTACTGTGTCAACCTCGTTAAAAAATGAAACATGCTCCCATGAGGATGGTTATTTTACTGTGTCAACCTCATTAAAAAATGAAACAGGCTCCCACGAGGATGGTTCTTTTATAGTGTCAACCTCGTTAAAAAATGAAACATGTCTATGAGGATAGTTCTTTTACTGTGTCAACCTCGTTTGAAAATGAAATAGATTCCTTGAGGATAGTTCTTTTACTATGTAAACCTCGTTAAAAAATGAAACATGTCTATGAGGATAGTTCTTTTACTGTGTCACCCTCGTTAAAAAATGAAACATGCCCTTATGAGGATAGTTATTTTCCTATGCTAACCTCGTTAAAAAATGAAACAAACCCTTATGAGGATAGTTCTTTTCCTGTGTCAACCTCGTTAAAAATTGAATCAGGAAATGAGGATAGTTCTTTTCCTATGCCAACCTCGTTAACAAATGAAACAGGTCACCTTAAGGAGAGTTCCTTTGCTGTGTCAACCTTGTTAAGAAATGAATCAGGTTACGAGGAGAGTTCCTCTTACTGTGTCAACCTCTTTAAAAAATGAATATGTTCATCACGAGGAAAGTTCCTTTTGCTATGTCCAAGTTATTAAAAAATGAAACATGTCTTCTTGAGCATAGTTCATTTTCTTGTGTCAACCTCATAAAAAAATGAAACAAGGTTCCTTGAGCATAGTTCTTTTCTTGTGTCAAGCTTGTTAACAAAATGAAACAAATCCTCTCTTGATTAAGTCGAGTCTTTCATATGATCTCGTAAATGAGCCTTCATTCCATCTAACTATTAGTAACCAGTACTCTACTTAGGTGAATCAAATGAATCTTGGGGGGCATATGCTCTTGCAAGTTATGCTTGGGGGCATTGAAACTTATCTCAAGCATGCTTTTTTCCTTTGTTTCAAGCTTGTGTAAAAATGAAACAAACCACTCTCAAGCATACTTTTTCCTATGTTTCAAGATTGTATAAAAATGAAACCTATCTTGAGTCCATTTTGGTTATTATTTTCAAGAATCATTAAACTCATGAAAATCCCGATATTATTTTTCTATCTTTCATTCTCGTAAAACACATGAAAATGCCGAGTTATTTCTGTCTTTTCCTACTCGTAAATTAAATTGAAAGTCAGCCAACTGAGTATACTTTTTTCACTTTTTCGGGCTCTTGAAAATTACGAAAAAGCAAAACCCTGGAGTTCTCTTTTATCCCTTTTCAAACTCTCTAAATATAAAAATATTGCCGAGTACTTGACTATTCGAACTCGGGTGAAAATGTGAAGCTGGGTTACACTTTTTGCCCTTTTTTGAGAAAAATTTTTCATTTTTTTCGGTTCTTCAACTTTCTGCAAACTATAACAATTTTTCTGTGTAGAATTTCATTTTGCGATAAAAATAAAAGTAGTGAGAAATTTTGTTAGCTTTCTATTACTTATATTTTGAAATTTTTTTATGCAGATTTGATATGTCAACTTAGCGTTTCTTTGAGTGTGTGTTTCTTAACAATCAAAGGATTCATAAGAAGTCATGTTATGTCGCAATGCTGTATTCATTGAAAATTTGTGTTTTTGAAAAAACAAAATGTGTTGCAACAATCTAGATAGAGTCTACATTGTTTTCGTCATATTTACAAAGCCAATGGATGCATATCATTAGCAGCACCTTTTCATTTCAGCAGCACATTTTCATTTCCTTTCAAGTCTTGTCATTGTAAATTTCAAATTTCTTTTTAAAGTTTCAAGTTGGTAAATCATTATAGGGGATATCATTTCCTTGAACAAACATATCCAAACTTGTTTTCATCTTAGAATTTCCATTTCACCTTAGAAAACCAAAAACGACAAAAAGTTAAGAAATAGGTTATCTTGCACATATAGTGCGCCGCACTTCATCAGCTTACAATTCCCGGATTGACAAATTAAATGCAGCAATTTAGGACACACTAAATTGACCAAACAATTAGCTCCGGAATTTTTTTTCCAAAAGCTCTCAATTCATTGCTCTGAAGACGAAAGGTGAAAATGATTTTGTTTAACTCCTTTTTATAGTTTTTGAATGAATAATAAATTTTATTTTATTTATTTTTCACTTTAAAAGGCTATTTTTCAATATTTTTACTTCTTGGAAACACGTATGTGTAATATTTTGAGTTTTTGTGCAGGATATGAGATTTTTTGTGAAAAGAATTATTTTGATGCTGAATATACTTTCATCACTTTTTCGGGCTCTTGAAAATTTAAAAAAAAACGAAACCCTGGAGTTATCTTTTAAGCCTTTTTCAGACTCTCTAAATATGAAAATATCACTGAGTACTTGAATATTTGAACTCGTTAAAGGAAATGAACAGTCGTCCCTTCGGTATAATTTTACCCCTTTTTCGGACTGAAATGGACTATTTACGAAAAAAGGTATACGTTGACTAATCATGGTCAATAAATTTCTCTCCTGTATTATTTGATCCATTTTCGAATTTGAGAGACTAAATTTACGAAAAATTACAACCATGGAGTTTACTTATGTTTTTCTTCTGACTCCCTAAAACTGAAAAATGTCGAGTTTCTCCTATACTGGACTCATTAAAATTTAACAGTAAAGGACCTGTTGATTACAAACCGGACCAAACCACTCCTTCTTAGGGTTCGATTTTAATACTAAGATGGACTCATCCGAAGGATGAGCTTATTCAAATAACCAAATTTTATCCTCCTCAAGCTTGTAAAAAATAAAGAGGTACTTGCCAGTAATGGTGGGGGGAAAAGAGAGAAAAAGAATCCAGTTGTCACCCTTGTTTAAAAAGTAGTATGCCACTCTTGAACACGACACTTTGTCACACTTGTACCTGGGTTGGGAAAATCATTTGTCTAACAGTTAATCAAACCACATTGAAAGTCTTCAGCCAGTTTATGGGTATTAGCTTTAGGTAAATTGTTGCCAAACTATTTGCAGTGTCATTATGCATTCAAGAGATAGTTCAAATAAACCATTCATTGCAAAAATTTGTCTACATTCGCGTTGACCATCCCTGAGTCAATCCTTGCAAATATTTCTTCAAAACTTGATCTAACGGTTTCGTGTCGTGGGCTTTCCTACGATGGGTCACTTTCTATCAACGACATCTCATCATCTAGAAATTTGATCTAGAATCCTATCAGTACCTTGGGATCCGCATGCCTTAATGGCAGGTTTCTTGCCTTCAATTACAGGTTGAATCATTGACCTTCGATCGAATGATTCTATGAAGTGTTTGACTGCAAATCATTCATTCACACTTCATAGATTGTATTGGAGTACTTTGAGAGCCATTGTCATTATTGGTGGTTTCTCTCACACTTGTTAACAGTTCACATCATTGACTGGTAATCAACCGGTTTCTACCATGTTCGACTTCGACACAATCAATCGCATGGATAGAATCGTACTAGTTCGGGAAGCGCAAATCAAGACCCTGGATCTAGTTTCCACCATCCAGGCTGCGAGGAGTTTTATTATTCATGATATAGTATACTACTTATGACATATGGCTGCACCCATATTGTGTCTACTTTTAATGTAATATTAAAATCATATCTGTACCAGAACATTTAGTTAGTTTTGATTTGAGTATGGGAATGCCTACCTCAACGATGACATTTATATGATTGCATTGAATGTTTTTACAGGTTTTCGACTAGTGTCCGCAATCCAATCCTTGGAATTATAAAGCATTTCACTCTTCAAAAAAACCTTAGACTTCACACTTTAGGGGGCAATCTGTTACACATTATTTTGTCACCATGACATTTGACTGTCCATATAGGTCTATCACCACCTATATCATGCTCCCTTAGAAGTCAAAAACCCTAATATTCCTAAGCCAAGTCTTGGAATTGGATAAAATCTCATTATAACCCTTAAAATTCTACCTCCACACTTTTTCTAGCCTTTTCCTACAGGTTCGTGGATACTTGTTCTATAGCCTGTGGCAGCCCCCACACGTTTTGCTACTAAAACCTGCAGACTACCGTAAAAATTCAAATAAAGAAAAAGTAAATTCTAGAAGCCTAGCTGGTCAAATATTCTCCCAACTGGAAGCTTCTATAGGCACAATCAGTTCGAGCTTTATCCCTCCAATCATGGAGTTTTATCCCTCCACTCATGGAGCTTATCCCTTGATCCATGGAGCTCAAATCCCTTCATGAGAGGAATCCATACCCCTCTTCATGGAACTGAAATTATCTCCATTTCCCTATAAATTGAGCTCATGTTTCAGTATGAAGGGTAGATGTTTAGCTTGTATATGGTAGTTGCTGAAGAAATTCCCAAGAGAGCATACTCTCTGCACTAGTTTTTTTTGGCATGAGAATGATCACACCCTTATGTCCATAACTCCATGCTGGTATTCAGAGAGGAAGGCTTGTCAAACTAAAGTAAGAATGTTTGTTTAGGACCCCGAGAGAAATTTGTACGATATCAAGGCATCAGGTTGTAAAGTTACTCTTTTCATTCAAGATAATACATATGGATCTCTTTTTCTCATTGAGTTGTTCTTGTGCTTATTGAATAACATCAATACTTAGACTCCTTGATCACTAAGTTGGATTAGATTTTCTTGATTATTATATGTTGCAGGTGCTTTGATTCTTTTGTCTTGTCTTTGATTGCAGGTTCTACTTACTAGAGAAGCCTCTTTGGAGCGACTGGATAAAAGACTGCATCAAACATTGGATTTCAAGGTAGGAGCATATCCTCTTTCTTTGTTTATAATAATTCTGAATTGGAATTAGTCTAGATAAAAAGGTTTCCAAATGGATGTTTGTTTCTAGCTATTCGTAGAATACTAGGGAGATCGCTCTTGTCTGCAAAAGGGATTAATCCGCATAACAATTGTACCATTTTCAAGTCAGCAGACTGGACTGAATAATAAAGGCAATGCAATACAGGATTCATGTGTTGA
Organism: Pinus albicaulis; assembly: GCA_034641835.2. Taxonomy (NCBI): domain Eukaryota; kingdom Viridiplantae; phylum Streptophyta; class Pinopsida; order Pinales; family Pinaceae; genus Pinus; species Pinus albicaulis. Next base: position 1,907,172,345 of record CM076578.1, read on the forward strand.
GATACTTCAGTGAAGTATCTTTCTATTTTTCATGTTTTTTTTCCTTAATTTTTTCATAAACTTGTATGTTTTCCAATTTAAATGATATAACAGGAATTTTATTTCAGAACATGTTTAAATACACTCTGTCTTGAACTATTATTCATTTTCATGTTTTCTAGTGATATCCAGATTAGGGAATTATTCATTGCTCCCTAGTTTCGATTGACCTCTGTCATTTCCTTCATTATCCGGTTCGAGGAATCCTTAACTGCTCCTTGATCTCGATTGAAACCATTTCACCTTCCAGCCTAAAGATCTGAATTTACTCAGCTACCTTGCCTTGTGAACACTTCCTTTAGAACTTGATTCTAACCTGTTGCTTGATGCATTGACTCCATAGCCCAATGAAAAACAGACCTGCATCTATCCATCTAAATTAGTAATTCCACCACAAAACCAAACAAAACCAAAATTAAAACCAATCAAATCCTACATAACTAGCCTAAAATCAACTAAAAACAATAAAGTTAAATCATAAAGAGATATCCCTCTCTAAGCATTAGGAAGGCTAGATCCTGATCTCAAAAGTAGGTTTGTGGTTACCTCGGTGATTTCTTTCTTTAACCTTGGGAAAATTACAGAGCGATAACAATGTCAACTTCCCTGGTGCACTTCATTCATTCTCTAGATGTCTCTACATGAGTGGGTGCCTCCACTCTCTGCTCCTCTACTTGTGGCTGCTCCACAACATCATATGGTTCTTCCTTTCGAGCCAAAAGCTCCTCATATGCATGCAACTGAAGCTCCCTCTCAAGGGAACATCTCATGGCCTTCTCTTCATTGAACTTCACCTCTACGAACAAATTTAATCCTGTGATACGGCAGGTACACCCGATAGTTGTGAGGTGTATCGGTGTACCCCAAAAATATGCTTAACTCTATTGTTGACTCTAGCTTTTTCCTTGCATCCTTGGAAACATGACAGTAAACTGACGAAACAAAGATCCTGAAGTGTGACACATCTAGTTTCTTCCCTGAAAAATCTTCTTCTGATGTACTCATCCCAAGAACATCTTCTTCTGATGTACTCATCCCAAGAACCCGATGAAGACTCCTGTTCTACACATATACCGTTGTGTTGCATGATTCATCCCACAAGTGTAACGGTAGGCCCTGATCATGCAACATCACTTGTGCATCCCCCACAATAATTTTGTTCTTCCTCTCATCCACCCCATTCTGTTGTGGGTTATGGGGTGCTATTAACTCCCACTGAATGCCTTCCTTTGCACAAAAGTTATTAAACTTATTTGATACATATTAACCACTGTTATGGATCTTGAGAGCCTTCATTTTCTGGCTAGTTTATTTCTCAAAAAGTGCTTTAAATTCAACAAATTTGGAGAATGTCTGGTCTTTCTTCTGCATGAAGAAAATCCAACACTTACTTGAGAAATCATCTACAAATATAACATAATACTTGTGCTTGGTTGTGGAGGTTATCGAGAAAGTTCTGCACACATTTTAGTGAATCCTTTCAAGGACTGCTTGTGCTCTACTGTCCTTAGCATGAAAGGTGGCTTTGGTGTACTTCCACAGTGTACACCCTTTGCATGTATCCCGCTGCTCTAGTGCACCCTTGGGAAGTCTTGTAGAAATATGTTGTATGGTCTTCAAGGCTCCATGGTACAAATGGCCAAGTCTCATATGCCATAGTTCATTGATGTCTCGACTCCACACCTTCTCTACTTTTGTGTTCAATGTTGCACAGTTTTCTACATCCAATTTGTAGAGATTCTTCACTCAAACCCTGATTCATTTCACTTGTCCCGTGGCGACGTGTCTAAGGAAGGCCTTTCCTTTGCCAAATATCACATCATAACCATTGTCTTCCAACATAGCAACTGAAACTAAATTATTCTTCAACCCTGAAACATACATGACATTTTTAAATTTTAGAGGGGAGCCAACCTCTAAAAATAAATTGCATTGATATTGGTCATGTTATACCTTCCATCATCTCCCATCTCGATGTGCAGTTGGAGGTCCCTCTCCTCCAAGTCATTGAAAAAATTCTTGGTTGCCTGTCATATGGAATGAGGTTCCGCTATCTAGATAACACACAATACCCATCACCAATGTCACCGTGCATGCAATGAGGGTGAAATCCAACTCGAATTATGAAGCTAGAGCTTCACCTGTCGCTCCTCCTGAGGGCTTCTTGCCAACATTTTTTTGTGGACACTTTGTGGCATAGTTTCCCAGCTCATGACAATGAAAGCACTTGATTTTCGACAAATCTTTCTTCTTGCCCGCCTAACTAGATTCTACTTTGGAATGGGATTTCTTCCATTTCCCTTTCTTTGCCTTTCCATCCAAGGCACAACTCTCCTCATCCTCAGCCTTGGATGAAGTCACCTCTATGTTGCTCCACCTTATTTCTTCATGTACAAGATCAGATCATAACTGCTCCCAACTTGGTAGTTTGTCTCTACCATTCACAGAATCTTGATAACTGTGCTAGATCTTGGGAAGACCCAACAGAGCTAAAGCTAGCAAATATTTTTCATGGACTATCACACCAACCCCACCAAGTTCATCACGACATTGTGTAAACTTTCTTAGGTACTGTGGAATTGATTCAACCTTTTGATTTTTTGTGCTCTAAAGCTTGTCCTTGAATTCCAACTTCTTGTGGTCATTGTTGTTTTCAAGAAAATTTGTCAGTGCTTTCCACATCATGAATGGAGTTTCTTTCCTGTGGAGATTTGAGACAATATGATCTTGAACTCCCTCCAATATGTTCCTCCTCGCTTTAACCACATCCTTATTAAATTGAGCGAGATCCTAGGAATCAACGGCTGGGGTTTTCACTACATTTGTCTTGATGTAATCTAGTAGCCCATTGTCATCTAATATTGCCTCCATGCGGATATTCCATGCCACAAAATTTGTGGTTCCTTCCAAAACATTATCGATCCTGAGTCATGTGGCAGTCATCTTCTCAGTCTTGGAAAAATACTACAACATTGATCTTGAAATTCGAACCTCTTGCAAAGATCACTTTGAATTCTGTTCTCTACTTTGAATCTAGCTCTGATACCATGTAGAAATTAATTGTAGATTCAATATTTCTCATGTAATTTTCTAAAACATAAGACTCAAATCTACTCTACTCATATGCAAAAATCAATTAATGATTGAGAAGTTATATCAAAAGCATGCATCATCATTTAACACACATACATGAGGATATATCTTGGGGAAATAAAATGCTTAAAACCTCTTCCTATCTATATTGGATTAGTCATAAAATAGAGAAGAAATACAATGCTTTCTCAAGCCCGAGAAACCTCTACAAAAGTATAATCTATCTCATTGCCTTACATATTGACTTTGGACAACACTTAGCCAATATTCCTGCTTTTCAATCTCCTAGTTCTTTGCACCATTTCTCAAGGAATTATCCCTCTATTAATTAGGGAAATCCCCATCCAGAACTGCACAATCCCTATAGGTCCTTCTTTGACTACATGCATCACTTGTACAACTTGGATAATTATACAACTTATAGTACACTGCCATTGAACTCCAATATCAACTAGGTAACTCGAATTTCATGCATGCATGAGTTAATTATTAGTTGATTGATTAGTTAAGTGGTTGAACACTGAAGCTAATCCCCACTGCTAGACCTCCTACTAGTTCTTCCAATAGTTGGAACTAGTTTAACCAACCTTAAATAAATTTAACTGAATTAAATTGTTACAACTGAAATTAAACTCAATGTTGAGATTCAACAAGATGATGAGCTTAGTGAAAAGAGTCGCTTTCACTAAGTGGGCCCATAGGCTATTTTTGGCGCAAAGTCTATTTTTAGACTATGTCTATTTTTAGACATGTCGATCATATTCTATGAGTTGCAGGATGCTATTTGTGGATGGTTGGTCAAGTTGGAAAAATATATGGACTTCTATTTTTAGACATATTAGGCGGAATCTATTTTTAGATTGCCAGTCTAAAAATAGATATGTCGAATATTATTAGCTCTTAATAATATTTGGACTCTAAACATTATCTTATTCTCTTGGAGCACTTCAGTTAAGTGCACAGATGTGGCACAGCAGCTGACAGAAGGAATTACGCTATTCCTGAGGGTTTATTGGAGCTATTTCATGGAGGACTTCAGTTAGAACTCATGTGACAGAGTTTGGTGGAGTTGGAGAAGTAGTTGGTGGATTTGTATTTAGTTTAACTTAGTTAGACTCAGTTGAGCTAGTTGTATCCTAGTCTACACGATTGATACACTAGTGAGAGTGGTGATTGAATTAATTAGTTAATTAATTCACTAAATAATAACTCATTAATCAAGCGAAGAATACATCGAGTTAACTAACAGTGCATGGCGGTTTCGGTGGAGACCAGTGGAGAGATAGGTGAAAGAGCAAGTGTGACTATCAGTTGTGACTATAGTGATGCATTGATTGCATCCAACACTCAGTGGAGATGCCAATGAGGATTGCGTGAGCAAGGCTGGAGTAATTCGAACTCATTTAGAGCCATTCTTCAGCAGGGATTGCGCAGTAGAGGCAGGCTAGTAGGTGGCAAATATTAATGCATGGATTTGCAAGATCGGGCCTGATTAGTGTGTAGCGATTGTATTATACTAAGAGCTTGATATGATCAGCTTTGTATGAGGATTGTTACATGATATATATGGCATATATTATATACAGATAGTTGGGTTTTTCAACTTCAGGCTTTCCCGTTAAACAACTGTGTTAATGTGTGTGAATTTTTATTGTTTCATGTGTGCATTGCAATCTTGATTTAATTTACGCAAATGATCAATGGCGGAATAGATTTTGTATTTTGCATGAAGTTAAAATAGTGTGAGATCAGGAGAATCTTGGAAATCTAACACATAAGTTATATAATTTGACACTCAACCTAAGATCCTGAAATTTAGGAATCATTGTACACAACTCAAGTTAATCCCGCAACTTAAATTAAAAAATCTAATTGAGTGATAATAAATCAGTTAACTCATTCAAGTTGTCTAGTGATGTAGAATTTCGATTTTATTCAAATTTAATTCAAGGGAAACTTAAATTAGGAATTTATTGCTGCATTTTCAACACAAGTAGCGAGAAAGCCTTTGATACATTAAAAGAGAAAATTAGTACAACACTAGTTATTTTAGCACTTCGGATCGTAAGCAACCATTTAAGAATCAAAGCGATCTGAGAGATTATACCATGGAGAAGTTTTAAAGTTTGATGTAACATGGTAAGCATATTTGTTATCATTAAAACCTTTACCAATGCGGTAATTAACTATCCAACTTATAATAAACAATTGTATGTGTTGGTACAGCGTGAAGAAATGGAAGCATTATTTGATGGGTAAAGAAAAAACTATTCATACTGGCCATCAACCTTTGCAATATTTACAATCACAAACCAAGCTACAACAAGCTAGACATTTTAGGTGGATGGTATTCCTACAAGAATTTCATTTGGTAATCATGTATAAGAAAGGTATATACAACAAAGTTGCAGATATGTTATCAAGGCCTATTGTTAATGCAGTTGTTATTCTTAAGCATAAATAAATCATGCATGATAGTTATATTAAACAGTCTGCTCAATATGACGATTTTAAAGATGTTTATGCAACTTTGAGTCAAGGCCATCATGTTAAAGAGTTAGATTATCATGTTCATAACAAGTTGTTGTATCATATTGGCAAGTTGTGTGTTCCACATGGTGAAAGATTCAATGCCATAAGGGAAGCCCACACTTCTCTTATTATTGGTCACTTTGGTGTAGGCAAAATAGTTGCGCAAATTCAAAGGTATTGTTATTGGCCTCACATGAATGAAATTGTTTCAAGATATGTGAAAGGATGTTCCATGTGTGCTACTAGCAAGCCAAGTAATAGGAAATTGAGTTTGTACACTCCACTCCCTATTCCTTCTCATCCTTGGGAAAGTATTTCTATGGATTTTTTAGGGGGACTACCAATGTCTAGGAAATTTCATGATTATCTATATGTTGTTGTGGATCGTTTCAGCAAAATGTGTGTGTTAATTTCCATGCAAAAAATGATTCTCGTTGAACAGGCCACATCTGTTCTTCAATGTATGAGTTTCTTTCTGTTTATATTTTGTAATTAGAGATTCTAAATTTTTGAAGTTTAGTCAAAATTTATAGACTCATGTAAAAGTTGAGAAGAGCAGCAACACAATCCACACAAACCAGGCAGGAGAAGTAGTAAATAGAGCGTAGTTGCACATCTTTCTTTGGATATTTTTGTAAAGCATCCTAAACTTTAGGATTGGCAACTGCTGTATTTCTTCTTAATCGTTGTCAAACACTCATCTACACAAGTATCTCCATTTGAAGCTTGTTTGGGTTATTTTCCAAAGTTCTCCTTGGATTTCATATTTGGTAAAAATAATGTAGTAGATGGACATATTGACGTGACAAAGCCCAACAATTTAATTGAACAGATTCAACTAGTGCATCAAAGAGTACAATAGTAACTTGAGAAAAGCAAAGCAAAGTATAAGGTGTGGCATGGAAAACATCGAGTTGATCATGATTTCCAAGTGGGAGATAAAGTTTGGTTGTATATAAGCAAGGAAAGGCTTCAAGGTGAAGGTAAATAGCTCAAGCTAATCAGATATGGTCCTTTCAAAATTTTGGAGAAGATTGGTAACAATGCTTTCCGATTAGATTTGCCACCTTATACATTTTTTTGTTGTAAATGTGGAAAACTTGAGATTGTATGAGAGTCCAATGATTGATGATCATGAAGAGAATTATTATATTCCATCTATTGAATATTTTTCTCCTAAATGTTTTGATGAGTTGCAGGAAGACAATTCTTGACAAGAGAGTCAGGACTTCTCATAGAGGCAATGTGGAGTATCTTCAAGTGGGGCTCAAGGGTACCAATCCAAGTAATGCAAGGTGGATTGAGATCGAGAAAGTGAGAGAGTTTTACCCTCACTTACTTTTTGAGTAAAAGAAGACTTTTGGTGGTCCAAAAGCTTTCACTGGGTAGGAATGATCTAGGGAATAAAAAATATGCTAAAAAATAAAAGCGTTCAAAATCACTCGAAACCAATGCCAAATCATAGATCTCGTAGTTCTAATTCCAATGACACTTGAATTGCCTCAATTTGACATCGTATGTGAAAGTTATCGCGTTCTGAACTTTTTAACAAACAACTAAAAAGTAAACTTGCAGGGTTGACTGGGTTGTTAACTAGGTAGGTCGTACATGTGATGTGGAGCTGATGTTAGCAGCTGACTATGCATGTATGACGGATAGGTGGAACAATCACGTGTTGACACGTGACCCAGTCATACAGGTCAAATTGGCGGAATTTCATTAGTTTTTGAATTTTGTGTGAATGAATTATGAGGTACCACATGGCCCAATGGGATGGTGTCACATGGCCCTTGGTTTTCGTGCAAAATTAGTTTGAACAGGTCAACCACCCTCCACCGAAATCGAACCCACGACCTTCCAATTATAACTACTGCGCTGAACCACTAGACCATTAATGTCACTTGTTAATACATAGTGGTGAATTTTTATTTGAATTAATGTTGTGTTGGTGTTGGCGGAGGGGACGGGGCACATGGCCCCAGCCCCAAGTCATGTAGGTCATGGCATAACAACGACGATCAGAAAGGGGCAGGGTGTTAAGTACTAGCCCCTATCACATATAACCATAGGCAGAGGGCTCGAAGGCTAGGGTAGGTGTGTGGCCCAACCTCGGGCCACATGGCACACATTGCGACCATGGGCAGTGCTGGTGAGGTGCGTGGCCTCTGGCCCGTGCCCCTGGTCACATTGCCTGCCATATGACTGTAAAAAGGGGCGGTAGTTGGGACCATGGCACCCAACCAACCGTCCGACAATTTGTACTTGTCACGATGGAAATTGCATCGAAAGCACGAGAAATTGTCGCTCGACGGACCTACCAAAGGATGAGTTTGTTTCCTGGTTAGCTAATTTTGTCAATTTGTAGGACAAATAGCAGAATGGATAAGGAGACCTAACTTGGTCATTTTTCAGCCTTTTTTAGCCCAAAAAGAGCCTACACAAGGGTTTTTGGGTGTTCTGGACAAAATGGCAACAATTTTTTTGTGATTTGAACATTGTATGTTGATGTAATTTACATTTTGAGCATATAATAGAAAGGGACAACATTGGAAGTTGATCCTGGAGAGGTAGCTCAGGAGGGTTGAACTCCATCATCAAATTGTTCTTTGTGTGGTGTTGCATATTATCTATTTTTCTTTGGTTGTTTTTGCAAAACTTAACTAAAAACATTAATTTTATGTATTTTTTGCAATTTGATCCATCGCCCACAAGACATAAACTAACTTGCAATTTTTTTCAATAAACCTTCAAGTTTTTAATTTCAAATCAATTATGCTATAAGAAGGTATCATGATTTCCATTTCACAAGGGTCATATTTATTGCTTAGTGAAATTTGGTTCATTCACTTTAAAGTTGTTAGAGGACCTTGTTTACTATTTTTTAAAATTTGCAATGTTGTTTGAATCAAACAGTTTGTCTACAAAGTATTATTATTTTCGGTTTTTCGTCATCAAATTTTTTGAACCTTTTCAGTGTGCAATGAAGTTTGCCCACCTATGAACCTTTTCGCTCCTACATAAAAGGACAATATTTTGCTTAAAGAAACATATAAACCTAAAACTCCGGATGTTAGATTCCTTTGGGAATGATCATCTATTTTCTTGATATTTTATTATATCAAGCCCAAATTTCATGGAGAAGAAAATTCTATCTTGTTTGCAAGCACATGATCCCATGCTCCAATACGCAATACGCAATAAAAAATTAATTTTCCTTCAAAATTTATTGATGAAAATCACATAAAAACTCCCCACTGTTATTCTTCATATATAACAATGGTTGAATATTATAATGAGTTTGCCGATGTTAAGTAGATTTCGAAGAAGGCTAAAGAGGATTCAAAGGAATCCAAGTGGAAACTGCAAAATTTTGAGGAGGATTTGAATGGATTGTGATGCTAGATTGTTGCTTTCATTTCATTCTTTCAAGCTGCAGAAGAGAAGATTGCAACCAGAAAGGGAGCCCAGTTTCCTTAAGATCTGGATGTTGATCCTAAATTCTCATCTTGGGATTCACATTTAAATAGATCCTATATGGTAAAACTTCAGAAACTACACAGTTATAATATGTTATTGTTTTTCCATTCTTAATGGTAGATATGGATTGCAATTCATAGGAATGTATTTCAATTTCGCCCCTTCTATCTTTTGTTGTTCATACCTACAATTTTATGGAAACGATGTTGTAATATTTTCACATCTCTCTGGTTAATAGGACCTTGGGTTTGAGGTGGATTTTCAGGATGACATAAAGCATGATCACCATATTGCATCCAATGAGTCATATTAGAAAGAGGAATAAGACCTTTAACAGGTAAAAAGGATGTATTTAGTAGTTATCATTGCTCCAAAGAATAATACGGGTGAAGAGTCTCTTTGCCTTGCAAAAGGCCTTAGTGTACAACTACAACAATTATTACTTCGACCAACTTTGGAAAATACACTAAATGATAAGCTTTCCATCCAAGCCTTAAGCTTTACAACCAAATAAGTTGTTTGGCTTAAGGTTTGTATTTATATTCTCTCGCATATTAGCTTTTAACACGAGGCCAAAATTATATTCCTAATCGAAGTTCTTCTCTGCATGTGGACATAACCTTCCATCCAAATTATATTACATTAGTGATATCTGAGGTAGATCAATAAGGGATGGTTCAATGTTCAAGTTATGATCTCTCAAGTGCCTGCGATATTCTCTAATAAATTCTTTCATATTAACAAGGGGAGGTGTTATTCTCAAATATTGTTTCAAAGAATCCCCTAAATGTTTTCTGAGAAGTGCTCTACTATTTCCCCATTGTAGTTGGACCATATGGATTTATTACTTGGATCTGAAGTTGATCATGAGTAAATACATTCTTCCTCTATATCAACTTGTCTCGATATTGATAACAAGCTTCAACATGAGGAATGTTTTCCAGAAAACACTCTGCCTAAGGAAGATAAATGACTTCCGACATATGATTTCATGATTGGTCAAGTAACTAGTTTACTAAACTTGAAGCATATTTCAAGGTTTAACTTGTATTTTATCAAACATCCATCTCAAAAAAATTTCTTTGTTTCGAAAATGATTTGGTTCATGCAATGCTTGCCACATTTTGAAGTGACTTTTAGGCCTTCTAAAAGACCAAGACTAACAGTTAAATGGCTCCTATATGGTAAAAATTTTGAACCTACATAGTCATAATCTCTTATTGTTTTTCCATTCTTAATGGTAGATATGGATTGAAATTCATAGGCATGTATTCCAAGTTGGGCTCTTCTATTTTTTGTTGCTCATACCTACAATTTTATGGAAAGGATGCTGCAATATTTACACATCTTTCTTATTAATAGGACCTTGGGCTTGAGGTGGATTTGCAGGGTGACATAGAGCATGATCAACATATGGAATCCACCGAGTCAAATAAGAAAGAGGAAGAAGACCTTGAGCAGGAAAGAAGGATGTATTTAGCAACTATAATTGCTGCAAATAACAATACATGTGAAGAGTCTCTTTGCCTTGCAACCTGCCTCAAGGTACAACTACAACAATTCTTACTCCAACCAACTTTGGTAAATACACTAAATTATAAGCTTTCCAGCCAGCTAAGTTGTTTGGCTTAAGGTTTGGATTTATACCTTCATGCATATTAGCTTTTTCCATGAGGCCAAAATTGTGTTCCTATATCAAAGTTCTTCTTTGCATGTGGGCATAACATTATATCCAAATTATACTGCATTAGTGATATTTAAGGAAGATCAATAAGGGATGGTACAATGTTCAAGCTCTGATCCCTCAAGTGCCTGCACTATTCTCTAAGAAATGCTTTCAGCTTAGCAAGGAGTGGTGTTATTCACAAATATTGTTTCATAGAATGCCCTTAATGTTTTTTAAGAAGTGCTCTATTTTTTCCCCATTGTAGTTGGACCATATGGATTTATTACTTAGATCTAAAGTCGATCGAGAGTAAATAAATTCTTCCTTTGTATTATCTTGACTCGATATTGATAACAAGCTTTGACATGAGGAATATTTGCTAAGAAACACTCTGTGCAAGGAAGCGAAATGACTTCCTACATATGATTTCATCATTGGTCCAATAATTAGTCTACTAAACTTGAAGTAGCTTTCAAGGTTTAACTTGTATTTTATCAAACATCCATCTTAGAATTATTTATTTGTTTCAAAAATGATCTGGTTCATGCAATCCTTGCGACCTTGTGAAGTGACTTTTACGCCTTCTAAAAGATGGATTTGACCATGGAAGGTGTTCAATTGAAAATATAGACCTTATGGAAATAGTTTATATACTTGTTCCTGCAAGCATAATAGCTTGTAGGCCACCTTGTCATCATATTTTATGTTAATGAAGCATAACTTCCGTGGAGGAAGGTAATACTTGTTCAGTATAGAATACAAATCATAAAACAATGGGTATGAAAATTCTTCATAGCACAATTACAAAGTCAAAAAGGTTAGATTGTTGATCAATGTTCTACCAAATGCAAAGAATTATATTAAAATATATGAAATTTAAAATATAAATGATAAATAATAATAATAATAAAATATTAATCTTGATATTTTTTTAATTTATTAAACAATATAATATAATAATAATAAATCTTAAATCATGATGCATAACATCAATTGACTATCACCATTAAATAAAGTGTATTTTTTTTTTTTGTTAAAAGTATGACAAATAGTAATCAACACCACCAACATTTTGGGGATACATAGAGGGTTTGACACTTATATGTTAATCTTTATATTTGATATAATGTAGTGTAATATCATCAATTTTTAAATTTGAAGAATTGTTAAGTTTGCCAAATTTGCAATAGGATATGAAATTGTATAATCTTCATAAAATTTAATAAAGTTTTTAAAATCTCAAAAATTGTTGTTTATTTTTTGAAATTTTTTTTTTTGTTAAATCTACGGAATTTTTAATGGTATATGAAATTGTAAAATTTCATTTTTTTAGAAGTTTGATGAGGTTGGATCTACTCTCAAATACTATAAAACAATTCAATTGATAATAACGTTAAAAATTCAAATACAATGATGATAGAAAATATAAAAACATAAAAGGATGCCCATTCTAATAATTTAATATTACCAATAATTTCCAAAAAGAAAGTGTAAAACAACATGCTTTGATAAAAAGGCACCATGGAAACATTTCATCAATTGTGAGAGACATTTTCTTAATGCATTTCCTTGCATCCCAAAAATAGATATCAAGGAACATCCCCTTTAAGTACCCACATCTTGAAAGCATGAGGAGCACCTCCCGTATCCTTGAGAATGCATTTAAATTACGCTATTTATGTGTGTAATTTTCCATCAGTGATGTATAACCAAATGTTCCAAAGATGCATTTTTATCAACAACTAAGCAACCGTTGAAACAAAATGTTGTTTTATCATAATAGAGTTTTCTCAAAAATTTTCAAATAATTTTCTGATATTTATTCTCTTAGAAATAAGAGCTTTTATATTTAGTGAATTAGTTTTTCAATATGGTTTTCCCAAATCTTCTATATTTTCAGTGTATCTTTAGGCATTTAGAAGCAATTGTTAATATTTAATCTATTTAAAATTTGATAAAAAAATGTAGAAAAAATAATAACTTATTAAATATTATTTTTTGGGATTCAACTGCGTTAAGTAGGTCATTCATCTATGACCATTTCCATGAGAGGTAGTCAAACTAATTTCTCATGATTTCTAATTTCTCATTGCATCGAGTGATGCTCATAAGGGTGAAGAAGTGAGATTGAAACTAGTGAAATAAATCATATAGCATCAATCATCACTTCCAGGACTTGCCCCTGGTAATAAGGGCTTCCCGGGAGTTTTCCCCACAATCAAGCCCACTTCGCTTGCTACCCCATTTGCAAAACCTTAGCAAGTATTGTGCCTCATGAACCATTCAAGTAGAACTCCCTTCACTCTTTGTATTTAAATATTGAAGGGTTTTCACAGTGCATTATATTAGATATCATTTTTTTGGATTCAACTACGTTAAGTAAGTCATTTATTTATGACCATTTCCATGAGAAATAATCATAAGTAACTAATTTCTCATAATTTTTGAATAATCTACTTAACACTAACTACATTAAGTAATTTTAAATAACTTCTTGTTAAGTTTTTAATAAAATATTTAAAAAATACATGTACATGGCTATCCCACAACAAAACAACAACACATTTAAATAGATATAAAATCAAACCTCCAACCATTGATTACAATAGGAAAAATAACTAAACCGACAACCAACCAACCAACCAACCAACGTCAAACAACAAACATAAAAGAGATAACTTACGCCGTGGAAATATGAAACATCATTCCAATTTATATTTTCTTTTTCAAATCATTCCAACTAACCCGTGCCCACTTATGTCAATGATTGGTACATAACCATTAAATGACATTAAAACATAAGATTGAAATTACAACATGAAAGGGAAGTTGCGTATGACATTAGAAAAGCACAAGAAAAATAGCCCCGTAATTAACTATATCACATGCTCTCTATCACTTGTTGTTCGTGGATACTAATGTGAATGCATGCATTGTTATGATGAGTAATTTTAAATAAATATCTATTAGTTTGAAATAAAAATTAATGATGTGATAGTATTTTTTAAGTATAAAAGAGATATTGTTTGTGTTGAGAGATTTTTTTTTGTATGGATATGGAAGAGATGTAATGTTTTGTTTTGTTAATTAAATATTTTAATTAGGTTAAATTATAAAAAATAAAAATAAAAATAATTAATTAATAATTAAATAAAATTGAGATAAAATAGTCAATTTATTGTGAGTAGGAATATATATATATATATATACCCTAGATCTATCTTAACTCTTGATCTACCAAAATCACTTAGGTGCAAATCTCTTTTAAAGTGAAAATAGATTTGATCTATTTCAACGATTGGTAGATTCAGAGTTAAGATGGATCTAAGTTGATATCATTTAAATTATAATCGTGTTTGATTGGTTAAGATTTTATGATTTTTTAATATAAAGAATGATAAAGAATGGTTTAGAGCACTAATATATTTCACACAAAGGTGTATGCGTCAACACACACACACGAATTACATTCAGATTACTCTAATATATAGAGTTTCTTAGATCTAACTTATTCCTAAGTTAGAAAGAGAGGTTGAGAGAATTTCTCAACCATCACAAACCAACATCTCAAATATGGGATGTAAGCATTAATTCCAACATCCCCTCTTAATGCTTACATTATATAAATTTATTGAAATCACCTATAAACAAAAAAATACACAATCATTCTTTAACTTGTTTAAAACTTATCAATATAGGCTCCATCAAGTTGCCTCATAACCCTTGTAAAGGTGTAGTCGACAAGTTGGATTCCCGAGTTTGACTCCTGAACTCCCAAATCAAGGACCTCCCGAAGTCAATTACCGAACATCGTCCCAAACCATCACATAACCTCATTAGAATACCACTCCACGCCTTCAACGAATGAGGGATCCTTCCCTAGATTCGCAATTGCCATACTATCTGGACAACCATCCATGTTGGACCTGAAGTGTAGTTGTTCTAAAAGAGTTTAAGAGGTTCAAATTCTTCATTGAATTCATCATCAGAATTCAATGGATATTCATCTGTGGCTATATTTGTTTATTCTTTCCCTTTTAACACATCATTGGCATGAGTTCTGCAATTCCACGTTGTATGCCCAATTTTCTTGCAATAGTAGCATTCCATTTCATCTTTGTTTGCATTTTTCTTTCTCGTCCTTGTCTTTGTAAACTATGCATTTTCTACTGGAGATTTCTCTTCTGTATCCTCCAGTTTTAGTCTCTTTTCCTCTGCCAGAAGTGTTGCAATTGTCTCACGCAATGTTTGTGAAGACATTTGACTCAAAGTAAAGACAACATTACTATAACTTAAAGGAAGACTATTTAGTAATGTTGCTTTAGCATCTTCGTCCTCCACCTTTGCACCTGCTTCAACTAATTGTCTTAAAAGAGACATTAAATTATTTACATGACTCGACATAGATGTATCCTCATTCATTTTTAGTCTATATAATTGCAAATTTATGGAAAATTTTGCATCTGTAGTTTTTACACCAAACAACTGAGCCAAATGTTCCCATATTTCCTTAGATGGTTTAGTGAGATCCACAAGATGTAATTGCAAATTTGAAAGAGCAAGCTCTGATACCATGATAAAAAATGGTTTAGAGCACTCATATATTTCACAAAAAGGTGTATGCGTCAACACACACACATGGATTACATTCAGATTACTCTAATTTATAGAGTTTATGAGATCTAACTTATTCCTAAGTTAGAAAGAGAGATTGAGAGGATTTCTCAACCATCACAAACCCAACATCTCAAATATAGGATGCAAGCATTAATTCCAACAAAGAAATATGTTAATGGTTCGAGATTTAGACGTATTTAGTAAAATTTAAAAAATTCCCCATTTACTCATTATAAATAATTAATTTCAAGTAGTGGGATTTTTCTTGAATATCGATGATGATTTAGCGCACATCCATATATAACATCCAAGGATGGTTGTTGAAATAGATTTTTTGAGCTCCCCCACTCAACAAAAATTAAAATCAAAACAAATTTTTTTAAAATCCTCCTTTACTGGAACATAACTTTTAATCAATCTTCATTTCTTAAAATTTGTTATTGACATTATTATTATTATCATGAGCATAGTTGAGACATACTATATTAAGTAAAATGTCAGAACATTGCTTGCAGTGGAAATACAATTTTTTTTTAGCTTCATAACTAAAAACCACAATCCAAAATAAATAATATAGGACTGAGGTCTTGGTAGATATACATCTATTCTAGCTCGATATTACTATCTTGCTACAAATCAAGGAGTGACCATTATTAGGGACCCAAGTTAACTGCTTTCGGATTATTGGGATGATTTCTTTGATCAATTTCTAAATAGGTGCATTGTGTCTCACCTTAGGGATGTTATCTAGGCATATTTTCCTTTCCTCTACAAAGATTTTTTTATGCAATTTTTTTTCCACAATTCATACTTCTCACAGATCAATCTACACAATAATTTGGCTTCAATTGCTAGATTCGTTGGTGACGGATACTTTATGCCAAATCCTCCACTGTTATTTAGTGCATTGACTATTGTCCAATTAACCAGATGATGTCTTTTAGATTTTAACTTACCACCTTGCCATGAGAATCGCCTTGATTCTTGAGCAAAATGTTGCGTGACACTTGATGATGCAAGGATTGTTGAATACTGGAAGATGGGTTGCATAGAAAACATTGATTTAATGAGGACTAGATGACTAGTGGGGTTCAACCATTATGCTCCAAATTAGTTGAATTTAGATTTAATCTTGTTCATGACATGTTGCCACATTTGTGAAGAATAAGAGTATAAGTAGAAAATAATTCCATGATAGCTGAAGGAGTGCCATAGTTCTTGGTGAGGAAACAAAATAAATCCTAGGAATAACATTATCATGCTTTTGCATACATTCTGAACATATTTGACTTTTATTGTAGTTGAACATCCCTCTAGAGACATCAGTGAAAGGATCCATGTAAATTTTAAACGTGTTGTCCATGATAAAAGAGGCTATTCCCAAAAAGAATGTGTCATCAACAAACCATGAATAATTTATGTTTTTTACCCCTCTTGCCACTTCATTCACATTCCATCTCCCTACTTAAGGTCTTGGCCATGATGATATAAAGGAGAAATTTGGCAGGATCCTTTACTTGCTTTGAAAAAAGTAGTTGATCTCCCATAAACCAATGGAGCAATATAAGGACTACTAATGTGCACAAATACCCAATGAATGAACATAAGGCAAAATATATGGAGAACATCATAAAGAAAAGAGTGTCTAACACTATAGAAGGCATTATCCATAATAATCTTTGTGATCATACCGTTATCACCTCTTGCTCAACTAGAATGAATAATATCTTTCACCATTATAATTTTGTCTACAATATGCCTTTTTCCCATAAAGCCTTCTTGATCTTATAATATGATTTTTGGTAGAAGCTTCTTCAATCTATTGGCAATCAATTTTGCTCGTTATTTTATAAGAAAGTTGCATAATGAAATTGGTTGAATTTTGGTAAAGGAAGGTGGATTGACTTCATTGGGAATGATTGTAAGAAAGACTGAATTAGGTCCTCCTCCCATTCTAGATGATTTGTGAACATATTGCTATAGTAAGATAAGATCAAACTTAACGATATTCCAAAATTTCTTGTAAGAATGGATTGTAAATCCATTTGCTTCATGTGCTTTATATGGGGCAAGATTCTAAATTGCATTTAATATCTCTTATTTTGTGATTTCCTAAGTTATAATTTCACTCTCATATTGAATGAGTGGGCATGGGATATATTCCAGCATGATTATTGTCTCATTTGGATCAACCACATATTTCTCTAAATACAAATGCTCAAAATGAGAGTGCATCACTCCTTTGATGTCTTCAAATGAACTAAAAGCCACACCATCCATTGTGGTGATCTCCTTAACATTATTTTTCCATACCATAGCTTTTGCTTGTTTGTAATAAAACAAGGTATTTATATCCCTTGCTTTCAACAAATGACTTACATGTTTTAAGCGTTGACTCTCTTCATATATTGTAAGTACTTTTTAATAATTTTGAAAAGTGTCATTTTCCTCAACAATTAATTCCTTAGTGATTTGTTCCACTTCAAGTCTATCTTGAGTCAAATATAGTTTCTCTTTGTGAGCCTTTAACTCCCATTTTGTTGATGAAAAGGAGTACTTGGCCCATTCCTCAATGCAAATTTGGTTGCTCTAAGCTTCTGTTCACAAATGAATATGAGGGATTCAACCACCCAAATCCTCCATGTTTTAGAAAATGCATGAAAGATAGATTTGTCCTATAACCACTATGACTTATATCTAAAAGGAATAGGACTATAGTTAGGGATCTTTGTTAATAACAAAGAGATAGGTTTGTAGTCAAAGGCAACCCATGAGAGAACCTTGGAGGATATTAAAATTTTCCTTTCTAAAAAGGTACTTTGGATAAGAATCAATCCAATCATGCCACTACGTGACCTAATCTTTCTCTTTTACTATCCAAGTATACATTCTCTTCTTGGATTCACATCTACAAGATCCAACAAGGAGATCAAATATTTCATCCTTTCCTAAAGAGAATCCCTTACAATGCTTCCACCCATTTTTTCTTTATTTGATTATGATTAGTGTTGAATCTCTAGCCATGATATCATTTTTCTGATAGTTTGAACCTTTTTAAAGCTAAAATAATGTCCCAACATTTCACTTCTTCATTAAATGTTGAAGGTATATAAACATTCACAATATTGAGAACTTCCTTAGGGCGAAGATGAGTTAGTCTTAATAACAACCAATGTTAAGTGTGATAATTGTCATCTCCACGAGTCCATTGTTCCTTGCCCCTTTGCAAAACAAATTTTCGGGTGTAGTTTGTGTTCCCTATTTTTTTCTTATTTTCTATCTCCTCTAGTTTTTCTTTACTTGGCTTCCATTCTACCCTTTTGTGGGAATTTTTTCTACTATTTTCTCTTCTTTATCTTCTTCTCATTTGTATGAGCTTTCTACCTTGTAACTGATCCAAAAGTGTATAAGGACCTTGATGGCGAGTTCTTTAGCTCTTCATCATGATCAAATACACCTCTTTATGCTCTTGGTGAAGTGAACATTTCCAAATTTGCTTCCAACACAAGTATTTCAAATGAGAACACAACATTAAAATTAGAGAGAACTAATTTCTCTATTTGGGGATTCGTTTTACTTCTTATAATAATTCATACATATCCTTATCTAGGCTAATTGTTCCCCTTTCTATCCATTTTGGAAGGATTATAAAGTTTTATGCAAATGTAAAGCTGGATTAGCCGAATGATATTGCCTAGAAGTTTGACTTTAACAATTTGAAGGATTCACTAGAGAAACCCATTGTATAGATTGTGAGGAGGAGGTGACTTGCTTATTATAGTTTTTTTTGTTCTTCATCTACTACCATTGTTCATCCTTTTCCTATGCTCATTGCTAAACTTGAGCATTCTTGGTACAATCTTTCAAAAATGCCCATATTCATAGCATAGGTTACATTGAATAGAAGTTGCTCATAATGTACTAGTTGAATGTGTTTCTAGTTGTCTAGAATTAATTGTGTTTCTTTAGGAAATCCCTTTTCTAGATATATTTCAACACAAATACGTGCATAGAAAAACATTCCATCCATAGGTTTGGATTTGTCTATATATTTTCCCAGTGTATTTCCTATGCAACACATGACATCTTTATTCTAGTAGTGTAATGGAAGATGTAGTAGATATACCCATAATGGAGCTGCAAATTGCACATCATTTTATAGGTTAAAATTTGGACTCCACCTGTTCAAATACATGCATCTCGTGCCAACAAAATATGACCCAATTCAAAATATTAGATTCTTGTCCTCTTTGGCCTAGAAAATTAAGGCATAAAACCCTCGTCCACAAAAAAAATGGGCTAACTTCCCTTTTATTAATACTTGTCAATTCTTTTGGATCTAGATTGCCATTGGTCTTGGAGTGGGCCATATGCTGCAGGAAGGGAAAGAAAAGGGTAAGGGAATGGATAATGGAGGGAGCTATGTGGGCCATATGATGGAGTAATGGGAAAGCTCGAAAAGTTGCATGCCTAGAGTTAAGTTATCCCTTATATTCTAATTAATTTTTACCTAGTAAGTAACACACATAGGTGTACTCGATTTATTCCCTTCAAAGATCCCTTACTGATTTGCTTAGAGAAGAAACTAAATAATGGAAGGCATCGATCTTAGAGATTGGAGGAGGAGGGGAGCTTACCCCTCTAGCAATTGACTCAATGGTCATAGCCTAAACATCCAAGGCACTAGGATTTGAAGGTTGCAGAGAGGAGGTGCATGCTCAACATTTTACTTGGAAGAATATTAAAGGAATACTTTATCATTTCTAACATGGTCTTGGTTTGTTAATAAAGTGAGGGTATTTTAAACCTCTGCTAATGTTTAAACTCCTAAAAACATGATAATTCATCATTCAAAAGCCTTCTTGATTGCACATGTTTGTTGTTTCATGAAATTGTGGCCATGTGTAACTCATGAACAAATTTGGTAAAATATGTACTCCACTTTCAACTTTTTCAATTGAAAGGATATTCTTAGAGCGTTATATCCTAACTACATTGCATTGTAATACTCCTAAAACATTAGGGAACACATATCCCACATTGTAATAATATAGAACATTTTGTTAAAAGAAAAACTTTCATTATGACAATGGGGTCACGGTTCAACATTGAAGATGGTGATATTTCAAGCAATCCACGAAGGTTAAGTTATCTTATAGACAAAAAGGAGAAATTAGGATAAGAGCAAATCTTATATACCCTTGATAGTAATATCTCTCAATAAAACAACTTAACAAAAAAATTGCTTGTATTTAACTTCACCTTAATGGCCATTTCACATATACACATAAATAAATAGAGCATGATAATGTGCCACTAATTTGACCTCACCAAAATTCAATAACTCAATTTCTTACTTTAAAAAAATATAATTTTATAGGATTAAAAGCCTTTTATTATTAAATTTTAACTATATAACATATCTTAAAATGATAAATTTTTAAAAACCAGTTAGCCCGGCCTTGCCAAAAAAGAAAGAATATATATACTTATTATTAACTAACTACGTTGTCATTGCCATTTCAAATAATAAATAGGTAGTTGTTCGGTGAAGTAGGTATGGACATACAAGTGAATTCAATGGTGTAGATGGCCAACTCCATATATTTAATTCAGGCCCCAAAATTTTAGAAAACGAAGTTGAAGTCCACTCGGCTGTAACTACTCATGCTATTCTTCTTTCTCCTTGACCTCTCCGCCATGGGGGATGCTCAATCCATGTGGCGCTCACACAAACCAAACTCTGCTCTCATCAACATCACCATTCGCCATAATAAAAACCAAAGTATGACAGATTGAACAATAGATCAAAAATTCATAGGATATAGAGACTGAGAAGCCGAGCCCAGTCACTAGCTCGGGAGGATTTGGGATTCAGAAAAGGCAATGGCGTCCTTAGCTGTGATGTTTCATGGTGCCAATGGTGCCAATCTCTCTTTCAGTAAATCCGACTCTGTCATGGGCACCAGAATCAGCAAAATCAACCTCCTCCAATGGAGCCCAACGAGGTCGAGGGTTAGCAATGGAAAGAGATTTGGTCTCTGTGTCGAGGCCAAGATCCGGGAAATCTTCATGCCCGCACTGAGCTCCACCATGACAGAAGGCAAAATTGTGTCGTGGATAAAATCAGAGGGCGAAACGCTCTCAAAGGGGGAGAGCGTGGTCGTTGTCGAGTCTGACAAGGCCGACATGGATGTCGAGACGTTCTACGACGGGATCCTCGCTGCTATCGTCGTCGGGGAAGGCGAGGTTGCACCTGTCGGAGCTCCCATTGGCCTCCTCGCCGAGAATGAGGAGGAAGTCGCGGAGGCCAAAGCCAAGGCCAACAAGGCCTCTGCTCCTTCTTCTTCAGGAGCTCCGCCACCGCCTCCAGAGACCACCCCTGTCCCTGCCCCTTCCCCCGCCTCTGCCTCTGCCTCTGCTCCCATTCACACTCCCGCCCCTGCACCTCCATCTGACGCACAGGGCCCCAGAAGAATCATCGTGACTCCTTATGCCAAGAAGCTCGCAAAGCAATACAAGATCGATCTGGCAAACGTGATAGGCACCGGGCCCAATGGTCGCATTACCCCTGCTGACATTGAGGCTGCAGCAGGCGTGACTCCTTCGCCCCCTTCTCCTCCTGTATCTGCTCCTCCTCCTCCTCCTCCTCCTAGTGCTACTAGTACTAGGACTAGTAGTACTAGTACTGCTAGCTCTGCACCTTTGTCAGGAACCACTGTGCCTTTCACTACAATGCAGTCTGCAGTAGCTCGCAACATGGTGGAAAGTCTTGCAGTGCCCACATTCCGAGTTGGGTATTCAATCACCACTAATGCTCTCGATGCTCTCTACAAAAAGGTTAGATTCCCTTGAAATTCGATTCGAGTATTCATCCACTTTATTTTTATAAATGCTAAAACAAACCCATCCAAACCAGGGGCGATGTCCATCCCAGAGCTTTTTATTGCAAACTCCATGTAATAAAGCGTTGGTGTGATATGCATCCTAGAGCTTTGCAAGCAAATGCAATAAGTTCTCCATGTAAATCCAGATGTTATATGCATTCATTAAGGTTAGGGAGGATTGCTTAGTTCAAGGTTCCATATAATGGGTTTGTGCTAGTGTTCATATTCAACACATGCAGTGCACCTTTACACACACAATCAAAGAGCAGTAAGTTCTCCACGTATGTCCAGATGTTATATGCATTCATTAAGGTCAGGGAGAATGACTTAGTTCAAGGTTCCATATTAATGGGTATAAATGGGTTTGTGAGTTAGTGTTCATGTTCATATTCAACACATGCAGTGCACCTTTACACACAATCAAAGAGCAGTGGGGATCGATCACCTTGTTGCGCGGAGAGGCGCATTCTATAGGTGCACCTTTACACACACAATCAAAGAGCAGTGAGGATTGATCACCTTTACACACACAATCAAAGAGCAGTGAGGATCGATCACCTTGTTGCGCCGAGAGCTACAGCCCAGTATGATTTTGTAATCAAAGTTGAAATTTTAAATTTTATTTATGTTGGCTAAAATAAAAAATTTCAATAATTATACAAAATATTTAAATAATGTGGGTTTTTTATAAATAAGTATATAAATAAACAATTATAAATTTCAAAATTTTCAACCAGCAAACTTTCATCTTTTTGGAGCGTAGAATTGGGAGAAACATTTGCACTGTCAAGAAATTTGATACTCTCAAAACATGATAAATCCGGAGTCAAATAGATCTAGACTAGTTGTAAGATGCATTTATAGATGTCTTGATCAACATATGCAACATATGCATTGCAGGGAGGATCAATCACCTTCTTTGACCATGCATATAAATTGGTCTGAGCTACTGTCCATATTCAATCCACACAGCACACTGTTCAGGTGCCAGCAACATCAGACACAGAAAAAGAGTTGGATTAGAATTCCATAGATAGTCTAGATTCAATTCACCTTCACACATGTACATGGAAAGTTACATGGATCACCACTACCCCACCAGAGCTATAGAATGTGCCTCGCTTTGCTCGGTGCAAACATGAACTTGAAATATCAGATTACTACTGTCTTATTCAATGTACCCACTGGACCATCTAGATTCACTGAACACGGGTGCGCATACACATGAAGAGTTGATGGATTACACCTGTCCTGAAGAGTTGATGGATTACACCTGTCCTGAAGAGTTGATGGATTACTCCTGTCCTGTCCCTTTCCAGGCTGTAGACTGCATCTCAGTTCCCTTTGTGCAGATATCAGACCCATGTTTAGATGGGTCTGTGCTAATGACCATATTCAACGCAGCCGATATACCATCTAGTCTCAGTGTACCATTGTGCATGGGTGCACACATTTACATGACGAATTGATGGATAATCACTGCCCCTACCTGGTCTGCAGAATGTGCCTTGTTTCTTTTGGTGCAATAAATGGTGCCTTGCTCCTTGTGGTGCAATAAGGAAGGCATGCTGCCTTTTACAGCAGCACATCATTTCAAACTTAGTAAAGCGCTTGACTGTGCATGACCTTAAAAATTGTTTTATCGTTTCGCTTGACTGTGCATGACCTTAAAAATTGTTTTATCGTTTCAGAGTGCCTGATTTTCCCATGTTTTGAGTGACGCAGATCAAGTCCAAAGGAGTTACTATGACTGCGCTATTGGCAAAGGCCACTGCATTGGCACTGGCACAACATCCTGTTGTAAATGCAAGCTGCAAAGACGGCAAGAGTTTTACATATAGTAGCAGCATAAATATTGCAGTTGCAGTTGCAATGGATGGAGGACTGATCACTCCTGTTCTTCAAGACGCAGATAAGGTTTGTGATGTATCTTTCCTCAGTCTTTCTCTGGTAACTCACCATGCACTTCCTCATGGGTAGCCTGCTATATGTAGACAAGAAGCTGTTAATTTGTAACTCTTTATGCTACAACAGATGGACCTATATTTGCTTTCTCAAAGGTGGAAGGAACTCGTTGACAAAGCTCGTGCGAAACAACTTCAGCCTCAGGAGTACAATTCAGGTTTTGATCCAAAACTTAATGAAATGTTTTTGGAGGGGAAATTTAGCTGTGCATTTGCCGATTCACAAATCTATTTAAAAACCAGTGCTGTCCGTGTGTGTTGTTTTGTTATTAACCTTATACCTGTCCTTGATCTTTCATAGGAACATTTACTCTATCCAATCTTGGGATGTTTGGGGTAGACAGATTTGATGCAATTCTTCCGCCGGGACAGGTGAGTTTTTGTTTTTATTCTGTCTATACTGAGAATCTTCAGAGGAAAGTTTTTGATTGGCAGTATCGTTTATCTATTCTTAAAACTTTGTTATATGAGTTCTGCATGGCTTGCAGGGTGCAATTATGGCAGTTGGAGCATCAAAACCTACAGTTGCAGCAACCGGAGATGGCTTCCTTGGTGTAAAGAGTAAAATGCAGGTACGATAGTACGTAATTATTCAATGAATTCTAAGTCTCCCACTTGTAAGCCTCTACACCAGGCATCGACCAAGGCATCTGAATCAGGAATGCATGAATGCAAGTTGCAACTTATGTATATCATACATGTACGAAATGTATATTGCCTATGTGCATGCATGTATTCCCATCACGGGAACCTTTGTGCATTCTTAATAACGAATCGTCTTGCAGAAGTGGCTAGAAAGAAACATGCACGAGGCACAAACACATATAAATCTGAGAGTCCTTAGGGTTACAAAATATGTTTTCAAGGTCTTATACAGTTTGTTGAATCTTGCCATTACTTGTATTTGGCAACCTGAAAATCTTAAGCTTTCATTGTTGAATTCTCCTCCATTCAAGTTTCCCAGAATCCTTGCAACACTTACCTTCTCACCATTGTCTGAAAATCTACAAACTACAGTCTATTTTGTTCCAAGTTCGAACGGTGTCGTCATTTCAATTTTGTGATAAACTGGGGCCTTTGTGCATTGTGTACTTCTAAGCTTATTCCCCAACAATGTGTGAGCACACCATAATGGCCATATCGTATTATATGAGTTTGGCTATTTATGATTCCATCTGCAGTTAAGTATTACATGTTTCTTGGGCTTGTATTTGCCTAGCTAGGGGCAATTTGCTTGACAAGTGAACTCTCTGACATACTTATTTGCCTATATACGTTCTCTATCTCTCTCTCTCTCTCTCTCTATATATATATAAATACACACACACACACACACACACACACACATAATGATGATATTAATTTATTATGATTTATTCATTATTATTATTATTTAGGTTTATTCACCTACTTTTCAAATCTTCAAATAATGAAACCCTAACCCTAGTCTTTAATATGCTCCAAGAAGTGCAAGAAATGGTAGCGACTCCAAGGGAGAGAGAGAGCTCAAGTACAAGAGAAGATCCAAACGAGAGACCACTAGTGTACTCCTCTTGATCACATGCCTTTGTAAAAATGAGCAAGAATGATTGACCAATCATCTCCAATGTCTTCTTCACAAGAGTAAACCCTAGTCTCTTCACAAGAGGAAGCTCCCAACAAAGATGTCCTCTTTTCCTTTCTTAACTTCTCCTAGTTTGCATAGATGAACTCTAGCAACTCACTTCAAGGAGACAAGTACAAAGAGAAGAGTACAATGATGATAAATGAAGGGACTCTCTTTCTTCCTATATTTGAGAGGTAAGAGATCCAACTATACATATGTGGGGTTTATGCCCTTACAAGAAACCTCCAGAGGCACATGTAAGCTCACACGTGTTGAGCACTACACTCCAAGAGTACACATGTCTAGTTTGAAGGTGATGTCATTCACAAGCAAGGCTCCAAACACAAGGGTGCTCCACGAGGTGTAGTCGATGCTACTACAATGAGCCTCCTTAGCCATGTACTCCTCTCACTTCGCTTCCCTTGCATGAACATTGTCGCAACCTAGGTGTCCCCAAGTCAATTCTAGGTCTCCATCCAAGCATCCTACCTTCCCCATGCTATCCAGGGCTTAATGCCCTCCACTAGGGTGCAAGATGCTCCTCCAATATAGGGTGTTCTCCAAGCAAGCAACCATCTCCATTTGGCAATCATGTAGAACATCACCAAGTTGTTTGAAGATCTCTTATGCTCTAGAGAAGTGTAAATTTCAAAGCCTAGGTGACAACTATCCTAATTTCGTCTCATTAAATATGCTTGTCCTCTTTCTCTATTTCCCTTTTTATGCTTTGGGATAAAAGCAAATATTCTCAAGTATAGATGCCACCTATCTCAATCTTGAGATGTACGACTAAGATTAAATCCTAATCTAAGTCACTAATGTTCTAAAACTTCTAGGTTATTTCATTTGGATCCCTTAGACTAACTTCAAAACATTATACTTCCACTATTTTAATTCTAATTTTTCAAGTGAAATTATAAGAGAGAATTAATTATCACCTTTCCAAGGTGGTCACCAATGAAATGTCTCAAACTACTTACTGCATGTTCGCACTGAAGCATGTGCAAGAAGTTCTTGTTTGAACCACATTTCTCAACACTCCCTCCTAATGAGGAACGAATTATGCACCAATCCAAGTCTATCTTTGAATGCTTCAAACTTCCCTTTTGCTAAGGGCTTGGTTAGAATATTAGCTACCCGCTGATCTATAGGACTATACTGGTGCTTCACTACTTCCTTCTAAAGCCTGTCTCAATGTATTCGATCTTTATGTGCTTAAACCTGTCATCAAACATTGGATTCTTAGAGAGTGATACAACTTTGATTATCATAGTAAATGACCGTGGGATGCAACTCTTGATCAAATAGTCTTGCAAGTAACTTGTAAATCCAAATGGATTCACAACTAGCAGTATTGGTTGCTATGTATTCTACTTCTACTGAGCTAAGTTCTATGGGAGTTTGCTTCCTGTTGAATTGGGTTAGCATTGCTCAACCCAAGCTAAAGCAACATCTTGAGGGGCTTTCGTATTTCGTGCACTGCCTACCCAATCTGAGCTTGAATAACCCTTGGAACTTCACTTGTAATGTTCCCTTTTTTGATAAGGTCAAAGTGGACGGAATCAACCCATGGTATTTACCGTGGTATTCGCCCATGCTATCGGCCCATGGTATCTGCCTTCGTTTTTCGAAGGAAAACAATAAAATAAGGTCCATCTAACCTATAAAAAGCGACAAGGGCCAGACATAGGAGAACATCCTGAACTTGTCTATCTATTTGTGTTTTGTTGGGAACTTGGTGTGGCCAGTTCTAGCTTGATCTCGGGATGAAAACTCTGTGGTGACATTGTTGGTGGATCCATCCAGGGTCCACGATTGTGCTTCGGTGTTTGTTTTTTGTTTTAATGAGCAGCGAAGCATGCCATCTGCAGGAGCTCTAGTTGTATTGTAAGGGCATGTATTTTATTTTCAGCTAATAATATAAATAAAATGGCTGCATTTCTAGATCATGTCTGTGTTGTTGTTCTTGATGAAAAGTTGTTTTAAATCAAAGCACTAAGATGTTCTAGATTTTGTCGAAATTTTTATTGTTTGGAATCTTACAGTGGTATCAGAACTATGCATCCTGTCAGCCTGAGGGTTCTTGTTAGCAGATCAAGATTTCTATTTGCAGGATTGGAAATTCTTGTTGTAACTTCGGTGGAAATTATTTTCACCCTAGTCAGCATTGTCCCTCTTCGGTGGTTCTCGATTATTGATATCACCCTAGTTGGTCAATTAATTACCTATTTGGTTTGTGGAAGTGATTTGAAATCAGATCTACTAATATTGTACAAGATTGGGCTGTGGATATTGGGTTTTTACAGGTATTCACTTTTGTACCCAGATTGCAGACCAGAGTCCAGGCAACATAAGACCAGCGGAACGTAGAGGAGCCCAAATACCAGATCGAGTTATTTCCTCCGCTTGTGTGCATCATTTAACTTGGCCATCAAGTCTGCCAAGGTGTCGGGAGAAGGCCCTGTGATCTGATCTCAAAGTGGCAGACGTAGGATCTGGAGATAGAGCAAAGGATGGAGACCGCAGGCCTGGAGAGATTGTGAGCTGGAAGCAGTGACAAATTGTCAAGAAATTAGGGGCCGTTGGGTGCACCATCGACCAAGAGGTCAGAACGCTGGGATCGAGGAGTCCTGTGCAACGCAATGGAACCATTCATCATCATAGTTCCACGTTAGTCATCAACTGCAGAAGAAGCATCGAAGCACCATGATTAGAACGAATTGGTGAGCACGGGCATAGATTGCAGAGGTTGGGCCGAGAGGCCACTGGCTTCTCCCAGGTCTGCGACGACGTCACCCTTAAAGTTGACCACTACAAAAACCTCATTGCAGGTTCCGCTATTTGCAAAGAGGCCAGGGTCGTAGGACAACTAAGCTCATCCCCTACATTCCTGACTTTCGACAGAGTTCAAAGCCTTCGTGTGTAGATTCAGTGAGGTTTGATCCATTAATACGTCCGACACCGAATCAGTGGAAGGTTCCAAAAAGTCAAACTGAGTAAGTAGGATCAGAGAGTTGATGGTTGAATGAATTAGCAACCAGAAATCAAGGCACTATAGGAATAAAAATTAATAGTGCCAAATTTATTATTTGCAGAGTTCGATTTGGCTGTTGGTGTTAATTTTTGAAGTAATTGGGCCGAATTATTTGATAACGATCAGAGTCTGAAACTGTAAAAGGGCCGAATTAAATATTGAAACATCACTGTGAGGGTCGAGTTATTGTAACCTTAGAAATTTGAATTGCAATTCCAAATCAGAAGACCGAGAGGCAGAATTCTTCAATTGAAATTCTGTGATTTTATTGAAGCTGAAAACCCCATTAAATCTCTGTGCCACGTCGTTGTTAAAGGCCATGGAACGGTAGATTGGGGGTTGGATGGTTGTTGGAATGATCTATTGCATTTAGAGAGATTGAACTTCTTGCTGGTGGTCAAGAGCACCAAATCGCACTTAAGCTGAGGAGGATTAGTTTGTCATGGAGGACTGTATAGTGGCCGCACAATTTTACATAGCAGCTAAGGCACATTAGTGAGGGAGTCGATTTATGTTTACATGTGAGAGGCGTCTTTGAGGGAGCTCGATTTAAATTAATGCATGTTGCTACTCACATGAGCACAACTCAATCAACTAGTTTGAGCAGTGCATAGGCCAGACTCGTGGGTGGAAACCGCTCCAGTCCACCAATGCCCATAACAATTCCTGTATGCAAAGGCCGACTCACACATTTCCAGCAGCTGGGGGTCCACGTCGTTTCCCTGCACACAGACTGGTATTTAAATAAAGGCATATAAAGTCTTTTATTATAACACATCATGTGGTTATCATTTCATGGCTATTTGGTTCATACCTTTGAGTGGAGTATTATCATGGAAGTATTATTTAACAGTAGTAGAACCACAATTATGTTATTGCAACGTTGACGGGCCTGCCTTTGAAGAAGCTAATCCAACATTATAGCTTGTATATCTGCCTCTTATGAATAAATGTACCCATGATATTTATTCATGTGTATGGAAGATTATAAATGTACCCATCATATTTATTCATGTGTATGGAAGATTCATATCTTTCTTGCAAATATAGTCATTGTTGAAAGGTTGGAAAGTTATTTGCTAGACAGGGTCAAAATTTGAGGAGGCATAGTAATGTCTAATGTAATTTTGCATATGTGAGAAGATGGATTGTATTGAAGAGATGTTGGAGAACAACGAGAAAATCCTTGATGAACTAGTGAGGATATATGGTCCTTTACGCAACAATACCTCCTTAGATCAAAATGATGGTAAAAGTAGCAGACCATTTTCGAAATGAGTCTATGTCATTCTGCAGTCGAAGCACCCATGGAAATTGAAGGAAGGACAGGGAAGAGGGGTTACGCTCTTCACACTTGGATCATAATTGCAACAAACAAAGTCAAATATAGACCTTCATAAGTTGGAGGAATTAGAAACATGTCTGTCCAAGGTGGGGCAACCAGAATGGAAGAAACTCACTTGGGCTCTCAAGCCATCCCTGCTTGCGTTAATACAACCCAAATTTTGGGAACATCCACGTGAAGAGGTCAGGCTCACAACTGCTTCTTGTCTCAGCAGGATCATGGCTTTAACATCACCACTATTGCCTTACAATAATGATCTCATGGGGGAGGTATTGCAGTTGATAGTAGAAGCCTTTCAGGGGTTGAACAACATCATACTTCCTACTTATTAGAAGCGGTGCAGAGTTTTAAAACTCATGGTAGAGTTCAACTTTGGCACATTCATGCTGAATCTGGAATGTGACGAGTTGATCTTTCAGTTGCTCCAAAGCTTTTACACCAACATTACATCAACTCATCTAGACTGTGTTAAAACAAGTATACAAAAGATTGTGTCTCTATTCTTAGAAGGAGATGTTGACATTTGCAAGATACTAAGATCCAAATTGTTGTTCGTTTGGAGGAAGGAACCATAGGTATCACCAGTTGCGTATGTCTAGTGGAGAAGTTGGTTAGGAAAAGCATAAAATTGCTCAGGAGAGTGCTGACTAGGAAGGGGTTGAGAAGGATTGATATAGGAAGCAAGAACAAAAACTGCAGCAAGAATGAGCTAAGGAGGAGAGGACTATGCTTTATCTGCAAGGGACCT
Source organism: Pinus albicaulis (assembly GCA_034641835.2). NCBI lineage: Eukaryota > Viridiplantae > Streptophyta > Pinopsida > Pinales > Pinaceae > Pinus > Pinus albicaulis. The sequence continues at coordinate 1,907,203,353 of CM076578.1, forward strand.
TGGGCCCTTAAACATTCCTGTACAGGTGATAAGCAGGAGGCAACAAAGACAGATCAAGAGGAGATTCCTTCAGATCATGAGGAGTCTTCTATAGCTGGGTCTATTGATCTTCAGGATGGTGAGAAACAATGTGAAATTATTTAGGGAGGCTTGCGGGATGACGAGCATTTGAAAGTGCACGAGGAAATTCTACCTAATGGTATTGATGAGGTAGACTCCTATACAACTGAGTCCGTAGATCCCCAGGGGAATGTCCATAAAGAATATGAACAATCAAGTATAGATAACAGCCCACCAATGCATCTATGTTCGACAATTGAAGAGGGTGAACAACATATTTTCTTCACAGATGGAGGAGACCAAGGAGATTTGAGTGAGGAGCTAGCCATAGTGAACTAGCATGATGAACATGATCACGAGGAGCAACATGACATACATAATGTGCAAAATGAACCATTCCTAGAGAGTCGGTCAAAGGCTCAAGTTGAAACTGTGGTTGTTGGGCATCCGGTGTAGACAGGTACAAAGACATTCAACAGGGAACCAAAATCTCCAGTAGAGGACTTTCGGGAAAAGATCATGCATTTCAAGACAAATCTTATGATGTTGAAGCAGAGAGTCTGGATAGTCCAAGACACTGTCTTACAGGAGAATAGGAAAATTGAGGAGCTCATAGGGGTATGTGCCGAATCAAATGACCAAGTTGTCTAATGTTGAGGTACAACTCAAGTCCCTCTCAAGGCAACAAGAGGAGTATAGTTGGGAGTTCTAGAGCAGCCCTCTACAAGGGTTCATAGATAAGGCTTGCAACACTACCAACCCACCTTTATACATTGAAAGAGTAGGGCAGAGTTCTCCAAGTGCATCATGTTGGGTGACTGAGTGGAGCAACATGAATTGAGCATCGGACAACATCAACATAGTAGATTTACAGATATTCATCCTTCCCCAAGTATGGATTGGCGAGAGATTATGAGTTGGTATTCTATTGATGGGTTGATTCCTTGGAGGATACTCACAGCCAAGAGCATATTGCATCTTGGGCCCTTTGGCGCGGGCAGTGATGGAGGGTTGAGATGGTACCATAATCCACAGGTCCTAGGATTTAGGTGGCATTGGGATCCAAGAGAATCCATTGGGGGTAGGATTGGTCAAAGGATTGTTTGGGATCCAGGTATCAAAGGATCCATTCAAGAACATTCAACATGGAGGGATGGAACAATACCCCGGGTTGTATGGGATCCCGGTATCAATGTACAAATGCTTTTGTTGTGGATAGAAGAAGTGGATTGCTCGAGGACAAGCAATATTTGGGCTGGAGGATTTGTAATATTCCCTTTTTTGATAAGGTCAAATTGGACGGAATCAACCCATGGTATTTACTGTGGTATTCTCCCATGCTATCGGCCCATGGTATCCGCCTTCGTTTTTCGAAGGAAAATAATAAAATAAGGTCCATCTAACCTATGAAAAACGATAAGGGCTAGACAGAGGAGAATATCTTGAACTTGTCTATCTACTTGTGTTTTTTTGTTGGGAACTTGGCGTGGCCAGTTCTAGCTTGATCCCGGGACGAAATTCCCATGGTGACATTGTTGGTGGATCCATCCAGGGTCCATGATTGTGCTTCAATGTTTGTTTTCTGTTTTAATTAGCAACTAAGCATGCCATTTACAGTAGCTCCAGTTTTATTGTAAGGGCATGTGTTTTATTTTTAGCTAATAATATAAATGAAATGGTTGCATTTCTAGATCATGACTGTGTTCTTGTTCTTGATGAATAGTTGTTTTAAATTAGAACACTAAAATGTTCTAGATTTATCAAAATTTTTACTGTTTGGAATCTTACATCACTTCGCTATCTCCAAGATAGCATAGACCATACGCCATTGTGCCCCTCAAGTATTTGAGGACATGTTTTGCTACTATCCAGTGCTCCTATCTTGGCTCTACCATGAATTGACTCAAGGTGTTCACTGGAAAACATATAGGTGGTCTAGTGTTGACCAAATAAATCAAGGAACCTATTAGCTACTTGTACAACATGGGATCTACCAACTCCGAATTTGAAGCTATGACCTTCAAATTAGTGATCATGGGTGTGGCCATAGGTATTTAGTCTTTTTAAAACCTTTTTAGGATCTCTACTACATACTTACCTTTCCAAAGGAAAATATCCCTTTGTTTCTCCCAAACTTCTAAACCCAATAAGTAATGCATCATGCCAATGTCCTTCATCTCAAACTCATCTGCCGTGTCTACTTTGCACTCTGCAATGAGCTTCTCTACAACTAGAAGAAACAAGTCATATACATAAAACACCAAAACAAGCAGATCAAATCCAATAAATGTATATAGTATAAGTTCTAATATGCTTCACTTTTGGTGAAACCCCTCTACAAATATCTATCTACTATTCTTGGTGCTTACTCGACTCCATACAATGCCTTGTTAAGCTGGCAAACTTGAGGCTCTTTCCCATTAACTTGAAAGCTCAGATGTTGTTTTATGTACACTTCTTCCTCAATGATCCCATTAAGGAAGGTTGTCTTCATATCTATGTGATGTATCCTCCACCCCATGAATGAAACAAAGGACATAGCTTCCCTAATCCAAGTGTACCTGGCCACTGGAGCAAATGTCTCCTCATTTTATACTCCCACTTTTTGGGAGAACCCTCTTACCATGAACCTTGCCTTGAATTGCTCAATGCGATCATCTATTGCATGTTTGATTTTGTAGAGCTACTTTGAACTCACCACTGACTTCTCTTTTGGTCTTGGCACTATGTCCCAAATATCATTCTTCACGATGAAGGTGTACTCCACCATGGCATCTCACCATGCTTATTGATTTGCTGCCTCTTGAAACCTGGAAGGCCAGGAATATATGATGTTGCACCATCAATGAATTTATGAATCTGTTAATTCCATTTAGTTTGGAAACTTCTTCAAAGGTTTGCTCTCTTTAATTGTGTTCTTAGGAGCCTCAACATACTCTTGAACATCGCTCAATGTTTGAGTTAATTATGAAGACTCTTGATAGAAGTGGAAGGGACTATTGGAAGTGAATGCTGCTGTTTTCCATATGAAGCTCTCCAATAAGCTTGAGCAGAGATACCTCAAAGTTAGGGAGCATGAAAGTTTTTGACACGCTCATCAGACCATTGATCACATCTTTACCCTTCGAGACATCAATGGGGAGGCACTGTATCATTCTTCGAAAGTCTATTGTTTCTTTGTAGATTTTGGGAAAGATTTTGACTCCATCTCACAAGAAGCCTTGTTCTGGAGGCTCAGAGATGTTGGCATCTCTAAGGCCCTATTGAGTTCTATCACACACCTATATGAGTTGGTCCTTGGTTGTCTTCGCGCAATTCATAAGATGTCCGATTTCATTAGGAGTATCATTGGGTTTAAACACAAGTGCCCCCTGTCCCCCACCATGTTTGGAAATTATGTTGATGAGTTGGAGGCCTTTCTTCATGAGCATATCTAGGACAATCATGGGTGCTTTCTCCATAAGGTTTTGATATCCATCACGTTGTTTGTTGACGAGGATTCTCCTAGCCTCATCTCTAGAATGGTTACAGAGAGTTGGATGCCTTAGTTCTCTTTTGAGACCTTTGAAAGTTGATTGTCAACTTAGGTAAAACCAAGGTTTTGATCTTCAATGAGTTGAAGAAGACCTTGGACCTTCATTTCTTCTTCAGAGAAGAGGAGATCGAGATCATTGGCACCTACATATACTTGGGGATGCAATTCTCAAGACCTTGCTTTAGTTTGTGATCTAACCTCCAAACCTTAGATCAATAAGGGCTATGAATCCTTAGCCCTTCTTGAGAGACAATGCTTCTGACACCATTTTTAGGGCATCTCATCCAAGATGTCCCTCATGAACTCTCTTATTTGACCCATTGTTCTCTATGGCTCAAAGATTTGGGGGCTTTCTTTACTCGAGTTTGATTGGGCCATAACTAAGAGAGTCCAAACCCTTCTCCTTCGACGCATCATTAGATGCGAGCAGATAATCCCTTGGCACATCATCCTAATAAAGTTTAGGGACTCGACCTTTTTGACTTGAGACAATGTTTAGATTGGTTTCTTTTTTGAATTGCATCCAAAGCTTTGCTGACTTAGTGAGGGGTGGGACCAGAGATCGTCTTTGGCCTATTGTTCTTCATATCCCATTGCCCTCTCTAACCCTTTGGACTGGGATTGAGGTTGGTTCGTGAGGGTTTCAGATCTTTTAGAGTTCATGGGCATTCAGATGGATCATCTCATCCCATTTATATATTCATTGGACACACTTGGCCACCTCCTACCTAGTAGACATGAGTTAAATAGGATCATCAAAGATGACATTTACATGTAGTTTATCCAAATCACTTGGGTTAACCCTTAGGGTGGGTTACGCTCAAAGATGGCCTTCTACATTGAGCACTTCTTGGAGCTTACAAATGGGCTCATTGTTTGACCATAGACAACCCTATGCCATTGGATGCATGCTCTTTAGCATTTCCCTAGGCCAATTCAGGGTGGGTTCTCACCAGGGTTGCGGGGGAGTGCTCCCCCCCCTCGCACCCGCTCCCGAAACACACTCCCGACGAGAGCATTCAGGGAGCGCCCTGAACGCTTCCCTAGAGGTTTTGGGAGCGCTCAGGGAGCATCACTCCTGGAGCGTCCAAAATGTTCTCAATGTTGAAGAATGTAACTAAGTTCGGTCTTCATTATTAATGTATTTGTCAAAAGAATTTATATTATTAAATGACTTATTAAAGCATGGGTTTCATGTTTGGGTCATATTTAGATTAAGGTCCCAATTGTGGACTTCTAGGTTAGTCATTACAGATTTGAATTGATCCTATTTGGGCTTTTAAATCATGTAATATTAGGTTGTTTATTATTTGGTCAAAAGGCCCCTCCATCATGTCAACTTCTTCAAGGTCATCATCTTCGGTTTCTTCAGCAAAATATTCAACTCATGTACTTTAGCAAAAGTCTACAAAGTCGGCCTAAATAACTCTCCTACAAGTAGGCTTCACTCAAGTTTTCAAGTTGGCCTATATGGAAGTCACACCTCTTCACAGTGCACAAGTCGACTAATTTTCTAGGGACAAATTACTATAAATACCCCACTGTGATTTCGTATTTCCACACATATTTTCAGACTTATCTTTGCAACCAGGTTCAGACTTTACTATAGGCTTGGTGAAGTTGCAATGGTACAGTGGTTTGGTGAAATGATGATCTCTATGCTCGGTGAAATTACAGTGGTACAATAGCTCGGTGGTATGATAATATGATGCTATAATGCTATCTCATCTCAGTGCTACATGAACTTGTTACTATCTCAAGTGCTACATAAATTTGGTGCTATCTTGGTGTGCTACAAGAACTCGGTGCTATCTCAAGTGCTACATGAATTCAGTGCTATCTCGGTGTGCTACAAGAACTCGGTGTTGTCTCAAGTGCTACATGAATTCGGTGCTACTCCAGTCAATGCCTATCACAGTAAATATTTCGGTGTCATCAAGATGGAAGAACCTCAGAGCTATCTTTGGAGTAAGATCTAAGATTGAATGTCTCGGTGTACTTGCAGTAATGAGGATGAAGTCTTGGTGCAAGCAAAGGAGATCTCGGTGCTAACACAGTGAAGGGATGACTTGATGGAGGAGGTCTATAGTCTAAGGGTCTTGATCGTCTCATCTTGAACCTATTGAAGAAAGAATTTTGACTCGGTTTTCCCCAAAGAGTGGGGTTTTGCCTTGGTAACGTGCCTATATCTTGTGTCCTATTCTATTTGTTTGGCATTAGGTTTGATGATAAGAAAAGATAAAATGAAAGAACACATAATAATAACAAGAAACATCACAAGATAATGTCATGATAAGAGAAACTACTTAATTGCCATTTCTCTAACATGGTATGAGAGCTATGGTCATGATCGAAGGCAATTTGAAGATCAATGAGATCAAGTCAAGGACTCAAACACCGACTTCAAAATATAAGTTCAAAAGGTTCAAAATCATAGCGAGATAGTTCAGAGAATGGGTGATCAAGCTCAGTGCAATATTAATGCATCCTCAGAGAACAAGTTCAGTAAGTGACAGAATTCGAATCAACTCCCGTGTTATCTCAGAAATTGGTTTAGTATCACAAAAAACTTTGGGCTCATTGATATGTTTGAAGCTTTAAGTGCTGAAGCCATGATAAGGTTAATATATATACAACAAAGTATAGCTCAGTATATCTCTAAAGGAAGTTCAGATATCTCAGATTATCTCTTATAAACATTATTTTGGTACCACAGCAGTGAGGAAAGTAAGTGATAAAGGTGTATTTATAGTTAATGGTATAATGACAGTGACAAAGAGTTCAAGGACAATGGCAAGAGATCAGGTAGATCATAACATTGATTATAATCTCAGAGGATTGGTGCTTCACTCTCTCACAGTCTTGGTGCTCTCCTTCAATAAAATCTCGGTGAAAAAACTTAGTGCCACTTAATGAATAGGTCTTGTTGAAAAGAGTGTTAGTGTTATTACACAACTTTGGTGCTTCCAACAAGAAAAAGGAGCTCTGTACTACCATAATGTTTAGGTCACTACAATATGAGGGGTTCATTAAGTTGAGAAGAAATGGAACATGGTACATTTGCCTATGAAAGTCTATCAAATACAAGCACAAGAAATCAACTTAAGAAAATCAAGTATCACAAGAAGTCCAACAAGCTACCAATCAAAGGTATGTAACTACAAGGTACGTATGAATTTCTAAATTTGTATTACATCTAATAATTCTAATAGATAGTCTAATTTGTGATCCTTAGGTATCATACATGTTAGAATCTTGATCTTTGTCCTCTAGGATCTACAAAGTAATCGAGTTATAAAATAAATGTCCTCTTGTCAATTAAATTGATTCTTGGTATCTTAAAATTCCATCCCTCACAGTTGCATAAAAGTTCTAACTATAAAGATCAAATTATGCTCTTCATATCATGGTTTGCTTGAAAGTATGCATTGTAGGTATAGTAGACCATGACTCAAGAACTATGGAAGAAGGCCTCAAGAATTGGAATAAAAAAGGTTTGTCAAAATATCAAAGGTATGTCTTAAATTATGAAGTCTTCTTATTTTCTTTGGTATATCCATTCTACACTACTAACTGTTGTTCTTAAAAGATTCTTGCTTGGGGTAATTCATCATCTGATGAATCTACCCACCTTATACATCTATAATTGTTTGCATAAAAGGAACCCTAAAAGGTTCTCTGGAAACCCTAACTTAAGGGTATGTTGATCATGTGTGAAGCCCTAAACCTACTTAGGGACATTAATGAAGAAATGGATATACTAATTGATATGTTATTGTGTTTAAGATTTTTGATATGATCATGGAAGCTCTAACATATTCGGGTTGAAATGATGCTGTTCGAAATCTTGAACATTTGAAGTCTTGATAGAATAAAGGTTTGCTTTGACATGAACCGAAACCCTAGGTTTTGGTTAGGTCTACAAGCAAAATCCTTGCTATGAAAAGTCCTAGGAAAGAAACCCTAGTTATATATTTCTTTGATTGTGTCCCTAGCTTAGTCTAGGTCGATGTATCTTTGATATATTAAATATTGTGTAATTATATATGCATGATGGTAATTTCCTAGATATATGTGTTGACCAAATTTCTAATGGTCGTAAGTTCTAGGGTTTGGAAACAAGCTCCAGTCAAAGTTTGGAGTTCTAGGATGATGATTGAAGAATCTAGGGCCTTACATCTAAGCTCTGGTAATGGTTAAATTCTCTAGTATGTATCTATATAAAGTTTGTTGAGAATTTATAGATGGAAAATCTAGGGTTCACATCGAACCCTACTAGAAGTCATTTATGATATGTTTTGTTTTGATTGAAATCTAGGGTTTACATCAAACCCTAGTAAAAGCTATTCATGCTGAATTTGACTTGATTAAATGAAATCTAGGTTCACATAAAAGTTTAGTAGATAGTCTATCATATGGTTTCCCAAAGTTATCTAATCTTCTGTTATCTTGATTAAATTGCTGATATGATTTAGGGTTTGTATCAAACTTGGTCTAGATGATTGAAGTATTGAAATATAGTCTCTTGTTGATTATGAAAAGTATAAATGCTTTCGCTACTATAAAGTTTTTGTCATGACTAACGTTATGCTTCTACATAATTAGTTGTACTTGCTGTCTAAGTTATGTAGGTACATCATATTGGTGAAGAAGTCCATAAGAGAAGTTGATATGATCAACATGATGAGAAAAATGGAAACATGAAGATTTCTCCAACAGAAGAAAGTTAATCTCGGTAAGGACACACGGATAAAGAACACTCACAAATTCAGAGGAGGCACAACATAAGTCTTGATTGGAGAATATATACTGGAAGAAATGTTGCTACATATAAAATAGGAAAAGGAACCTTCTCTAAAAGATTCAAATGATAGTCCTACTGAGATTAATTGAAGGGAAACATCAAAACCCCAAAGGTTTGCTTTAATTATATATTTGAAATTTTATTGCTGATTGTGGTTGTGTTTGTACAGGTGAATCTCTTGAAAAATTTGGATAACATACTGGTTACCAATCAGTTTGATTGGGAGAGATTGGTTGTACTTGATCTGCTGGATCAAGGGTGTTGAGGCTTTGTGAGTGAAGCATTGCCTGGAAAGGCATCGGGCAGACACTTTGTGTTCATGTCTGGTAGGGAGGGTGGCTTCGGGTGGATGTGCTCCTAGTTCCCTGGGTTGATGGTTAGTAAGTAAGCCTGATGGTACCTATAGAGGCTAAAAGCTTTATTCCGTCTTAGTCCCACTTAGATAGATTGCCTGGTTAGGAATCTAGTTCGTAGCATTGTGGTGCCTAAATTGTTGAGAGACCAAATGGATAGATTGTCCTGATCAGGAATCTAGTCCATGGCATTACGGTGCCGAAACTTTTTCTTAGATAAAGTGAGATCTTCCATCTACTTCTTTTATATATGAATACCTCCCTAGTTAAGAGGGAGTGTTGAAGAATGTAATTAGGTTCAGTCTTCATTATTAATGTATTTTTCAAAAGAATTTATTATTATTAAATGACTTATTAAAGCATGGGTTTCATGCTTGGGTCATATTTAGATTAAGGTCCCAATTGTGGACTTCTAGGTTAACCATTACAGATTTAAATTGATCCTATTTGGGCTTTTAAATCATGTAATATTAGGTTGTTTATTATTTGGTCAAAAGGCTCCTACATCAAGTCATCTTTTTCAAGGTCATCATCTTCGGTTTCTTCAGCAAAATATTTAACTTATCTACTTCAGCAAAAGTCTACAAATTTGGCCTAAATAACTCTCCTACAAGTCGACTTCACTCAAGTATTCAAGTTGGCCTATATGGAAGTCACACCTCTTCACAGTGCACAAGTCAGCTAATTTCCTAGGGACAAATTACTATAAATACCCCACTGTGATTTCGCATTTCCACACTCAGATTTTCGGACTTCTCTCTGCAATCAGGTTCAGACTTTATTACAGGCTCGGTGAAGTTGCTGTGGTATAATGGTTCGGTGAAATGATGATCTATATGCTCAGTGAAATTACAGTGGTACAGTAGTTCGGTGGTATGATAATCCGATGCTATAATGCTGTCTCATCTTAGTGATACATGAACTCGTTACTATCGTAAGTGCTACATAAATTCACTGCTATCTCGGTGTGCTACAAGAACTCGGTGCTGTCTCAAGTGCTACACGAATTTAGTGCTATCTCGTTGTGCTTAGTGCTACAAGAACTCGATGTTGTCTCAATGCTACATGAATTCGGTGCTACTCCAATCAATGCCTATCACAATAAATATTTCGGTGTCATCAAGATGGAAGAACCTCATAGCTATCTTTGGAGTAAGATCTAAGATTGAATGTCTGGTTGTACTTGCAGTAATGAGGATGAAGTCTTGGTGCAAGCAAAGGAGATCTCGGTGCTAACACAGTGAAGGGATGACTTGATGGAGGAGGTCTATAGTCTAAGGGTCTTGATCGTCTCATCTTGAACCTATTGAAGAAATAATTTTGACCGGTTTTCCCCAAAGAGTGGGATTTTGCCCTGGCAACGTGACTATATCTTGTGTCCTATTCTATTTGTTTGGCATTAGTCTTGATGATAAGAAAAGATAAAATGGAAGAACACATAATAATAACAAGAAACATCACAAGATAATGTCACGATAAGAGAAACTATTTAACTGCCATTTCTCTAACAACCAAGAACGCTTCTTGTTGCTCCCAGGGAAAAAAACCACTCCCAACCCATTTTGCCTGCGTGCGGCCCAATATGGGCTTTTGTTGGTTTTTGGAGGGGAAATGGGAGGGCCAAGGGGAATAAAAGGCCTCCTCCCCTCCTAGTTAACATCATTTTATGAGATTGTGAGAGTGATTGAGCTGGTTTGAGCCTCGAGGGAAGATTTGAGAGGATTGAGAAGATAAGATTGTGGGAGCTTGCAAGGGAGATTGAAGGCTGTCATTTGTGAGAGCTTGGGAGATTGAAGGCTGCCACCACCATTGGAGAGCTAAAGAGGTAGGGTCTAATTCCACTTTTTTTTTTCTCCATGTAACATTTGTGTTTTTTACATTTTGAATTAATCTATCTAATCTAGAAGTAAAAACTAGTTTCTAGAATCTAGATGTTCTCTTCTCCTACTCTTTTCCATTCCTCCCTCATTTTATTGCAGGTAAGAATCTCAAGCTTCAACAAACATGATAGGTATATGGCTTCACCTTATCTTGTTGGTTCCATCCTTGGCTATGATGATGGTGTTGGGAAACAAAAGAAGAAGTGATGAAGATGATGTAGAAGTGGGTAGTGGTGGATTAGGATACCTTGGAGAAGAGGAGTACGAAGAGGAAGAGGAGGAGGAGCATAATGGGAGTGAAGATGATGATGGAAAGAAAACCAAAATAGACCAAACACCCTTGTGGAAATATGTTACAAGGCTTGGAGGAGGGAAAGGGGGTGGAACCACTAAAATTTATATGCCCCCATTGCAAATCTACTTACATAGGTTCATATACCTGTGCGAGAAAGCATTTATGTGGGAAAAGGCCATGGGATGGAAATAAGCAAATAGGAATCAAAACTTGTGCAAATGTGCAAACACAACAGAGAGCCAAATATATAAGGGAAGAGGAGGAAGCACAATACTAATAAAAAAGATCAAAGGCTGAACATGAGGCCACTAGCACACATAGAGCATTCAATGGTCGAATAAGAACTCCATCGACATCCACACATGGTAGTGGATTCACAACCATAGACACAAACATCCCTTTAAGGTGTAGAACAATATCAAAACTCCTTGATCAAGGTTGTAGGGATTACATGGATGCAAAAGTTTATTAGTTTCTCTTTGTATGTGGCATGGCATTCAATGTTCTTTTCTCACCTTATTAGCATGAAATGGTTACCACCATCAATGATGCTCCTAAAGGATGCAAGAGCCCTGGGTATGACAAAGCTAGAACCGCGGTACTTGATCGGGAAAAAGCCAAAATAAAAAATGCTTTGGGTATAAATTCACAAATGCTTGGAATGAATATGGGGTATCCATTGTATCTAATGGTTGGACAAATGTAAAAGGCAAGCATTGATAAGTTTTCTTGGTATGTCTGCTACTGGTGTAGTCTTCCTTTTGTCTCATGACTACTCAGCTAAGTTCAACACTGACATCAACATTGCAGTACCATTAATTCAAACAATTGAAACTATTGGGCCATACCATGTCATCCAAGTCATTACTAATGATGCTTCTAATTGAAAGGCAAATGGAGCAATCATTGAGGATAGATACCCCAACATATTTTGGTTTGGGTGTTTGGTTCTCACAATGAACCTGTTGATGCATGACATTAGCAAGATAAGGGAACTTGAATACAAATGTATTGATTCATTGTACAAGAGAGGTAAATACATGATAAGACTTATTACCATACATAGCAATGTCCATGGCTTGTTTTGCAATCACTCAACGTTGGAGAAATTGAAGGTTTCAAAGACTATATTTGCTAGCTATTACCACACCTTTAGGTGCCTTTTGAAGGTAAGAGAGACATTGGCTTGTCTATATCAAGTGAATCATGGCAAGTATTAAAGGACAGGGTCACAACCACATCTGACAGGGAAGATTTTCAAGAGGTGGAAGACACCGTTCTTGATGGTGAGTTTTGTACAAGTGTGAAGTATGTTTTACAGTTCACCAAGCCCATTTTTAACATGATTCGTTTTGCAGATATAGATGTGCCAGTGATTGGGGAGGTGTATGAGCAACTTGATAACATGCTAGTGTAAATCAAAGATATTGTTCACCCGAAAGATGCCATCTTGTATGATCATGTTCACAAACATGTGGTCAAAAGGTGGGATAATCTTAAGTTTCCACTCCATGCCTTGGCATATGTCCTTTTGCCAAAATACTACTCCCCATCTTGGTTGGCCAAACCCGCACTGGGCGGGGTTAGGAGAAAACCCCATACAGATCTAGAGGTACAAAATGGGTACATGTTAGCATTAGACAAGCTGGTCCTTGACAAGGAGGAGTGTGCTAGTTTGCCTGGAGAATTGAGGAAATACTTCAATCAGATTGGAATGGTTGGTACTTTACTTGCAATCGATGATAGAGATAGATTGGATCCCATTGAATGGTGGAACATGTATGGCTTTAGGGAACCTTTGGCGAAATTGGCAGTTAAAGTGCTTTCACAGGTGGTTAATACTTCTTCTGCAGAGAGGTGTTGGAGCACCTATAACTTCATCCACAATATCAAAAGAAACCGCCTCAGTGAAAACCAGGCAGAAAGCTTGGTTTACGTACACTACAACTTGAGGTTGTTGACATATTATTGTGAGTGAGCTCGATTTGATAAAGCAGGTATCACTTGGGACACCAACTTCGAAGGAGGATAATTTGGAGGATGGAGCCTTACATTTAGAACAATTGGAAGCAATACTTTTGGATGATGAGGATGACAACCATCAAGCAACAACAACAACCATCAACAACAATGCCACCTCTATCCACTAGCAGGGCTCAAGTTGCACTAGCTTTGTTGCCACCTCCATCTATAGCATTGCGTGGAGGTCATGTGCCTTTTGGTTCTGGACATGGTTCATGACCATTGCAGAGTCAAACTATGCGGGGGGAGACTCCCATTGTTTATAGATCACTAGAAAAGAAATTAGAAGTTTGTCGTGGAAAGAAGATATTTTAGTAGATAGTAGATTTACTTGCCTTCTTTAGTTTCTAGTACCTTTTATAACTATTGACTCTTTCATATTTATTTGGTATTTTTTGTAAACAATATATGACAATTTAAGCTTGAAGTTTGAAGTTGGCAATTATAACTCATTGGTAATGCATGAAAAGAGTACCTATCTCAGTCTATAGCAGTGTTGCGAACATTGCGATTAAATCGCGATTTTTTCCGCATGACGATTAAATCGCCGTTTTTTTCATTTTTGAAAAAATCGCCAAAAAATTGTAAAAATTTCCAAAAAATCGTGATAAAAATCATAAAAATCATAAAAATCACCAAAAAATCATGGATGCTTTATATACTTCAAAATTTGATTTTTTTTTTTGGTTAAATGTTTCCTATCTTTTGCTGATTTTTTCCGATTTTTTCCCAATTTTTATGATTTTTTTTAGTTTTTGGACCCTTGCCGATTTTTTCCCAACCGCGATTTTCGCAACATTGATCTATAGTGTCCTTCATAATGAGGTCATTGCCAATCTGAAAAGGATTAGGGCCAGCGATAGATTGTCACTTTTTTTAGAAGACCTTTATAAACTACGACCACCAAGGAGTCAAATAGTCATGAGGGTCGAATTCATTGACTGGATGCTTAGTAATCCTATGATGGGTAAGGGTAGGTAATTGTGTCCCAAGCACTAAAGAGAAATCTAATAAAACTGAAAGGTATCCATTTCCTTTATAGGCAAGTCTAACTCCTCATTAAGTATAAACAAAAAGGGACGATGTGAACAAAAGGCCTAGGTACACTTGGGGTGTAAAGGGGCATATAACTCTGATGCATCAATAGTGTAATAAATTGACTCAAATAATGGAAAGTTGCTTGATTTAGGATCACAATGAAAGCTGGTAGTGGCAGTGAAGCTAGGAGTGGAAGGCACATCAATCAATCTAGAATGCCAAGAAGTAACTAAGCTAGAATTTCACGTATGGGGAGGAGGCTCATATGATTTACATAAGATTGCTTCAGTCAAATAAAGAGACTAGGAAGAATCATGATGACCAAGGAAACTAGAATGAACAAAACGAGAAGTCAAAAGTGTTAAAATCAAAATTCTGACATGTCAAATACAATCATTGTTTTGAATAGGATCCATAAACTGAACATGCAAGATAAGAGTAGTAAACAAAAGGTTGTGGCTAGTGAGTTAGGTAAGCTTCTTCCTCAAAAAGACCTTTATGGACTCAAGGAACACTATGTAGTATTCCCAATGTCCCTGGAGATCAAAAGTATTATGAATATGATGCTTCGTGAAACATTACATTTCATGTTTGATACTCTTTGTTATGGTTTGGTAATGGTTACAAGTACAACTTTAGTGATGACAAATGTTATATATTGAATTTTGAAACTTTGAAACTTTAAGGTTGATGATAATCAAGATAGATAAAATGTCTTTAGGATTAATCCGAAAGACATTTTATCTACATTATGGATCACAAAAGTCTTAGATCTAAGATAATCAATATGTCGTGGACTTGTGGTTCATGAAGTTTATAACTACTAGATGATTGGTGTTATATGGTTTAATCCATGTTTATATGTTTTTTATAACTAATTCATTATTCTACATGCTTTTGTTGACATATATGCATCAATATATATATATATATATATATATATATATATATATATTATAAAAAACACTCCTGAAAATGATTCTTACCTAGAAACTTCTGAAAATTGTTGCTCCTGCTCCTGCTTCCAAGCAACCTTGCTACCTTCAAGAAGGGGAACTAAGAGATAGATCGATATTGGAATATAACTCCGAACTCCAAACTAATGCAGACCTGTGGGACCTTCCCCTGTCCCACAAGATTTCAATGACATGACAAATCAAATCCCTACACAGGAAACAAATGAAATCCCCCAAGCCTCAACAACGAACTACCTCTTCTAGAAAAAACCGTAGTGGATGATTCAAGTATCTTACTAGTTCTCCCTTTGGACATCACATTGTACTAATCTTCCTTCATTCAGCCTTAAATGTTAAGAGAAATGGGTCTATTCCATGACATGCCTACCTCATTACTTTTGGTTCTTCTTGTTCCTGGATCTTCTCCTCCCATACATCTCCACCCAAGAGTTGGTTTTTGGGTTTGGGCTCGAGGGTCGTTCATGTGTCAACTTAGATATCACTCTCTACTCTACCTTACTTTACTTCACTTTTTGCATCTTGCCTTTTATAGGAGACCTTTTGGTACTCCTACTCTGTAATGACATCATCCTACTTAACAATCCCTTTGACCTACTTTTGTGGTCATTACATTAATAAAATTATCTTCTCTTATCACAACCGTTAAAGGACAACTTTTGTGCTCATTTCTGTGTGCATGTATGGAAATTGGTTTCATTTGCTTTTGCTATAATTTTCTTTTACCAATTAAAAACCCTACTGGGTGCATTTTATTTAGTAAGATGAATTTAAAATTGATTTTTAGCAAGGAAATTTCTAGGAAGTAATTTGCCTATGGACCGGGGTTGGAAAATTTTACAAATATGGCCTTGGGTTCTAATTTTTACAATTGGTATCTAACACATGAGAGCGCATGACTTTGAGAGTAGTCAAAAGTATGAGAAAGTGAGAAGAAAATGTATGGGCATGTATGATTAAGCCAACAAGAAGATTGATAAAATTGTTGAAGAACATGCCTTTTCTGTTTCCATACAAACTGAAATAACTTGTGAAACAGGGTGTTGAGTCTAGTTTGAGTAGAAACCATTTTATGAGATGGTCATATATGTGAAAATTTCTTGAAGACATGATTATTGAGTACATTATTTTGTTGAATTTGGTTGCAACATTTCATCAAACAATTGATATGTGTAGAGCTTTTTTGTTGTTGAGGAATTGTGAGAGTTGCTGTTTGAATCCATCAAAGCAAGCATCTTGGAGCAATTGGGAGCCTTTTGAAAAGTTTCCTATTTGCATGTGAAGACTAGGTTGTGTTAAAGTTTAATAGTGGGTAGGTGCTTTTGCACAGACTAGGTTTCAAGCATGCAAGAATTGTCCAAAGTCTCACTTTCTGCAAATATGGAAAAATATAGTCACCTTTGAAATGTTTAATGGGGGAAATTTACGTATATGGAAAGTCAAATTGCATTTCCATTTAAATGTATGGACTCTGGAGTACAATTGGTGGGACAAAAAATAAACCTACACAGCTTATCAAATTGGTTGAATGGATATTAATGAATAATAAAACAAAATCATTTGGTTAGGATATGGCTAACATAAATTTTTCAATAAAATGATCCTCCGAAGAAACCCGAGGATGTTTGCTTAAATCGTGGATACTATTTGTAATGGACCGGAATAGATTTCTACACCTCACCCATTGGCACCTAGCTGTGGACTTTCTTCCCCACTATAATTCACTGCAAAAACCATTAATCCTTTCTAGAGGAATTCAACCTAGGTCAATTGTAGTACTCCATAATACTTAAACCTATTGAGCTACCCTTTAGGGATATATCTAACACACAATTAAACCATCTTGACTTGTCTTGAAGTTCGAAAGATATTTCAATTGAATTAAAGAAGTTGTTTGGGTCAACAACCCACAATGCTAAGTTTATCTCAAAGAAGCAATCCTTGGATTTAAAATGGTTGATGGAGAAGTGATGTCCAACCATATAAATGCTTTAAAACAATTAATACAACACGTAGTTGAAGCGGGTATCAAAGTTGATGGAGAGGCAATGTCTAACCATAAAAATGCTTTAAAAGAATTAATATGACATCTAGTTGAAGTGGGTATCAAAGTTGATGAAGATGATGCTAAAATCATATTTTAAAAAACCAGAACCAGGTTTTCAATTGGGCCACCTATGAAACTAGGGTTCGAACCAAAATTGGATCAAACTAGATCAAACTGGATTCAATAAACTGAAACTGAAAAAAACACAAAATAATTAATTTTTAATGAAAAAAAATGTTTTCAAGATTTCAAACCATTATTCTAGACCATTAGAGACAAATTATGCAAAATTTCCTCATCTATATACCATGAAGGGTGCATATATCAAAGTGGCGCCAAGTGCAATACATAATCAATGAGCCTCTAAATGACCTCTAGAGTCCAAAAACAATCCTACAAGCTATTGGGCCACTGGCCTACTACAAATCATTGATCAACCTGATCACTCATCAAACTCATCAGCACTACTAGACATGGGATCATCACTAGAAGCTACACAACTATCATTTGCTTAGTGTCTAAGTAATCCTCAACCACCTCTGCAACCTCAATAGTAGCAACAAAACTAGGCCTAGTAGAACTAGAAGCATGAGTTGGCCAAGTTGCATTACTAGTGCTTCCATCACCATGTGCGATGATTAGAGGTTTGCTTACTTCAACTCTGGTTTGATTGCTAGATCCGCATTTTGATCAACCCACCTCAACTCCATGGCATCAATATCAAAATCAAGCTCATACTTAGTTGGTTGAGTCTCCTCTGTTGAGATTTTGAGGTGTTGGGATGGCATCGAATGTGCTCTAGCTCCCAAACTTTGTGGAGGGACTAGAGTATATGAGATCTCTAAGACCCAGAAAGCGATTTAAGAAATAATCATCTTGTTTAAGAGATATTTAATAAATTAATCTTTTTAATTAAGGACCTTAAGTCTAACTTAGGAAAATTAAAAGATTAAAGTTAATTAAATTAAACATGTGATGAAAATGACTTAAGTCACACGGATCAAGTATCTTCTAATCTTAGCTGTCGATTCAAGATTAGATCACGGTCGTTGATGTTTCAACGAGAAAAGTATAAGAAGATGGCTTGGGGTCAGTTGGAGAACACGCACACAGTGGCAGAGCACTGAGACTAAGCTGAAATTCTAGGGCGTAGTTTGCTAAGAATTTTAGAAGTGTTTCAGCTGCAGCGAGGGGTAGTATTGGCGAAAGCGATGGCTTGATCACAGGCCAAGAGTGCAACAAGAGGCAGAGAAGCAGCAAAATGAGCAATGCAGAGAGGGAGCAGCTACGCAGAGCAGCCAAAACCCATCAGGGGCAACGCATAGGCTTCATGGGCTACGTAGGGCTGACGGAGGCCCAGAAAGGCCAGCGTAGAGGCATCAAAAGGCTAGTAGGGCTGACACAGTCCTAACCAGGGTAGTGTAGGGGCAGCGTAACCTAGTCTGGGGTGACGTAGGCTCTTCCTGAGCAACGCAGGGGTCGACGCAGAGGGATTCAGAACAGCGCTGGGGTTTCTGAAGACTGAAAAGGCCTGAGTTCTGTAAATCCCGTTTGAGGGTGTGAATCAGTCAGTTTTTCTGTCTCTAGAACAGAGGTATAGCTGCAGTTTATTTCTCTGTCGGGTTAACTAGTTTGGTACCCAGATTTGTTGTACTTAGATTCTACTTAATAATAAAACCCTCCAGCAGCCAGAAGACTGGTTTTCCCGCATTTGGTTTTTCGAGGGACAATTGTCCAGAAAATCCTTGTGTGTCACTTTGTCATTGTGCATGTATTCAGTTTAGATCTATATGTGTAGGCTGTTGATGTATTTACTTCGATGTTAATGCTGAATATTTCAAATTAATAACTTAATGTAAGTAGGAGACGTAAATCTGAAAATTAACAGTAGGGTTTCTGTTTGAGCACATTCAAAAATTTTCACATGGTATCAGAGTGATTGCAGATCTCGCTGAATCTCCAGCAAGAAGGCTGAAGAATCTGTATTGCAGAAAGCAGCAACAGTAGCAGATAACCCAGACCAGAGAAGGTAGTGCAACAACAAAAGGAAGCAGAGCCAAGCAGAGGCAAGGGTGACACATTCTCCACGCAGACTCACGCAGACCCACACACTTACTGCACAGAGGTAGTGCAAAAGCTGCACTGGGATTGTCTGCTCACGCAGAGGCTAGCTAGGGTGACGTGGTCCAGAAGCTGATTGCTGTTCATTGTCGGAAGCTGAGCTACAGACCTTCAACAGTTGCTGGTGGGGTTAAAATTCTGTCGGTGCAAATTTTAGCCTAAGCTAAGTTGACGAAGAGCGGGAGGAGAACAACTTTGTAAATTTTTGAAGATGGTTTATGCTTTATGCAAGTTTACTTCAAACTACTAGGGCCCAATACCAAATAGCAATCACATGAAAGTAAAAATGCTACCAATAGATCGATGGAAGACAAGCCAATAATATACTTATTGATTTGATAAACAAAGATGAAGAATGGTGGCGTTACGACAGTCAACAGCATGCTTCAACTAGCAAAGACTTCTATAGGTCAGCCAACAAATGTGTCACACAACCCAGAGATGGGCGGACCCAAAACGCGCATCAAAACTAACATGCCACGACGCATCAAAATGCGTCACGTTACACATCCTGTTTGCATCATACTTACTTTCAAGATGCGCATCAAAACGGTGCATCAAAGCCCCTTGTACATCACGATGAGAAGAATACCTCCTAAGGTGAATGAGCAGCCTCCAGTCTCTCCAATATATATCCATCTGAGAGGGTGTGTGACACATCTGTTGGGGATCCAAGCCTGCATTACAATTTTGGTCGACCTTGCACATAAGTGGAATAAATTCAAAACACATGTTCTGCTCATTCAATCAAGATGATCTTTAGATCAATCTTGCACCTCTCCGAAAGAGGAATCCAATAAAAATATTGGCATCATCATCTGAGCAGTACAACATGGAATTTGGACCTAGTTGCCCAAATTAACACCCTTCTCAACTAGGGAGAACTCCATCCACCAGTGCCATCCAAACATCGTGCATCATCCTGCCATAACTTGCTTCGCTGGCTTCTTTATTTCAAAACGTGAGTCACAAAGACATCACTCCTGGCTGACCCGAAGTCAACTCAGAGGTCCGAAACCTCTATAGGACTCAAAGGAGTCTCATACTAACCCGAAGTTAGTTTAACTGACTCGAAGTTAGTTGGAGGTCCGAAACCTCACTAGACTTAATCCAGATCAAGTGGTTGGACACGTGCCATCCTAGACATAGAAAGTACGACAATCTCCGATGCGTCCATCGGTCTTGCTATCGGTCTGGCCAAATGAGAGGTACTTCCCATGAGTCTGGGACTCCATGGGTAGGATGCATACGGGGCATAAATCAAAGAGAGGTGAACCAACTCAATATCTTCACGGTGGGGCGGAAGCACACCAACAAGGTTCAACAAGCCTAGCCCTGTGGTTGCTTATAACTCCAAGAAGCTATCCCCAAACCCCCTGGAGCTCCCAAAGCTCATCGTCCAACAAGACCCTCAGCATAGGGTCCTTCCACGATTCCAAGATTCTCACGGAAGGTTAGGAACATGACCTTCCCCAAGGGCTTTGTGAGAATATCCGCGACCTGTTCATCAGTTCCTATATGATCGAGCCTTACGACGCCTCGTTGTACCATATCCCGGATAAAAATGGTACCTAATATCAACATGCTTGGATCGATCGTGGAACACGGGATTCTCTGACAAACGAATCCCCCTTTGGTTATCACAAAGGATAACAGTGGTATCTAGCACATGCCCGAGCAACTCACTGAAGAGCTTTTGCAACCAAGTAGCTTCACAACAGGCCATACATGCTGCTGCAATGTATTCAGCCTCAGCGGTGCTCAAAGCCACCGACTTCTGCTGCCTGCACGAAGCAGACCCAAGTGTGAAGCATCATCCAGATGTGCTCTTGCGATCCACCAAATTGCCAACCCAATCGACATCAGGATATCCACAGAGTCTCAAACTCCTGGCAGTGTATCTTAGTGCATGGTCTATCGTGCCCCAGAGATATCTCAAGAGTTTCTTAGCACCTACCCAGTGAATGTTATGAGGATCAACCGTGTGTTGACTCAAAGTGTTCACTGCAAAACATACGTACAGACGAATGTTCACTAAGAACATCAGGGCCCCTACGAGTTGTCGATACTAAGTAGGATTTGCTAGCACGGGCCCAACAACGTTTCCACTCAACTACTCAAATTGGAATTCCATTGGTGTCGACACGGACTTAAAGTCCACCATAACAAAACTTTCCAGCAGCTTCACAATATATTTTCCTTGAGAAAGGAAAATCTCGCCAGGTCTCTGCCAGACCTCCAAGCCTTGGAAGTAATGCATCAGTCCTAGGTCTTTCATCTCGAACTCAGAAGTGAGCTCCTTCTTACACTGATGAATGAGAGGGTTAGCACCTGTCAGGAAAAGATTGTCCACATAGAGAACCAAAATGAGAGGCTTTTCTCTATCAACCTTGAAATAAAGGTTCAGATCAACATTACTTTGAGTGAAGCACAACTTCATCAAGTAGCTATCTATCCTCTCGTACCAAGCCTTGGGGGCTTGCTTCAACCCATAGAGGGCTTTCTTCAACCTGCATACATGAGAGTCTCTATCCTGGACTTCGATCCCCAGAGGTTGCTCCACATACACCTCTTCCTTTATCGAATCATGCAGAAAAGCGGTCTTCACATCCATCTGATGGAGACTCCATCCTTGCGTTGTAGCAAGAGCAATAATAGATCGGATGGTGGTATAGTGGGCCACAGGTGCAAATATATCATCATAATCTATGCCTTCCTTTTGAGATCATAGAAGCACTTTAGCAGTCCTCAACTTCTTGTATATCTTGACGAAGAAGATGTTGATCTTACTCCCTCTGAGACTGAAAAGATGAGGCATATACGATAGAGGAAAATTGTTCATAGAATCACAGACATATCTCAAGGCCATGAACTTCAATTCGTCTCCAAGGTTGAGTTTAACCTTTTCTTCAAGTATGATTCCATTCCTGTTGATTTGAGCCATACTGTAGCTGTGAGAAGTACAGGATTCTCAGAATCCTCTTCTGCAATATAACAGGACTCACTAAAGATCTACCTCACATGGCTGACTGTTTTCGATGTTCAACCTAAACAATTCTTCCAGACTTCAGTCTTAAGATGAATTATAGCTTTACTGTTCATCATACTTGTGCTTCAGCAATTTTGATAGCGTACCTCCTAGTACCTGCAAAATGTTTGGATCAACAACTTCAGCTTAAAGCTAAAGAAAACATCAGCTCCCCCTGAATATTTGAGAAGAGATCTTGCCCAATGAGACATCTGCAACTGGTTATCAGTCCTAATTACATGGAAAGTTTTCTTAAAAAAATCAATGGGCAAGAGGAGATATTCATTCAACTATTTCTGAATGAAGAGGAGTTGATATATAGCTTTTCCCAGTTTTCTGAAATACTTCTACTTCCTTTGATCTTTCAGAAGACTGTCATCTGTAGCTCGGGCTTAATAGCTACAGCCATCTCCTTTCCTTGGTGGAGCCTATCTGCTTCTGAACTTAAAGAAAACCAGCCTGAAGCAAGATTTCAAGACTCCTGAGGTATTTCATCCTCAGTCCAAGTTGAAGGAACGTTCAACCATTAAGGGTCAGGTTGGTTTACTTTCAATAACTGTCTTCTAGGTCATATAAACAGTTTGAAGACTTACTTTCAACTGAGATCATTACTGGGCTATAATACATATTTGTCCAACAGTGATTGATGCACAACTATCTGCTTGATTTGAAGCTATGACTACTGTATACCATTGTCATATCATCGTTGACACCTTTGACATGGTGGAGTTTACAATTCTGTTACAGGAGCACTGTCATCGTAATGAGAATTGTCATTGATTTCAAGGATCAAAAGTCCTTATAGAATGGGGTTATTTCCTTCATTAAAAATGCAACGAGATCATCCTCAACATTTCACTATCATAGCAGAGATCATATTCTTATGTAGCTGTCCATTGATCTTAATACAAATCATAGAGAACGAGATGTTATAGGTTGTCGGGTCTGCTGGAAAGGTGATGCCCACGGGTATATGAAACCATAGTAAGAACTAAACAAGTCACCAAACTACTTGGAGTGAGCAAGATACTGATCATCGAGCCACAGATCCACGTGTCAACACATTCTGTTATATAATTTGACTGAACCATGGAGACAGTGCGAGTCTTCAAAGACTGGATGTGAATATCAAGATGAGGAACCAACAAACAGATTAGAGTACAACCTTTAGAACAAACCATACTGCTAATATGAGATGGACCGAAACACTGATGTGAGATCCACTTGTTATGAGGTGAGTCATAGGGATGCCATTTATAAAGCAAGATTTCAGAACAGCGTGTGAGATGCCGCAGTGAAACAGATCAAAGCCTCTGTATTTGATTGTGCAGACCCAAAAACAAAGATATGTATGACTCTCCTTCAACCCAAGACTAAACTGTGTATATACTTCAATGGCCTTCCTTCACGCTGATGTATCCTCTTCTCCTCATAGTTGTATCCTCATCTCCATGCAGTGATTACCCTCAACATTACCGAAATATGCGAGAGAGGAATACACCCAAAACAGAGATATGTCCTCCGCTGTGATGCCCTCTCCTTCGCTCCAACTGCAGACCCTTAACTCGCACTTCTATTGCATACTTGATCCGAAGTGATGGTGCTATAATGAGGCCACATCATC
The DNA here is from genome assembly GCA_034641835.2 of Pinus albicaulis. Lineage (NCBI taxonomy): Eukaryota > Viridiplantae > Streptophyta > Pinopsida > Pinales > Pinaceae > Pinus > Pinus albicaulis. Next base: position 1,907,227,134 of record CM076578.1, read on the forward strand.
CTTTATAGATGGACCCTTACTGTGGTGCTATGGCCTGTGGCCTAGCACACGATAATCCTGTAGCTTACGACCAGCAGACTTGTTTCTAAGATCTTAAGCAGCCAACATACTTTGCCTTCAGACCTCAGTCCTTCCATGCCTCGCTGCCCTAGCCTCCTTGCTGCGACCTTAGATCAGGCCTCTCCTTCTCAACAAGCTGCTCCAAGAGGAGATCTGTTGCCCTAGATTAGTCACAGAAACTAATGCACTGTCACTGATAGGCACTTGGAAAATAGGTGAACCGCTGTTCCAGGAAACCTTGAACCAACCCAGACATTCGTTGCCACAATTGTTACCCAGACAGACCCGCTGCCCTCAACAGAACTCTGATTTGATCCAAGGTGTGAGCCGCTGCCATCAAAACCCTCCAAAGGTAGCCACTGCCACAACAGAGTTTATTCAAGCCTATTTCACTGCCCAAACTTCACTTGCTGCCCCTCCACAGAGATTTGCTGCCTCAAATCTAGCCCAAAATTTACGGCCTCAACACCGAAGCTACCAATCTTAGCTTTGCCCTTGATGGATGCTCTCAACACAAATTGGGCTTTGTCTTCTCCTTAGCTCTGATACCATGTAAATTTTTGAAGATGTTCTATGCTTTATGCAAGTTTACTTCAAACTACTAGGGCCCAATACCAAATAACAATCACATGAAAGTAAAAATGCTGATAGAACATACCAATAGATCGATGGAAGACAAGCCAATAATACACTTATTGATTTGATAAACAAAGATTAAGAATGGTATCACAGTCAACAAGATGCTTCAACCAACAAAGACTTCTATAGGTCAGCCAACAAATGTGTCACACGACCCCCAAGACAGCTGCACCAAAACGCTGTACCACGCTGCATCACGTTGCATCACGCTACATCAAATCACTGCACCAAGAAGCCCTAACGCTACACCAAGATGCTGCACCAAAAATGCTGCATCAAAGAAGCTCTAATGCTGCACCATATGTGAGAGAAGAGAATGCCTCCTAAGGTGAATGAAATGACCTATAAGTCTCTCCAATATATATCCATCTGTGGGGGTGTGTGACACATTTGTTGGGGCACCAAGCCTACATTACAAACCTGGCCGACCTTGCACATAAGTGGAATAAATTCAAAACACATGTTCTGCTCATCCAATCAAGATGATCTTTAGATCAATCTTGCACCTCTCCGAAAGAGGAATCCAATAAAAATATTGGCATCATCATCTGAGTAGTACAACATGGAGTTTGGACCTAGTTGCCCAAATTAACAAACTTCTCAGAAGATTTCCTACCAAAGAAGTCTGAAGATCGATCAGAGGAACGAAGAGAGTTGATTCGTTTTGTTTGGTAGACTTCCAAGAGAGGGAGTCAGTTGTCAGAGGGAGTAGAGGGTTCCTGTCTCGCCAAGGACCCTAGATCTGAGTCTCTAGCATAGAGAGGAGGATTCATTCCGACACATTTTTATTAGCAGATGGCACCTTATGGACTACGTGATCAGGATAGGTTGGACGAATTGTCCAACTTTGCAATTTGGAAGGCCAAAATCCTGGTAGTCATGGAGGCATATGGCTTGAGGGAGCATGCAGACAAATTCCTAGACACGTCGATCGATGCGAAGCTCCTGGAGAAGCATGAAGAAGCAAAGACACACACCAAGCGCTTCATTATGGACGGGGTCAAAGATCATGTGGTCCCACACATAGCCGAGAAGGGAATGACTCATGAGATGTGGGTAGCTCTAACCACACTATATGAAGGAAGATCCGTCCAGACGAAGATGCTTCTGGAGAACCAGCTGAGGTTATTCATGATGGCCAAGGGAGAGGAGATTGATCCTTTTCTGTCCAGACTACAATCAGTTTTGGATCAGTTGACTGGCATGGGAGTCAAGGTGGATGACGATGTCATGGTGAGGACTGCTCTCAATGCAGTCGCAAAGGACTAGGAAACTTTTGTCCAAAGTCTCTTGGGCAGAGCGGACCTTCCCAACTAGGACAACATGTGGGCTATCCTTCGACAAGAGGAAATCCGTCGGATGATGAAGAAACAATACAACATTGGTTCAAGTAGAGTGAAGAAGGAACAAGAGGAAGACGCAGTCTTGGCATCAAAGAGGCAACAAGGGAGAAAGAAGCATGATCTGTTGAAGTTCAAGTGTTTCCAGTGCGGTGAAATAAGACATTTCGCCAGCAATTGTCCTCAGAAGAAAAAGGACAAGGAAGCTTCTAGCTCCAAGGCTGTTGTGGCGAACGATGGCTCCGAAGATGACGTAGCCATGAGCGTGGTTTGCTAAGAATTTCAGAAGTGTTTCAGCTGCAGTGAGGAGTAGTATTGGCAAGAGGGATGGTTTGATCCTAGGGCAAGAGTGAAACAAGAGGCAGAGAAGAAACATACTGAGCAGCGCAGAGAGGGCAATAGCTACGCAGAGCAGCCACAACCCAGCAAGGGCAGCACAAAGGCTTCAGGGGCTACGTAGGGCTGACGCAGAGGCAACAGAAGGCCAGCAGGGTTGACGTAGTCCCATCCAGGGTAGTGCAGGGGCAGCGTAACCCAGTATGGGGTGACGCAGACCCTTCTTGAGCAGTGCAGGGGTTGACGCAGGCTAGCAACGCTGACGCAGAGGGCTTCAAAGCAGCGCCAGGGTTTTTGAACACTGAAAAGGGCTGAGTTCTGTAAATCCCGTTTGAGGGTGTGAATCAGTCAGTTTTTTTGTCTCCAAAACAGAGGTATAGCTATAGTTTATTTCTTTGTTGGGTTAACCAGTTTGGTGCCCAGATTGGTTGTACTTAGATTCTACTTAATAATAAAACCCTCCAGCAGCCAGAAGACCGGTTTTCCTGCATTGGGCTTTTCTGCGGATAGTTGTCCAGAAAATCCTTGTGTGTAACATTGTCATTGTGCATGTATTCAGTTTAGATCTGTATGTGTAGGCTGTTGATGTATTTACTTCAGTGTTAATGGCAAATATTTCACATTAATAACTTAATGTAAGTAGGAGAAGTAAATCTGAAAAGTAATAGTAGGGTTTCTGTTTGAGCACATTCAAAAATTTTCACATCCTCCACCTATTCTGAAGTTGGATCAATATCATCCAACACAATGGGATCTATATTAGGTCTTTTGTTCAGTAACTGGTTGCGCCTTAGTTATAGGTCATCCTACATGAAGACAAAATCATTTAACCGTTTTTGTTTCAAACAATTTCTCTTCTTTGTGTGAATCTGTTAAAAAATAGACCAATTGTGCTCACAATGAGAAGCATTGCAAGTTTGGTTGAGAACTCCACCTACAAACTTTTGTAATTGAGGACATTGGCTATCAAAAGACTCCCACCAATGTGTTGCAAAGACAGACAAAAAATAGTTCATTGTTCAACAATTTATATTAAATGTTTGGCTAGAACAACAAGTATTTACAATTTGAATTTTAAACAATTGAACTTCAAATATTTTCTGGGATGGCTTACGTGGTTGATCCACATCTTACAATATTTGCTAGGTTTTTGCCAAAGATACCTATGACCCTTGTGAAAGCACTGATTTGTTGATGTATTTGCAATTGCTTGGACTCATTAGGGACCATGCACTCCAAGCACTTGTACAACCCATCTTTGACCTTCCTAGTCCGATCTTCTTCTAATCAGGCTCTATAATGATACCTTGGGTTTAGGAAATACTCGATTGCATGTATAGGACGATGAATTTGATTGTTCCATTTGTTATCAATGATCTCCCAAATAGGCCCTATTTGCCTAGTCTATCCTTGTAAGTTGCCCGTATCTGCTCCTTTGCCTAATCCATAGCCTCATAGATGTAGCGTGTGGCCAAATTTTTCCCCATCCACCAATCGCAACATCGTACCAGGGGACTTGCCAATTTTCACAAGCTCTGCTGCTTTTTCCCAAAAAATATTTTCTTTTTAGTCTTGTTTGTGAGCCCATTGAAATAAATTCCAATCATCACTCAAAAACATTTTTGCAAGTTTTGTTGTTCGGAAGTGAGATATTCCAACATGAGTAATTGAGTTGCAAATCTCATGATGGTAGGCCTAACAAGCTCCTTTTCCCCAATGTTTTTTCTTATATGGCTCAATACCCATGAGTGGTTGTAGATGTATTTTGTGATACACTTGGCATGCTCTACAATGTTCTTTACCTGCGCCACTTTTCCTATGTCCTCAAGCATGAGGTGTATGCAATGTGCAACACATTGGGTCCAAAACATGGTCCTATATTTGGACTCTAGTACATTTCTAGCAAGAACATAGTTTGAGGCATTATTTGTGATGATCTGCACAATATTTTGCTCCTTAACTGTCCTAACCATCTCATCCAAAAGCTCAAATAACAGATTTGCATCTTTCACTCTATTAGATGCATAACTAATTTAAAAAACATGCTTCATTGAGGGCAGCAGACAAGGAAATTTATGATAGTGCTATTCTTTCCACCAATCGTCCATCCATTTGAGATGATGGAACAACCTGTTTTTGTCCATGACTCTTTAAGCTCTTACAAATATTCTTCAATGGACAAAATCTCTTTTTGCAAAAGAGTTCCCCTCAAGTCATGCATACTAGGGCATTTGAAGCCTTTTCCTGTAGCTATAAGGGACGTCCCACATAGCTTGGTAATAAGGTGAGCGACCACCATTAGGGGGGATATTTGCATCAATACCACCATCTAGCAATGTATTGAAAAGCAACTTCTTTGCATTCCTTTTTCTAATGGGTATCCAAAGTGGTTTGAGTTAGACTTGGTTGGGAGGCAATGGGACTAGCAGAGATAGAGGTGGGGAAAGGTGTGAAATAGCTCTTAATGTTTATCACCTTTTTACCTTTAGCTTGACTCTGAGATCCAAGAAGGGGAGGAACAGAACGAAGGGGTCATGGACATTGGTGGAAGGGATAGAGGAGTCTTTAAGGTCAAAATCGTCACACCCTCTTGCGCCTTCCATAGCTTTTGCAAATATCCTCTTCCTTTCAATTTCTTCTTTTATAGCCTTTTCGTGCCTTCTCCTCAAACTTTTCAAGGTATTCTGCCCTAATATGTTCTATCACTGCATTTGGTGCTTCATATGGGGATACTTGGCCTCGTATACCAACCAAATATTGTTTCAACCTATAAGTACCACCCCTGTTCATTGGGTGCCTGTGACATTTGCAGAACATTTTCCCATCAACAACATCATAACGAACACATGCAGGAACTTTGGCTTTTTGGGGCCATGGTGGATAATGAAATTTCAAATTTGAAGGGAAAGAAATCTGCAAATAGAAAAAAATTTCAACCAAGTAAAATAAACCTATGATAAATTTGAAAACAAAAAAGAGGCAGATATAGCCTAGGAAGAGAGGCTGTTTTTTTAAGAGGGAAAACAAATTAAAAACTTGGACAACAACCAATTTTGGAATATTTTAGGAAAGAAAGCATACCTAAGAATGACAACCAGCTGCCAAACCCTCCTCCCAAAGAGGCCAACTCTGTTGGACAGCTCCAAACCAAATCCAGGATGACAATCAATCTCTAAACTTGTTTCTGCAAAACTCAGGTTTGTTACAGAACTCTCCAAGTTTACGTATGCTCACAAAAACTCAAAATGAGAGGTGCGAGGCAAACAGGAGGGGAGGGCTGTTTTTTCAAGTCAAAGGGTGCTGTTTTTGGAGGGAAACATCCCCTGGTTTCCTTAGAAACTACTCCAAAAACTGCCTGCAGGTCCCATAGTTTGCCACACGCATCATCAGGTCAGTTGGTATCAGTGAGGCAAACAGGAGGGGAGGGCTGTTTTTATAAGTCAAAGGGTGCTGTTTTTGGCGGGAAACATCGCCTGGTTTCCTTAGAAACTACTCCAAACACCGCCTGCAGGTCCCATAGTTTGCCACATGCATCATCAGGTCAGTTGGTATCAGTTAGGTAGCAAACCGGCTTAGTTTGGTCAGTGTTCCATGGGGACATGTCCCCCAGGGCCAGGGACACATGATTAGGGATGAGATTGCCTAGGTGAAGCTTTCAAGGGATCGAACACGGTCCGACCAAAACAAAATGGATATAGACTCAAGTGATAAAACACAGGTCTATGATATGGATACCTAATACAAGACCTCACATGGTTTTTACATGGCTTTAACTTGTGACATTGGGCTTACAATGGTGGTGAATGCTGCACTGAAAATATCTATGTACCCCCACTGACAGAGGGGTAACAGGACCCTCAGTTAACAATAGTCATTGGTAACCCAGCAACATTCAACTAGTCTTGAAGGAGACCTCATGATGAACTTCACCTTGAAACAGTTCGTTTGAATTGATTGAGGCAACCCACTGGACTTTTTTTCAGTTTGAAAGACATGTGGGTTGACTTTGACCTCATGATGAACTTCACCTTGAAACAGTTCGTTTGAATTGATTGAGGCAACCCACTGGACTTTTTTTCAGTTTGAAAGACATGTGGGTTGACTTTGACCTCATGATGAACTTCACCTTGAAACAGTTCGTTTGAATTGATTGAGGCAACCCACTGGACTTTTTTTCAGTTTGAAAGACATGTGGGTTGACTTTGACCTCATGATGAACTTCACCTTGAAACAGTTCGTTTGAATTGATTGAGGCAACCCACTGGACTTTTTTTCAGTTTAAAAGACGGGGTTGACTTTGCTCCATTTATGTGTACATGTGTACATGAATCATGAGATATTTTAATATAATAATTTTGGGTACATGTTCATCGACTACCTCAAAGTGATTCCATCTTCTTCAAGAAGTACCCTCCTGTGAATTAAATATGTATATTATTGCCGTCCTTAACCCATTGTCCCTTGAAAAATTTGGTCGTGTGCTCAAACTGTTCCTGTCACTCATTTCCTATCCTTGTTCCCGTTGTACCCTGTTTGAGAAACATATGCAACATAGGTATTTTTTTTGTCCTTTATTATTTTTACGTTACGGATGTTAATTTTTATTTCAACTTATTTATTGCCATTATAATACATTAAATTATGCTCACTTCTTTGGATTCATTCAAGTTATGATGTTTCCATAAGCGAGATAATGAAGAGTTTGACAAACGTATATTTTGGTAGTTAAAAAATATGTGATCCTTATTGTTAATTTGCAAGTCCACTTAGCATTATAGTTCCAACCACACAGATATCACTGTTCACCTTCTAGTTGAAGGTTTCATGCACCAAGGTACTAGGCTTATTGTTTCTAACAGCGTTACTGCACTGGTATGTTCTCTGGTATCACTGGGTGTCATTTCTTTTAGTTTACACCCATTTCTTTTAGTCTAGCATGCTGCTAGAACTATTTTTACTTGTGGAAGTATTTGAGCTGTCGTGTTAATTGACCTGACATAATGGATGTGTGTGGAAAATAAAACAAAAGCAATATTACTCTCAGAATCATGGAAGCTATGGGGATGTTGATCAAAACTTTAAAGTTTTGTTTTGCATGCTGCTAGACATTTTTTTTCCTGATGGATGTATTTGAGCTAGCTGGTGTGTTAATTGACCTGAAATTTTGGATGTGTGGGGTAATAGAACTGAGCAATAGTTTTTTTGGATTTAGAGGAATTACCTGGGTCAGGGCCAGTCCCAGGTTCAAAGCCATCTTTGGCCTTGTTAGATATAAACCAATCAGTTCTCAAAATTTTTTATATAAAAATTTACACACTTATAATGTGGAGTAATTTGATTACTTCCCCACCACATGCATTTCTAAATTATGGATGTCTGCATTTTAATTACCTTTCTACATTCTGATACTGCAGGTGAATGTGACAGCAGACCACAGAATAATATATGGTGCTGAGTTGGCAGCTTTCTTGCAAACATTTGCAAAGATTGTTGAGAATCCTGAAGGTCTTACATTGTAAGATCATATTTTTGACAGTTTAAGTATTGTACTTGTTAGTTTTAACTTGGTTGCCTGTCACCCAGCTAATGAAAATGCTCAATTTGCATCAGAAGAGGACTGTAGTTGGTATATATGTGACACGGAATTTTCTTTTGGAAACTTCTTTTATTATTCAAGTCTTGTCCTTGTGACTGGAAACTGCACAACTATATCTTCTTCATTGATTCACTTTTGGGTAATGGCCTAAAAGAGTGAAAAATAATTGTTTTTTTGTTGGAAGTGCAATGTATTTTTAAGCTGCGCTCTCACATAGCTACTATGGTAATTATTAATTCCTATTCATTCATCATTTGAGTATAGAACTCTTGATAGTTATTCATTCCTTTTCATTCTTCGATCAAATTTAAGCACAGTGAGCAATTAAAAAGAATTCAACACGTACAGCCATTTTGGGTTAAAAAGATCAGAGTTGAATGTAAACTACTTCGAGTAGTTTAAGTAATCTCAGTAAAAGAAATTTAGGCTGATCTATTTTATTATTAAGATTTGTTTTTATTTTACTTTATATATATATATATATATATATATATATATACATGGTTTTAATTAACAGTTTTCTTTTTGAGTTTTTAAAATTAATATTATGGACTTCTAATTTTTATTTTTAGTTTTTAAGATTTTAAAATTAAATGGATTCAACACCTTGAAACACTGGCGTGACACAAAAATTCTATAGATTAAACAACTTAAACTCAAGTTTTAAAAAATCTCTACTGGATTTTGGTTAAATTTAACAGAAAAGAATGTTTTGTAAAAATGCCATTTAGTCTATAAATTAAACTACACCTATATATATAAAACAAAAATATTAAATATAATGTAAAAATATAATAAACATTATATAAATAAAAAAACAAAAAAGTGCCACAACTCCCGTATGCAACCGAACCTTGCCGCACAAGTAGAGAAAAAGAAGAAAAAATTATAAAAAAAAAAAAAAAAAAGTGCCACAACTGCCGTATGCAACCGCAACCTATTTGAGTCGCACTCAATATTGAATGAATAAATGAAATTTTAATGTCCACAAGGCTAAAAATAGTCTATGAGACCGTCCCTGTCAACAATGCCTTAACCACGGCTCCTCTACTGCACGCAACCCCGCACAATGACTTCTCTATCGCAACTGGGACTTTCCT
>CM076578.1:1907236304-1907614750 GCA_034641835.2 Pinus albicaulis
TTACACATTCTATAGCCATTTTGGTGTTTGATCATATTACAGGTGTCATCTGAAGAAAAGGAGTATATGGTTAGATTCTAAATCTTTCCTACATTGTTCCTTGTCATCCACGAAGGCTGAATCAAAAACTGGAGATGCTTGTGCACGAGGTCAAACCAAAAGTCTGAAGAAGCAGATTTCTATAAGGATAAGGACTCTTGATTTGCTTTCAGCAAATCACGAGTCCTAGAAAGGAGTTATAGTTTAATTTTGACTTTAGAATACACCTGTGCCTACTTTCATTCAATAACAGTTATGTAATTGCCTATAAATTCAGCTCAGTGAGACCGAGAAAACAAGTTAACTTTTATTTTGCCAAGACTATGATACTCTGTTTCGAAGTATTTTGATAATAAGAAGAGCATAACTTTGATGCTGTGTTGAAGACAAACTTGAGGAGTTAAAGATTTTCATGCCAAATTGATAGCAGAGGGCCCCTGCTATCTGAGGAGACTTTCACATGCTTTCTAGATAAGTAACTTTTAATTCTATGTTGTTATATTTCTCACTTAGACAGTTTTCTGAGTTTATATCTTTTAGTATCATGTCTTGCTTTGTTTGTTCAACTAACAGATCCTCATGATGTTATAGTTAGTCCTTTCTTAAAGTTTTCCAACATATCTCTGTTCATTGAATGGATTTAATTGTGGCATCTTGAGTTACCAGCATTTTAGTTTTTGTCATTTAGATTATGTTGTGGATGATTTTGTCACCCTCCTAGAGACAGTCTAGAGTTGCCATAGACCAGTGCCTAGGACATCTTAATATAGCAAGGGGCTCTTTATAGTTTGGGTTGTCAGTCCAAGGAGCTCGCTTACTATCTCTTGTTCGGTACAAGGAAACCCGATTTGAGTGGGACCAATCTCTCTCAGAAGCTGATAAAAAGATTAGAGTAATGTAAAAACATCATGTAAGACTTCAACATGAAAGCATCAGATAGTTAAGAGACCGCTTACTGTAAAGAGGGCCGATTCAAATAATATATCACAGAAATCAAATATCAGTAAGTGAGTGCAGTGAGGAAACATAAGAAGATATTACTGGCAGAAGGGCGCACCAATTTACGAATCCTTAAGCCACTAATATAGCAGAAAATATGGAAAGAGCGAACATGGAACAGCATATCACTTCTAGGCCTATTTAAAGCGCTTGACTAATTCCAGAAAGGGCACCACTTAAGATGAATCCTTACTGCAAACTAGTGAGCCACTCGCATCCTAGAACATGATACAAGAAGACAAATTGCATGAAAAGAGATGATGTATTAACACATAAGAAAAGTTACATACTGTGAGATACCAAAGATCGGAATCCTCAATACAGTTATAACCCCTCCTCACTGAGACCCTACGGGCTCTGAAACTTCATACAGAAATATTACAAGATGAATACAGTAGTCTTCTCACTGCACAGTTTGCTGACAGAAATCTGGAACCATTACAATGTCTTATTTTTGAGTATTTATAGAGAAGATAGAAACTTTTGGAGAAGGGGGGGGGAGACAAGGTACAATTAATGACTTAATTTGAATAAATGGCGGAAAACACTCGCGCCTTCTTCATGAATGACTAGATATAAATGAATATACCTAACAATTTGTCTAAGAAATAAATGCTGGGAGATAAAAATCTCCTTATATACAAGACAGAAATAATAAAATATATACAATGGGATGCCTGTAGCCGAGGAAAAATCTGCTGCCGTAGAAGACTGGAGATAATCTGTCTTCATGTACTATACTCTCGGCCCTTTAACTTTGATTTTGAATTCTGGGTCTTAAATGCGGGGTGAATTTCTCTGGAGGGTTCTAAGAATCGATATCTGTATCTCCTTTAATGGCGGTCATTTCACACACCAGTTCTCAGCCTTTTTCATTAAATTTCGCCCACAAGAAGTCATCTTCTGGTATGTTCTTGATCCCTGAAATGGAGGCGGTGAATTAAAACGCCTTCTCTGCTTATTTTGAAAACCTGCAAAACCCCGAAAATGTTAGAAAAATCAACACAGACAAGGGCGTGGACGATGGAGGAGATGACATGGACACAGACAGAAGATGGGAACACACAGGGTGGCGGAAGAAAACAATGGAGGCTTTGACGACCAGGCGGAATGCGACTTTTCCATATAAAAAGGTTTGGGCGTGGCGGAGGAATAAAAACGACGAAAACAAAATGAAAAACACGCCCACACACATATATATCTATATATATATATATATATACGACAAGACAATGCCACGGATGACGCCACAGATATACGGTAGCTCGACACATGGGCGTACGGGGGCGAGACACGTAGGCGCACGAGGGACAAGTGGGGAGACGACGTGGCGGAGGAATCAACGAGTGGAGGTAGGTGGAAATGACACGGTGGCGGGCCATACAATACGGCGGAGACAAAATAACAAGCGAGCAACTCAGGAGAAAGTCCACCGTCAGATCGGGCTTGGTAGATCCAACGGCCCCAACGAATTCCGCTGCCCGGCGATGGGATGATCTTTAGCGCGCGGGGGAAAAGCGGTTTCCCACCCGTACTGAGGACACGCGGCACCATTCCTGTGGAATCGCTGGCCCCGCGGTGAATACCGCCAGCTCGGTGTAAGCGGTGCGGGATAATACCGCCTGTTTCTGGCGTGCGGGGTACAAATGCGGGGCCCTCCCTATAAGTCAATTGCCGCGCCATTGATTTAATTAAATCGGACGGTTGCAATGGCGCCCGGGGTATTAACGATAAGCCCCCTTCCCTTTTGACCTGTGGTCCTAAACTCGGGTCATATGACAGCGATAAGGAGAGGGGCTAAGGACCTGGGGGCTTCGGCCCGACATATTAAAATACGCGGGTTTTGACCATTACAAAGCGAATTTTCGGGCGGAGAAGGTGGCGGCGAGCATGACATGGGGGGTTTTGACCACGAAAACATTGGAAATGGATTTTAGAGGAGCTGATGGTCGAATTTTAAATGGAGAAGGGAATATGTACAACATCGGCTCCATCTGGGGACGGCATGCTCGTTCTCGGGCATGTCGAGAACACGCAGACCATCAAATATTTCGTTCCGCTGCTCAATTTCTTTTGCGCTTCTGCTTCAGGTAATTATCAGCATTTCCCCTTTTTTCCTTATAAAGATTAAAAACCAAAAACAACCTATATACAGTATATACAGTCAGGCATTGCCGGTCTGGGTCAGAATTGAAAGTACGGCTTGAGGAATTGGCCATTCACGGGTGCATCCAGCAAATCACCCTGTAGATTTTCTAAATAGAAAGTGTTGTTTCTTCCCAGCTTTACTATTTTGAATGGCCCAAACCATAACGGATCAAACTTAGCATGCTTGCCCTTTTCTGCTCTGCGAACATCCCATCTAAGAACCAGGTCTCCAACTTGAAAATTCCTATCCTTTGCGTGCTGATCAAAGACCTTCTTCATTTTTTCCTGATATTCTATTAATCTCTGATCTACCTGGTTCCTTGTTTCCTCCAATTCTACCAGCTGATTAATTCTTCTAATCATCTCATCTGGTTCTTCCTGGTTTTCCTGCATAAAACGTGCCACTGGCAATGCCAATTGTACAGGAAACACAGCTGCTCTTCCATATACCAGCTCATATGGAGATTTCTCTGTTGCTCTTTTGCTGGTTATCCTATTTGCCCATAGAGCAAACTTCAATTGAGAGTCCCAGTTCTTCTGATTTTCAGCTATTGTTTTCTTCAGGGCTCTCACCAGGGTTTTATTAGATGATTCTGCTAAACCATTTCCCTGTGGATAGTATACTGTGGAATGAGTTAATACAATATTATATCTTTGGCAGAAATTTACAAATCTGGCAGACTTAAAAGCCTGTGCATTATCAGTTACAATCCTTGCAGGACAGCCAAACTTAGATATGATATTATCCTCTATAAAATTCATGATTACCGCATCTGTAGCTCTTCTTGTAGGTATGGCTTCCACCCATTTCGTAAAATAATCTGTGGCTGTCAATATCCACTTATGTTGGCCACTTGATGGGGGATGTATTTCTCCTATAAAATCTAATCCCCATTTCTGGAAGGGTTCATTCACATGGATAGGGATCAGGGGCAATGATGCTAACTTCTGTCTTTCTGCAAACCTTTGGCACTTGTCACATGATCTGACCCAAGCAAAAGTATCTGAATATAATTTTGGCCAGTAAAAACCAGCCTTCAAGATTTTATGTGTTGTAGCCCTCCAGCTGTAATGTCCTCCACATATCCCCTCATGGAATTCTGTCATTATATTCTGCACTTCATTTTCTGTGAGGCATAACAGCAATATACCTAGAGGGTCTCTCCAATAGAGCTGTCCATTGGCAATGACATATTTCTGAGATTTCATCCTTACAGCCCTGTACTTTACTTTGTCACAGCCTGATGGACAACTAAGTGTTAAAAGATATTCAACAATTTCTTTATACCAAGGACTAGTCAGATATTTCACATGTATCTTTTGTGTAGCCTTCTCTAGTCCATGTTGCTCTTCTTCTTTTTCTGATTCTTCATTTTCTATCACAGACAGGTTAATCCCCAAAGCTTGATGATTTGATTCAGATAACATCTTGGCAAGTCCCTGTCCTTTGATCAGTTTGGTAGGCCTTATATCCAGATCATACTCCTGAATTTTTGCAATCCATCTTCCTCTCCTACCTTCGCTGTCCCCTTGTACTAGAATGTCTTTTACAGCTGCCGTGGGAACATAAGCAGTAATATGAGATTGTAAAATATAAACTCTAAAAGCTTTAAGGGACTTTACCAGGGCATATGCCTGCTTCTCCAGTATATTATATTTCAATTCAGCATCGTAAAGCACCTGACTGAAGAATGCTATTGGCTGTTTATATCCCTCTTCATTTTTCTGCAATAATACTCCAGCAATGGTATGAGGTGAAGCAAATGAGAATACCATAAATGGCTTACTATAATCTGGTCCTGCTAATACAGGAGCTTCGGCAAATGCCTGTTTTATCCTTGTGAATGCGTCTCTAGACTCCTGAGACCATTTTACTTCATTTTCCTTTTTCAGCATATTGGTAATGTGCCTAACTATCTCAGCATAATTAGGGATGAATCTTCTTAAAAAATTTATTTGACCCAAAAACACCTGCACTTCTTTCTTATTCCTTGGCAAAGGAATGCTGTTTATTACTTCGACTCTCTTTGGGTCTATTTTGACTCCATCTTTTGTTACAATGTGCCCTAAAAGTTTACCCTCATCTAATGCAAATAAAGACTTTTGGGGATTGAGGGAGAGGCCATACCTTCTGCATTTTTCAAAAGTTCTTCTCAAATGTTCGATATGCTCATCATCATTCTTTGAGAACACTGTGATATCATTGAGGTACACCACCAGAAACTTGTCCTGTTCTCCCACAAAGGCTATGTCCATTGCCCTCTGAAAAGTAGCTCCTGCATTAATTAATCCGAATGGCATCCTTGCATACATAAAGGTTCCCCATGGTGTAGTAAATGCAGTTTTCTTTTGGTCTTCTGGGAAAACAGCTACCTAATTGTAGCCCGAAAATCCATCCATCATTGACATTCTGGATGCTCCCACCACTTTCTGCAGGATATGGTCCATTTTAGGCAGTGGGTAATTATCTTTGAGTGATGCTCTATTCAAATTTCTGAAGTCCACACACAGCCTTATTTCTCCGTTCTTCTTTCTAACAGGAACAAGGTTCGCTATCCATTCTGAGTACCTTAGTGGTACGATTATCTTGGCTTTCAACAGCTTCTTGATTTCTTTTTCAATAGAAGGAAGAAGCAAAGGATTTATTTGCCTGAGCTTCTGTTTGTATGGCTTTGCGTCTTCCTTCAACGGAATTTTATGCTGTATAATATTTACATCAAAATTTTTTAGGTCCTCATAGGACCAAGCAAAAACATCTTTGTAAGATTGAAACAACTTCAAATACTTTTCTTTGTATTCTTCTGGGACCTTTTTGGACAGTTTAACAATTTTGAGGTCAGTGGAAGTACCCAGATTCAAATCTTCTACTTGATTATCTTCTACTGTTTTATTTGGCTGCACGGGTACGTCATCTTTATTGAACAACTTCTCTAGTGGTACCAACCCTCTGGGTATGACATTGCCCTTTAGCTGCAGCACTTTGCTACATGCTATTCTTTCTTCCCATTTATTTTCAGCAATATTTTCAACTTCTTCTTCTCCATTATCATCAATCTCCGTATTGGAGAATTCTCCCACAGTCTCTATAAATCTTTTCATCTGTTCATCATCTTCGAATACCTGCCAATGCTTTATATTGTCTGGAATGGATGGTCTGTAACGTACCTCCACTTCATATCTTAGGAGTGGGTTCTGAGGAGGACGGAAAGTACTGGCAGCTACCGCAAGAGAATCTGCTATTCTGTTTTGCTCCCGGGGCATGAACTGTATGTTAAATGCTGAAAAGAAGTTTTCTATCATGTCCCATACTTCATTTCTATATGCTCTGAGCCGAGGATGCTTAGTTTGACATTCATTTTTAATCTGCCTTACGACCAGCTCAGAGTCTCCAAACACTTTTAGACATTGAATGCCCATGTTTCTAGCTGTCTGTAACCCCAGTAATAATGCCTCATACTCAGCTACATTGTTTGTAGCCTCATATTACAATTTAAAAGACAGTGGCACCCATTTTCCTGCAGGGGAAATCAATAACACTCCTGCTCCATTGCCCTCCCTTGAATTAGCTCCATCAAAATGCAAAGTCCAAAGTCCTGATTCCTGATCTTCTTTAGGCTGCTCAGCTCGAATCTGTCCAAAAAGGGGCTCATGTGCATAATCCTGATTTTCTTCCAACATTAAACATGAGAAGTCTCCCTCTTTGTTATAAAATGGAGAATTATCTGAGCAGTCGGCCTTAGTTACCATCTTGACAAATCTAGTCTCCCTGTATAACCTCCTTTCCTGACCTCCAAAGACTGGGACAGTTGCATACGTTAGATCCAATTTGATTGACCCCCCAATCTTGGTACCCCAAGACCTTGACAACAGCATGCCAAAGCGGGCTGGGATATCAGCAACCACAATGTCCATGACCACACTTTTTGCTGGGATTTGAGCTAAATTGACCACTAAATCTTTAATCATTCCCAAGCATTTAACCCTTTTAGAATCAAATGAATATAAATCTTTATATGGTCTTGTAATTTGCAGCCCTAGTTGCTCCATGACAGACAAAGGCATAAGATTATGGGAAGCCCCAGAATCTAACATACAGTTATGTAACAACAGGTCATGAATGATTAGGGATACATAAAAAGGAGGAGTAGAGGGGTCTATCTCCTCGACATGTGGGCCAAAGACTACCATGGGTCTTTCTTCTTGAAGATTTAAACTATCAGGTGCAATTGGTAGTTCAGGAGGGAGAATGAAAGAAGTAACTTGAGACTGATATACAGGCTGTTTTAATAATTCAGTCAGAGGGACATGAATCTTAATCTTTTCAAGCTCTTTTTGCAAATTGAAAGCAGATGGGGGCTTTTCTATTACTACTTCTTTTGACTCTTTATTCTCAACTAAAGACTTGACTTCTTTTGACACTGGCTCAGTATTAAGAGGACTGACTATTTCAGAAGAAGAGGGAATTTGATCATTAGACTGCAAGGGAGTATTCAGAAGGTTCTTACCTTTTTCTATGCACCTCTTTGCTGCTGATTCCTTCTGAGCAGATGCTTCTTTCTGAGGTGGTTCTTCATCCTGCTCTTGAGTTCTGGTCCTCTTCCTTGAGGATCTGAGATCATATTTGACATTGAACTGTGCTTCCATGAAATCAGCAAATTTCTTGCAGTAATGGTCAATCTCTGCCTCTTCATCTTCTTCTTGCAGGGGGCACTCCATGTCATCATTGTTTGAAAAAGCCAGATTTGAGTCCTCTAATCCATAAGCTGCATCTCCAGTGGAGTCATCTGCTGGTCCTTCCAGGTACAAAGGATGAGGTATCTGGTCTTGTTGTTCCTTTGTCTCTCTCGGCAATATCTGGAGAGGTGGTCTCTTATACTGGGGATTATATCCTCTGTTTGGAGCATTGTAATAGTTCTTGGGAGCTGCATTTTTAGCTTCCAGTTCTAACTTGACCATCTTCTTTATCATTTTACTTATTTCGTCCATTTTATCTAAGTCTTTTTCTTGATTAGAGGTAGAAACCTCATCTTTGCCTCTCCTTCTAGTATCTTGTTCGACTTTTCCCTTTGACTTACCAGTGGCAGCACAATTTGCCTCCAACTCCAGAGCATCTGTCTGAGCATCATCCAGGGTGACAGGCATTCTTTCCCTTAACGCAAATCCAAAATAAGAATCAAAGGCTGCTATGAAAATTACCTTGGCAGCAGCTTCATGTGGCTTCATTTCTGGAGGCAGGTTCAGATATAACTTGTTAAATCTTCTGATGAAATCTGATACTCCTTCATTCTGTTTCTTCTTCATGGTATTAAATTCAGTGAGAGACAGACCATGATCTTTCTTTTCTCCCCACTTCCTAAGAAAAGCATTTTCCATTTGATCCCAGGTGGTTATTGAGCGATTCCCCAGTGTCTTAAACCATTTTCTGGCTTCCCCTTCCAGAGACTGCACAAATAATCTCAAGACCACGTCGAGATGTTCAACATTCAGGTTTTCTGCAAAAGAGCAGAAGGTCTCAAGATGTTTCTGAGCATCGATATCATTTTCACCATTGAACCTTGGCAGAATCTTCAAATAATCCTGTGGCATATCATTCAACACCTGGGGTAAAGCCAGAGGAGCATATTTGTTCAAAAGGAATGCAGGAACATTATCCATTGGGGGAGGCGGGGGTTGCACAACAATTTGAGCTACAGTTGAAGGGAGAGGAGTAGGAGGAAGCGGAGTATGAATAACAATGGGAATATATTGCACAGAAGCCTGAGGTGTAGAAGGAAATAACTCACGGTTAACAGTAGCTACTTCTGTGACTTCTTTAATCTCTTCAGCCTCGAAAGTAGGGTGAGATTCTCCTTCAATCCAGGTAATTCCTCTACGTGGAGTTTCTGAGTAAAACTCAGGTTTTTCTGTTCTAACTTCTTGAGAAGAAGAGGGCGGATGATCTTCAACGGAATATTCAGGATTTTCGGAACAAACTGACTTCTTCTCTTTCCAAACTCTTTTATGAATGATCTTTTCCGGGTCAGACACGGGTGTTTTCAGCTGAGAGGTATCTGACCTCAAATGGGGCTTCCGGGAAGCCAGGACTTCCAATAAAATTTATCAAATAAAGACCAGTGGAGTCGCCAAGGTGAGAAATCTGCAACTCTTCACCTCTCTGTGCTCACCTGATTAGAGAACGAATATAGGATGTCGAACCCAGGGAAACAGATATTCTTGAATTCGTTCCCCGGCAACGGCGCCAGAAAGATGTTGTGGATGATTTTGTCACCCTCCTAGAGACAGCCTAGAGTTGCCATAGACCAGTGCCTAGGACATCTTAATATAGCAAGGAGTCCTTTATAGTTTGGGTTGTCAGTCCAAGGGACTCACCTGCTATCTCTTGTTCTAAACAAGGAAATTAAATTAGATTGAATTGGTCCAATTTCTCTCTCAGAGGCTGATACAAGGATAGGAGTAATGTAAAGACATCATGTAAAACTTCAGCATGAAAGTATCAGACAGTTAAGAGACCGCTTACTGTAAAGAGGGCCGATTCAAATAATATGTCACAGAAATCAAATATTAGGATGTGCAAGCAGTGAGGAAACATAAGAAGATATTACTGGCAGAAGGGCGCACCAATTTACGAATCCTTAAGCCACTAATATAGCAGAAATTATGAAAAGAGTGAACATGGAACAACATATCACTTCTAGGCCTATTTAAAGCGCTTGACTAATTCCAAAAAGGGCACCACTTAAGATGAATCCTTACTGCAAACTAGTGAGCCACTCGCATTCTAGAACATGATACAAGAAGAAAATTTGCATGAAAAGGGATGATATATTAACACATAAGAAAAGTTACATACTGTGAGATACCAAAGACCATAATCCTCAATACAGTCATAACCCCTCCTCACTGAGACCCTACGGGCTCTGAAACTTCATACAGAAATGTTACAAGATGAATACAGTAGTCTTCTCGCTGCACAGTTTGCTGACAGAAATCTGGAACCTATACAATGTCTTATTTTTGAGTATTTATAGAGAAGACAGAAACTTCCCGAGGAGGAGGAAAACGAGGCACAATTAATGACTCAGTTTGAAACCAAATGGCGGAAAACATTCGCGCCTTCTCTTATGAATGACTAGCTATAAATGAATACACCTAACAATCTGTCTAAAGAAATAAATGCTGGGAGATAAAAATCTCCTTATATACAAGACATAAATAATAAAATATATATACACTGTGATCCTTTTGGCTGAGAGAAGATCTGCTGCCGTAAGAGATTTGGAATAATCTGCGTTCCTGTACTGTACTCTTGGCCCTTTAGCTTTGAATTTGAATGCTGGTTCTTAAATGCGGGACAAATTTCTCTGGAGGGTTCTGGAGGTTCATGTCTTCGTCTTCTTCGATGGCAGTCATTTCTCGCACCAGTTCTCAGCCCCTTTTATTAAATTTCACCCACAGACAATCGTCCTTCATGGATTCCTGACCTCTGCAACGGAGGCGGCAAATAAAAACACCTTCTCATTTCTTTGAAACCTGCAAAACCCCGAAATTGTTAGAAAAACCGACACGGACGAAGGCGTGGATGATGGAGGTGGAGATGGAGGAGGTGACATGGACACAAACAGAAGATGGGAATACCCAAGGTAGCGGAAGCAAAACAGTGAGGGATTCCACAAACGGACGAAATGCGGGTTTAACGCGACATAGTCTGGACGCGAGGAAAGAATAGCGGCAAATACGAAATAAAACATATAAACACACACACACACACACACACACACACACACACACACACACACACACACACACACACACACACACACACACACACACACACACACATATATATATATATATATATATATATATATATATATATATATATATATATTGGCGCGAAGAAGTGTTACGGATGTACGGGGGCGAGACACATAGGCGCACGAGGGACAAGTGGGGAGACGACGTGGCGGAGGAATCAACGGGTGGAGGTAGGTGGAAATGACACGGTGGCGGGCCATACAATACGGCGGAGACAAAATAACAAGCGAGCAACTCAAGAGGAAGTCCACCGTCAGATCGGGCTTGGTAGATCCAACGGCCCCAACGAATTCCGCTACCCGGCGATGGGATGATCTTTAGCGCGCGGGGGAAAAGCGGTTTCCCACCCGTACTGAGGACACGCGGCACCATTCCTGTGGAATCGCTGGCCCCGCAGTGAATACCGCCAGCTCGGTGTAAGCGGTGCGGGGGGTATACTGCTGGTTTTGCTGCGCGCGGGGGCCACCACTCAATGCGACTGCCGCTCCGTTGATTCAACTTGATCGGACGGCCACCATGGCACCCGAAAAATAAAATAATAAGCCCTTTTTCCCTTTAGCTTACGGTTTTCGGACTCTGGTCATGCGACAACAATAGCAAGCGGGCTAAGGACTTGGGGGGGGGGGCTTACGACCAAACAAATTTAAATTGCGGGTTTTTAATCATTTGAGCAATATATTTTGAGGCGGAGAAGGTGGCGACGAGCATAGTATGGGGGTTTTTGACCACGAAAACATTGGAAATGGATTTTAGAGGAGCTGGTGGTCAAAATTTAGATGGAGGAGGGAATATATACAACAGCAGGCACCAACCTACAGGAGGCTCCAACCTCAGTCAGCTACAACTGACATCTATCAAGCTACAACTTGATAGGGAAGCTCAAACTTCCTCATTCTATCAAAAGAAAACATTTGCTGATTTACCTTGAATATTAGCTCTGTTTTGTACCTTCTTTTGTGTTGTCCTCCAGTCTTCAAATTTGTCTTATATCATCTCTGATTTTTCACAACATCTCTTTCTGCTCCTCCTTCTCCTTATCTTCTCTGCCTCAATTCTTCATTCTATGCATTCTCTAACCTCCCTATGCATATCAATGTGATATCCTTTATACAGTTTGCCTCGTAACTGTTCATATTCCACAGGGAATTCGAAGTGAATAGCCCTGACTCTTCGCCTTCTGCCTCCTCATTTCTTTGTCCAGCTCATTCAGAAAAACTACAGCAATTTGTACAAATTTTATTTTTACAGTGGATTTTTGTTTCCTACAGAGACTTGCCAGTGCATCACAAACAATATAAACCAATTAAAAACATTTACATTCAGTTACAATATGGATTACAAACCAACCCATTCAGTTTTGGATCACCGTTTGTTTGTCTTTTCTGTGGCTGTCTCTGTCTTTTTCGTCTCTGTTTGCTCTGCTATTCATAGCAATTGCGTAACTCCTGTATATATATATAACTGCCCTTTTTATATAACGCAAATGCCTCTCGGCGATATAATCATAATAGACCCTTTTAATACATAAAATTCCCTTTCAGGCCCACTCGCAGAACTTTCTCTTATTCTTCGATGCGATGAATGACCTCTTGAAGACTTCCGATTGTGATTAATTGCAATTGAAACTTCTAGTTGCATGTTTCAATACTCTGCTTTCACTCCGATGCGATGATTCATTGTTCACCGATGTAAATATGTATATATATTGTTTCATATATATATTTTCTGCTTTGTTTTCTTTTAACTCTTCAGCTTTGGTAAAAAACTCGGAGTAAACGTATATACATATTTCTATTTGTATGGAGCCCAATCTTTTCAATCGCAATCACAAATTATAATTCCTTACCCACTCACACCTCCGCTGCGCCGATGCAATTTGAAATCTCCGATGCGATCGCTTCCTTTGCGATTGTTTTAATGCGATCAATCGCAATCGCAACTTCAAATAGTATGTGCCACTGCTCCTTTTTATTCCGATGTGATGGATTACTGCTCACTGATAAAAGTATATATATATCTCTTGTTTCAGATATATATATATATATATATATATATATATATATATATATATATATATATATATATATATATATACTTACCGCGTTAATATATTTTTCTTCTTCAGCCTTGATTATTTGATTTCCACTGATGCAATTGGCAAAGGTCCCACCATTGTAATTAAGCGACTCATATCTGCCGTCCATCCTTCAGCAAATCCGACGACTGTTCTTTGATTGCTCAATCACAATCGCACATTCCAATTTGTTCGTCACTGTTTCTCCTCCGATGCGATGAATCACTTCGATGCCCTTTAAGCCGGAACTCAAACACATGAGAATCACCGTTTATAATGTATCGGGTCCGCTTCTTTATTGCGATCGCAATATGGCAATCGCGTCCTCCAACAAATCGGTGCGATGAACAAAGGGTCCCAAATATTCCAAGGTCTTCACCCTTAGTTTATTTCAAAAGGAGATGAACCCTTTTAATAGGTTTACCACAGAACCTTTGAGTTAAATAAGTCACGTCCACCGCTATATATCAATCATACCATTCATATAAAAATTCTAATAATCATTTGAATATTACAATTTGGACCATTGTAATATTTAACTTTCAATCCTCATGTGCGGCATTTCCTTTATGAAGACTATACAAACCCCATATTTCATTTGCGAAGGATTTCACTTTATATATAACTCTTAATGTATTCGGGCCCACATCCTTGTTCAATGCATCTCAAACAGTATATATATATATATTTTGTTGTGTTAACTAATTGACCTTGGTTAAGAACCCAGTTCTTAATACACCAATACTCGACTGCAACAACCATAATTCATCCACATAAAGGTTCATCCATGTGCATTTAAATATACTTATATTCCGAAGGTGCACCCTTTGCCTTGATTAAATAACCATTCCAATCATACATATACATGGGTTTCTTTTGCTGTGTATTCGATCTATATCAAGGCTCGACTTTACATTAAGCCCAAAGTATAACTCCGCGCTTTCCACATATATTAATGTGTGTTGTAACTTATCTTCAGACCATATATTAAACTCAAAAACTCCATGTAACTACACTCAGGCCCACAGTGCTTTACTTCAATTAACCTTCGTACATCGCGTGATACAGAGACCATTGGATTTCCTCCGCTTTAGATCAGACGGTTATAGTGCATATCGTGTTTTTTCTATGGCCGAGGGTTAAAAAAAAAAAATTACGCGATACAAATGGTATTCTAATACCATTTATTTCCACGCATCGACTGAAGACCCATATCGCGTTTTTTTCACAAATTTTTTTTACTGCTTATGAACTGCGTGATACAGCTGGTTTTCTGTTCCAAACTCACCTTCACTGTTGATTCAAGGTTCCATTTCGCTCTCGGTTCTGCGTCCGCCTTTGAATTCACACTTTTTATATGTTAACCCCTATTTCCTCAGCATTTTACCACGGCGCTTCCAAGACTTGAATTAAGATAAGCATGCATAATACACACACCTTTTCTCTATTAAACCAACTCATCGATCCTGTTTAATCTTTCTCACATTATCAACGCCACCATATATGATTTATTAACGGCTCTGTATTCTCTGTCTCTGTATTCTCTGTCTATGTGCATGACTGTTTCACTGTACTCTCTGTATTCTCTGTCTATGCTTCGTCTGTATTCTTTGTCTTCTCCGCAACCTGGGCTACTTATTTTTGCTGTCTTGCTTCTTTAAATGGCCCTGTCTCTGCTGCTCGACCCTCTCTACATCTTGCTGCCTCTTTTTCTATCTCTCTGCTTCTATGCTACTTTCTTTACCTTGTTGCTAGGTGTTCCTCCTTGGCCATCTCCTTTGCCATCAATGACAAAATTTCCAATAGTCTCCCCCTTTGGCATTGATGGCAACACATCAACCAATAATCCAATGCTTCCTCCAAGTCTTCCTCTACTTATCTTCTTTTGCTTTCTTTTCCTCCCCCTTTGACATCAATGGCAAAGGGTTGCACATTACTTAGTGATGTTTTTAAAACTTGTCCATTTTACTTTGATCTTGAGGACCTGTTTCATGCCCTGCTTACTTGCTCGGGCTCTTTTGTTACTCTCTTTGTTGACTGATCTCCCCCTGGAATGATGTTTTCTTTTCTGTTCTCCCCTTGGAATGATGCTTTATTTTCATGTCAGAGAGTAGCATCTGCAGACAATACTCCTAGTTTGTCTCTCAGATATTCGAATGGTTCTCTAGCAAGAGGTTTTGTGAATATATCTGCTGTTTGTTCTTTTGTTGGCACATATTCCAACTTCACTACCTTCTGTGCTACTTGTTCTCTGAGGAAATGGTACTTGATTGGGATGTGTTTAGTTTTTGAATGAAGTACAAGATTTTTTGATATAATTATTGCACTTGTATTATCACATTTGATAGAGATAGGTTCATCAATGCTCACCTTCATGTCTTGGAGGGTTTGTTTCATCCACATGACTTGTGTGCAACATGATGCTACTGCTATGTATTCTGCTTCTGCTGTAGATAGAGAGATAGATGTTTGTTTCTTGCTTAGCCATGCCACCAGACTTTTTCCCAAATAGAATGCACCTCCAATTGTGCTTTTCCTATCATCCACACATCTGGCCCAATCTGCATTTGTATATGCTGTCAAAGTGAAGCTCTTGCCTTTTGGATACCATAGCCCATACTGCGCAGTTTCTTGTAGATATCTGAATATTCTTTTGACTGCTAGAAGGTGATTTTTTTTTGGTGCTGCTTGATATCTAGCCACAAGTCCTACTGCCAACATAATGTCTGGTCTAGAAGTTGTCAGGTATAGCAGACTTACTATCATGGATCTGTAATGTCTTTGATCTATATATGCAGATCCATCATTAGCACATATCTTGCATCCAGTGATCATGGGAGTTGACACAAGTTTTCATTCTTCCATTTTGAACCTTTTCAACATTTCTCTTAAGTATTTTTCTTTTGAAATGAATGTTTCTGTGTTCTTGTGCTGAATTTGAAGTCCTAAGTAGAAGGTGAGCTCTCCAATCATAGACATCTCAAAATTTGATTTCATCTCTTCAGCAAATCCTTTTGCTAACTCATCTTTGCTGCTTCCAAACATGATGTCATCTACATACACTACTACAATCAAGAGTTCATTTTCATTGGCCTTTATGTATAAATTGCTGTCTACTCCTCCTCTCTTAAAGCCTTGTTTTTGCAAGTACTTGTCCAACCTTGAATACCATGCACGAGGAGCTTGTTTCAGCCCATATAGGGCCTTCTTTAGTCTGCACACATAGTCTTCTTTATCTGTTAATGAGAATCCTTTAGGTTGTTCCATGTAGACTTCTTCTTCTAGATATCCATTCAGGAAGGCAGATTTCACATCCATTTGATGTACCTTAAAGTCATGGTAGCATGCAAAGGCCAAAAACATTTTGATAGCTTCCATTATGGATACAGGGGAAAATGTTTCATCATAATCAAGACCCTCAATTTGTGAATATCCCTTGCAGAAAAGTCTGGCTTTATTTCTGATTACCTGTCCTTGTTCATTCATCTTATTCTTGAATACCCATTTTGAGCCTATGAATTTTTTCTCAGTGGGTCTTGGAACTAATTCCCAGGTATTTTTCTTCTCAATTTGGTCCAATTCTTCATTCATAACATTCACCCAATACTTGTCCTTGCTGGCTTCTTCAAACTTCTTTGGCTCTATTTGTGATAACATAGCTAGGTATACCTCTTCTGTCTGTTCAGTTAGCTGTCTTCTTGTCTGGACTCCTACACTCTTATCCTCAATGATTTGATCTTCTGGATGGTTCTTTTGAGTGTATCTTGAGGGGCCTTTTGAGTTCAATTCAGTATCTTCTGTTGTCTTGCTTATTTCATCTTCATCTTGGTTCTCTTCTTCATGATCTTCTGGAGGATTGCTGCAACCTGTACTTCTTGTCTTTTTTGGTAGTTCTTCATCAAATCTTACATCAATGCTTTCCACAATTTTTTGAAGTGTTTTGTTGTAGCACCTGTAACCTTTACTCTTGGATACATATCCTAAAAATATTCCTTCATCTGCTCTTGCATCAGAATTCCTCAAATTTTCATCATTATTCTTTATGTAACACTTGCTTCCAAAGACTCTAAAGTGCTTGATTGATGCTGGTTTACCATGCCATAGTTCATAAGGAGTCTTGTCAATGTTTGGTCTTAAATGAGCTTTGTTAATAATATGCACAGCTGTGTGTACTGCTTCTGTCCAGAAGGTTTGGGGAATGTTACTTTCTTGCATCATGGCTCTGGAAATTTGTTGTACAGACCTGTTTTGTCTCTCTGCCACTCCATTCTGTTGATGTGTCCCTACAATAGTAAACTGTTGTTTTATCCCATGTTCATTACATAGGTCTGCAAAATCATAGTCTGTGAATTCACCTCCTCTATCTGATCTGATGCACTTTAGTTTGCATCCTGTTTGATTTTATGCCAATGCCTTGAATATCTTGAATTTTTCAAGTGCTTCCAATTTATATTTGAGAAATGAAACCCATGTCATTTTGGAGAAATCATCTAGTATCAGCATGAAGTAGGATTCTCCACTTAGTGTTTTAGTTCTTGAAGGGCCACACAGGTCCATGTGTACAAGATGAAGTGGGCTACTTGTTGATAGCTCATCTTTGGTCTTAAAGGACGTCCAGGTCTGTCTGCCCAATTGGCAAGATTTACATATGGTATTTGAAGGCTTCTTTATTGCTGGCATATCTCTGACTACTTTCTTCTTGCTCAGTCTGATGATATGGTCGAAGTTAAGATGTCCCAATCTCCTATGCCATAACCATGACTCCTCAAGTTTTCTAAGGTGGCATGCTTCATTCTCTTCTTTCACTATGTAGACATTACTCTCTGTTCGAACACCTTTGATCAGAGTCTTCCTTGTGGTGCTTGATCTGACTTCCCAGTCTTGTGCTCTAAAAATAACTTCACGGCCTTTATCACACATTTGACTGACACTCAACAGATTTTCTTTCAGCCCATCCACAAATAGTACATCTTGGGCCTTTCCTCTGCCATTATCTAGACTGACTGAGCCTTTTCCTTTGATTTTCCCTGCTTTATCATTGCCAAAAGTAACATTTCCAGATTTCTTTTCATCAAAGGTTATAAACTTGCTTCTATCTCTAGTCATATGCTTTGAGTAACCACTATCCAAATACCATTGGATTTTTAGGTCTTGAGCTGTTAGAGCCAGGTCACATCTATTCACCTTATTTTTCCACTGCATGCATCCTTTTGTTTGGTACCTTTTCTGAGATGATGAACCACATTCTCTGAGAGGACATTTGGAAGGCATATGTCCAATTTTATTGCATACACAACATTTGATCATATTTTTAGCAGAATTATGAGTATGAGTAAAATCTCCATGATTCATAAACCTCCTTGAGGTTTTGAACATCAGTGTTTGTCCAGATTTTCTGCATTCTATGATTTTATGGCCAAATTACTTACAATAAAAACAATATCCATAGAAACAATTTTGCATACCTGATGAAAGGTTGTCTTCTCCATTTGTTTGCTTGAGATAATCTCTTCATTGTTTGCATCCTTTGCTAGTTTGAATTAATTCTCCTTGTATGACAGTATGCAACAATATGTCCTAGCTTGTGGCAGGCATAACAGGTGGCATTTTTCATAAGAGGGAAGAATCTCCTTTGATGGCTTCCAAATTTGACATACTCAGGAGTATATGAACATTTTTCTATTGGCTGAGTATCTATTTCATTATTTGTCATTAGAGGTTCCTTCTGGTTTCGATCTCCTTCATTGCAGGTTTCTTCTTTTGTAGGAATCATCTGAGTTGCTTCATCATCATTATCTGCTTTTACAAAAATAATATTTTTGTTTTCCTTTTCTTTGCCTTTACTTGATTCTCCTTCATAGCCTATCCCAGTTTTTATCAGAGGAGATCTTTGAGCATCCAGAATTTCATTCAACTTACTAGAGCTTGTCATTTGAGAAGAATTTATTGACACTTTCCTTTGGGCATTTTCTAATTTCTTCCTCAAGCATACTACTTCTTCTTCCAATTTCTCTTGTTCCTAAATTTTGTCCTTAATTTTCTTAAGTAAAATGTCTTCTACCTTCTTGGCTTCTTCACGCCCTACTTTCAACTGAATGAGAACTTCTGAATTTTGTTCTTCTCTTACATACTTGAGGAGAATGTCTTTCTGTTTTCTGCACTTTAGTTTGAGTCTGTCAATTTCCTCTAGGGCACTTCTTAGCTCCCCCTCAAGATAAACTTCACCTTCTTCTTCATCTTCTAGAAGGAGTCCTTCAAGCTCTTCTATGGCCACCAATATAAATTCAGAGGTTCCTTCTTCACTAGAGGGTTCATCTGAGTCTTCAGATGCACTGCTGTCTTATTGAGCATAGAAAGATTTTCTATTGAATTTCTTTCCTTTCTGCCAGTTCTTTGATATGGTTTTCTCTGACTCTTGAGTCTGATTCTTTGTTTTCTTATGAGGACACTTAGCAGCATAGTGTCCAACTCTTCCACAGTTAAAGCATTTAAATGGAAGTTTACCTTTATATTTGCCTGAGCCTCTGTCCAATTTCCTGACAAATTTGGCCTCTTCTTCATCAGAGCAAGAGCATATATATTCCTTTTCTTCTTTCTTCTTCTCTGTCTTAAAGGATGCCTCCCTCACATTTGACTTCCTCTGTGGCACTCTCATCTCATAGGCTGTTATATTTCCAAGTAACTGGTTCATGGTCAAGGTTTCCCGATCAGCTGTTTCTTCTATGGCAGAAACCTCGGGGTTAAACCTGGATGGAAGAGATCTCAGAATCTTTTGAACAATTACAACTTCTTTTATGGTTTCTCCTAGAGATTTCATGTTATTCACTATTTCTGCAACCCTTAAAAAGAAGCTGGCAATGTCTTCATCATCATTCATTTTTAAATTTTCAAACTGGGCTCTATAGACTTGAAGTTTGGCTATCTTCACCTTCTTGTATCCCTCATGGATGTTCTCTAGAGTATCCCACATCTCTTTGGCAGTCTTGCTGTGCATTACTTTGATAAATTCTGCCTCACACAGTCCATTTAAGATTGCATTCATGGCCTTTGCATTAGCTGCAAAATCTTGTTTGGCTTCCTTTTCTGAGTCAGTTGCCTTTGGGGCATATCCAAATTCCACAGGTGCCCAAACTTCTATTCCTAGAGACATTATGTATGCTCTCATTCTGATTTTCCAGAAGGAATAATTAGCACCAGTGAAAAAAGGGGATTTATTGGTTGAGCTTCCTTCTTGACTAGCCATCCTGGGGACCTAGGATCTCCTTTCAGTTGTTAAACTAATACAAAAGGAACTTGCTCCGATACCAATTGTTGAACCCTTAGTTAAAATGAGAGGGGGGGGGGGGTGAATTAGTTTAACACATTTATGAGATTTTAAAACTTTTAATTAAGCTTATTTACAACTTAATTTCATGATCAACTTTATATGTGAAAAATCTTAATATGTGAGTAGCAAGTATTAAGATAACGTGACAAAAAACTCATTATGAGAGCAGCAAGTATTAAGCAGATTGAATAGATCATATCAACACATAGGCATCACACACAGAGACAACAAATATAAGTGGAAACCCATAAAGGGAGAAAACCACAGATTATTATTGTTGTGATGCAAAGGCAAGCTCCAACTCCCTCTCACCACTGATTTTCTGTAGGTACCAACCCACAGGAGGCTCCAACCTCAATTCTACAAGCTACAACTTGCAAGGAAGCTCCAACTCCCATCAATTTTCTGCAGGCACCAACCTACAGGAGGCTCCAACCTCAGTCAGCTACAACTGACATCTATCAAGCTACAACTTGATAGGGAAGCTCCAACTTCCTCATTTTATCAAAAGAAAACATTTGCTGATATACCTTGAATATCAACTCTGTTCTGTACCTTCTTTTGTGCTGTCCTCCAGTCTTCAAATCTGTCTTATATCATCTCTGATTTTTCACAGCATCTCTTTCTGCTCCTCCTTCTCCTTATCTTCTCTGCCTCAATTCTTCATTCTCTGCATTCTCTAACCTCCCTATGCATATCAATGTGATATCCTTTATATATTTTTCCTCATAACTATTCGTATTCCATAGGGAATTCGAAGTGAATAGCCCCGACTCTTCTCCTTCTGCCTCCTCATTTCTTTGTCCAGCTCATTCAGAAAAACTACAGCAATTTGTACAAATTTCAGTTTTACAGTGGAGTTTTGTTTCCTACGGAGACTTGCTAGTGCATCACAAACAATATAAACCAATTAAAAACATTTACATTCAGTTACAATATGGATTACAAACCAACCCATTCAGTTTTGGATCACCGTGTGTTTGTCTTTTCTGTGGCTGTCTCTATCTTTTTCGTCTCTACTTGCTCTGCTGTTCACAACAATTGCGTAACTCTTGTATATATATATATATATATATATATATATATATAATTGCCGTTTTTATATAATGAAAATGCCTCTCGGCGATATAATCATAATAGACCCCTTTAATACATAAAATGGCCTTTCGGGCCCACTCACCGAACTTGCTTTTATTCTCCGATGTGATGAAAGACCTCTTGAAGACTTATGATTGCGATTAATCGCAATCGCAACTTCCAGTTGCATGTTTTGATACTCTGCTTTCACTCCGATGCGATGATTCACTGTTCACCGATGTAAATATGTATATATATTGTTTCATATTTATATTTTCCGCTTTGTTTTCTTTTAACTCTTCAGCTTTGGTCAAAAACTCGGAGTAAACATATACAAATATTTATTTTTGTATGGAGCCCACATTACATATACACTCCGCCTGTTTTATCTTTTCAATCGCAATCGCAACTTATAATTCCTTACCCACTCACACCTCTGCTGCGCCGATGTGATTTGCAATCTTTGATGCGATTGCTTCCTTTGTGATTGTTTTAATGCGATCAATCGCAATCGCAACTTCAAATAGTATGTGCCACTGCTCCTTTTTATTCCGATGCGATGGATTACTGCTCACTGATAAAAGTATATATATATATCTCTTGTTTCAGATATATATATATATATATATATATATATAATTACTGCGTTAATATCGTTTTCTTCTTCAGCCTTGATTATTTGATTTCCGCCGATGCGATTGGAAAAGGTCCCACCATTGTAATTAAGCGACTCATATCCGCCGTCCATCCTTCAGCAAATCCGACGGCTATTCTTCGATCGCTCAATCGCAATCGCACATTCCAATTTGTTCGTCACTATTTGTCCTCCGATATGACGAATCACTTCGATGCCCTTTAAGCCGGAACTCAAACACATGAGAATCACTGTTTATAACGTATCGAGTCCGCTTCTTTATCGAGATCGCAATATGGCAATCGCGTCCTCCAACAAATCGGTGCGATGAACAAAGGGTCCTACATATTCCAAGGTCTTCACCCTTAGTTTATTTCAAAAGGAGATGAACCCTTTTAATAGGTTTACCACATAACCTTTGAGTTAAATAAGTCACATCCGCTGCTATATATCAATCATGCCATTCATATAAAAATTCGAATAATCATTTGAATATTACAATTTGGACCATTGTAATATTTTAACTTTCAATCCTCATGTGCGGCATTTCCTTTATGAAGACTATACAAACCCCATATTTAATTTGCGGAGGATTTCACTTTATATATAACTCTTGATGTATTCGGGCCCACATCCTCGTTCAACGCATCTCAAACAATATATATATATATATATATATATATATATTTGTTGTGTTAACTAATTGACCTTGGTTAAGAACCTAGTTCTTAATACACCAATACTCGACCGCAGCAACCATAATTCATCCACATAAAGGTTCATCCACGTGCATTTAACTATACTTATATTCCGAAGGTGCACCCTTTGCTTTGATTAACTGACCATTCCAATCATACATAGACATGTGTTTATTTTTTTGTGTATTCGATCTATATCAAGGCTCGAATTTAAATTAAGCCCAAAGTATAACTCTGCAATTTCCACATATATTAACGTGTGTTGTAACTTATCTTCAGACCATATATTAAACTCAAAAACTCCATGTAACTACACTCGGGCCCACAGTGATTTACTTCAATTAACCTTCGTACATCGCGCGATACCGCGACGGTTGGATTTCCTCCGCTTTAGATCAGACGGTTATAGTGCATATCGTGTTTTTTCTATGGCCGAGGGTTAAAACTAAAAAATTACGTGATATAAATGGTATTCCAATACCACTTATTTCCAAGCGTTGACTAAAGACCCATATCGCGTTTTTTTCACAAAAACTTTTTACCGCTTATGAACTGCACGATACAGCTGGTTTTCTGTTCCAAACCCGCCTTCACTGTCGATTCAAGGTTCCATTTCACTCTCGGTTCTGCCTCCGCCTTTGACTTCGCACTTTTTATATGTTAACCCCTATTTCCTCAGCATTTTACCACGACGCTTCCAAGGCTTGAATTAAGATAAGCGTGTATAATACACACGCCTTTTCTCTATTAAACCAACTCATCGGTCCTGTTTAACCTTTCTCACATTATCAATGCCACCATATATGATTTATTAACGGCTCTGTATTCTCTGTCTCTATATTCCTTGTCTTTGTATTCTTTGTCTCTGTGCATGATTGTTTCACTGTTTCACTGTCCTCTCTGTATTCTCTGTCTTCTCTGCAACCTGGGCTGATTCTTTTTGTTGCCTTGCTTCTTTAAATGGTCCTGTCTCTGCTGCGCGACCCTCTCTACATCTTGCTGCCTCTTTTTCTATCTCTCTGCTTCTATGCTGCTTTCTTTGCCTTGTTGCTAGGTGTTCCTCCTTGGCCATCTCCTTTGCCATCAATGAAAACATTTCCAACACCTGGTGACACTACTTCTTCGTTATTCATCAGAATAGAATTATGATCCTCCATCTCTGTGATAGTTTTAGTTGTCTGTCCATCACTCTTCATTTGGCCATTTAAGAAAATCAATTTCTCATTGTCATTACCAATAAAAAATTCCTCATCATAAGACATAACTATCACACCTCCACTGAAACAATCTCTTTCACAAAACAAGGAATTTATGAACTCTTTTTGTTGCAATAACTCAACTTGTTCTTTATCTGAAAGACAATCATCATCATATTTTACTTGGCAACTTTCAGCCTCACTCAATACAGTTTCATCATATGGTTTGTCTTCTACAATACCTGTATTCACACACAACTTGTTAGTTTTAAAACCATAAGACCTCATGGCCTCATTTGATGATTTAATCACCAAATCCTCCCGCTGTTCCAAATCCTCTATATAT
The DNA here is from genome assembly GCA_034641835.2 of Pinus albicaulis. Taxonomy (NCBI): domain Eukaryota; kingdom Viridiplantae; phylum Streptophyta; class Pinopsida; order Pinales; family Pinaceae; genus Pinus; species Pinus albicaulis. The sequence continues at coordinate 1,907,260,658 of CM076578.1, forward strand.
TTCAGAAATTATTCAATGGTCTTCTCTTCAATCCCCTTAATCCTTTCAATTGATTGCTTGATTTCCAGCTTTTGGCCATCATCATGAGTTAAAATTTCTCCGCTTTCAATATTTGCAATATGTTCAAAAGTAAAACTTTTCCCCAACTGTGTATGGACATTTACATGAGATCTGGCTGTCACATCTTCTTCTTTTGTGACAATTTCAGCAGTTTGTCCTTTTTCACATGTTCTACCTATAGAAATACAAAAATTATCAGATTTAAAATCATGTGACCTCTTGGTCTCACTTGAAGTTTCAGTCTTCAATTATTTTCCCAAATACTCATTTTTTCTGAGTAATTTTTCTTTCAGCCGAGCATTTATCATTTGCTCTTTTTTCATATGTAGCTTATGCCACCTTATCTTTCTTCTTACAAGAAAACCACACCTCTGTTCTTCCTCATTCCTCTGTAACAAATCCAATAACACTTCAATTTGGAATACTATCTCAACTTTCTCTCTCTCATAATCTTCCTTCCTTAACTGTCTCTGTATGCCATTTTCCTTGGCATCTTCTTTCTTCACTTTTATTCTATTGTGGTCTTTCTTAGAATCTCTGCTATTTGTATTATGACTATCAATAGTCATCTTCTTCTCCATTTCTATCTTCATAAGTTTCTCACTCATTCATCATGAGCCGTACTAAAGCCTCTACAACAAGTCCTCCCTGCTGCCACTTACCTCACCAATCCCCTCTCTGGACTTGGTCTTTTGGCAAGCGTCGATAAAACCTCTTGAGCATTATTCTCTGCTCCTTTTGGGCTTCAACTCATCTACACCTTTTAAGAACACAACTGTCCTTTTTTTTAACCCAAACTCTGTTGGAATTCTTCAAGGTTCTGCCACATTATTCTTTCACTTAGAAACCTTTACTGGCTTCCTTCATCACTGCTCTTAAAGTTGTGATCTTATTTCCTTAATATTTTCTTTAACTTTCTGCAACTTGAATTCTGCAAACATAATCTTCAAACAAAATTAAAATACCTCACCTTCAAGATTTCTGTGTGATCTTATTTCACCACTTCTTCTACAATTTCTTCCAATATTCTGCTACACTGCATGCTGTCTATCAGATTCAAATCTGATCTCCTTTTCCTTTCTGCCATCACCATTATACCTGTATACATATCTTTCAAAACATAACTTTGTAAATCTTCAAGCACATTAGTTTTTTTTTAACCCAGATTCTGCAGATTTGAATTTCCTCCTAATTCTTTCATTGCATACCTATTCAAATCTACAACTGCTGTCAATCAGATTTAAAATCTGAGCTTCCTTTACTTCCTTCATCACACATGCATTCTGTATAATTAAAAAAAAACTTAACCTTCAAAAGAGCTTTGCCAGCTTTGATACCACATGACGCAGCCTAAGCTGCTCAAAACCCACACTATGCCTATACAAATACAACAGTATACATTTTCTCCAAAATCACACTTCCTTATTTTTATTGCTGTAGCCGATAATCAGATTATTTCTTTTATATAAAAGAAATAATTACTCACCTTATGACATTTCATATCTTCGAATCTGACTTTGGTTAAAAAGCAAAAATGTCAACATACGTAAATATTGGGCCACAGCTATAGCCATTTCATCTTTGCCAGCGATCTCAGTGACAAATTTCAATTTGTTTAATCTTCACATAACCAAAGGCTCTTCTATTTAAAAAATATATATATAGGAACCAAAACAAGATAGTCTAGGCGCTTTTCACTATATATGAAGCAATTTAAATGAATAATTCAATGTGTCAAATCCGTTGACTCTTCTAATCCATCCTTCACACAAACCAACATCTGTTGACCGTTCTAATCTACATCATACAAACAACCTTTGTGAATCCAACGGTCATCGCATTCCATCTTCCTCTAACTCCCACTCCGACAGTCATAGCAAATACACTAGCCCATCACTTAATACTTTTAATATTTGCGATAACAACAATTTTCTTTACCGTCCTTCCAATACGTGTCAACCCCAGGAGTATATCGCATAGGTTTAACAATTACCACAAAACACCGTTAAGTAATGCGATAAACAACTTGGTGGTTTTAAAGACTGCTTTTCAAATCCAATCCATAAAATTTCTGTGCGGAACAAGGCTCAATAACGCATCAAATTTCACTCTTTTAAATAAATTGATCATAACGAAATTGGAAGACTCATTCATTGTAATGAACCTCAAGATATTCACTGTTACAGGCACTTCTAAACACAGAAATAAAAGAGCAGTGCCGATATATGCAAAATTGATTTTCAAATGTTTTCATTAAAATGTAGCACTTAGAACATGGGTTTTCCCAACACAACTAAATCAATTGTTCATTCAAATGAAATCACAGGGTCTCACCCTCCATGACCTGTTTATATCAGTCATTGACTTCTTAAAAACACTCGATTTCCTGAACCCATCTTCTGTTATTCTCTCTATAAATTACTGTACGGATTTCTTTTAACCCGATATCCATACTTTCTGCATGCTGTTTCAATAAAGGGCCACATTAATCTAATGGGTCACCATTGATCCATTCTGTGATCGATGGTTACTTGTTTATTCTTTGGAATACACTATCTTATACAAATCATAATTAATCAATCAATGAAATGTGCAACCTCATAAAACACATAGTCTCATGAAATCATAGAAATTGTAACTTGCATAAATAATGATAGGAATTCATTCGATTCTACCCAACTTCACCTGCATACAGATATACTGTGCCAAACTCTGATTTATCACACAATTATAAATTGAATTCCTCAATACATACTCACCCATTCAATAATCTAATTTCTCCGTATACATATATCCAAATAATTACAAATATTTCTTCTCTCTGGCCTAATATTCTAATCAGTGGCCTTTCCATGCACTCTTTGGCCCGTAGGCTTCCAATCAAAACTCTATCTATCTAAAAATTATTCTCTACTATCTTTTGAGACTTTACAATTTATACAAATGGTTCTGAAACCAATTTTGGTTGTAGATCCTTTATCTTCTCAACAAAATCCTGAATATCCTCTAAGTCCTCATTTGACTCAACTAATCCCTAAGGATCCTCTCTCATCCTAAAATCATGAACCAATTCCTAATCTAATATTTACAAATAATTTCCAAATCTCTCATTCCCCTAATTCTCTCATGTTCTCCAACATTCAGGAACATTTACAAAATGACTCACAAGCAATTAATAAATTCCTATTCTAAATGTCTCACTTAATTCACTTAAGATATTTAAAATTACATCAATTTAATACATAAAAAACCAATCTTTTTTGATACACAAGATCCCTATGTCTATTAAAATACAAAGAATTTTCTGAGCCTAATGCTCCTGCATCATAATTTTTTATCTTTATCAGTTTATATATATATATATATATATATATATATATATATATATAAACAAACTTGGCTTTGGTCCCATCAAGTCATATGTTCAAATTTCAAATCTAATGGTAGAGGTTGAAGTAGGAGCCACCTGTGCGATAAAACTGTTCTTTGGGGCATCTAGGGTTGACTTAGCACAATGCTAGTGACAACATTCTACAATTGGGTAGATCATTCTTCCATGTAACATTGGAACTGGCTCAACCAAACTTGGTATATATATATATAAAGTTGGTCGCTCTAAATAGCCACAAAATATGATCTTTCAAGTTTCAACCAACCAACTTAACACAAGGGAAACTCGTTTTATTGATCACAAAATAATCCGTATTACATAGTAGACATGCAAAAAAAGGGCAAAAATAGTACTAGAGTATTGGTGCCACACCGTCATAAAATCTATGCTTTGGAAATTATCTCTCATGACATAGCAATTACTAAGAATGTGTGCATGTGCTTCTGAAAACGTAAGTTCAGTGCATCTTATTCCAAGATATGTGATCAACTAACTTGCATATCTCGTTTGCATGCTTAATAACTAAAGGCCCTAATTCCACCTGAAGATAGTGTTGGAAATGTTGTCATTGATGGAAAAGGAAAAGACAGGAACAACACCTGAACAATAACAGAAAAGAACCAACAATAAGGCAAAGGAGAGGACCAGTAACAGAGGCAACAAAGAGAGCAATAGAGATAGCAACAGAGAGAACCAGAGGCAGTGTAATGGATATGCGATGCGATCGCATATCACAAATGGCGAAAGAAGTAGAGAGGCAGAGTAATGTAGTGGAGATACGATGCGATGCGATGATTTAAGTACATGGGTCCTACAGGGCATGTGCATATTACAATATTCCAAAGGGTTGAGCACAAAAGAGTTCACTTAAGTAATGTATCTTTGAAACTTTTACAAAGGAATTAACACTATTCCGAAGGTTCAGTTAAATAAACAAAGGAAGTATAGTGGGACCCGACGATGAACAGGAACAATGGTTTCTAAACCCAAAACAACTAGTCTCGCGCGACCTCAAGACCGGTAAGTGGAATTACCTTTTTGAACGCAATATTGGTCTTCACTCGACGCGTGGCAATAAGTGGTATTTGAATACCATTTATATCGCATAAATTTGGAGGATTAACCCACGAGCATACAAATTGCGCGATATTGCACGAGGACCGTAGGATGAGGGTCTAACTGGAGGTTGGAACGCAAGAAGCTGTTGACCGTCAGATCTCTACGATGGATAATGAGAATGTGGGGCCCAAAAGGTTATATAAATATATAATAGTGCTGGGTTTAAGTCTGAGTCAAAAGCCTTATTATAATGTTCCTACGGAGACTGTAATATATGTTGATATATTATAGTTGGTGCGCGATGTATAAAGGTAAGTGATGAACGTGTTGTGGGACCCAGAACTATAATATAGCCAGAGTTTCATATGAAATACCATGAAATATGAATATAGCCCAAATATGTTAATAAAAGGCGAAGACTTATAGTTGACATATATATATTGATATATGTGCTAGGCGAAGATGTATTGTTGATTAATATATGCCAGAACCAATATAAAATATAATTTGGTATGCGGGTGAATAGCGTTGTGGGCCCTAAAGTCCCTGTTGATATATGCATTAGCGTGTTGGTTTAACAAAGTCGACCAATGAACTTAAACCAAAGATTAATACACTGTGGGGCCATATCAATTATGTTGATATTCGAACATAACCCAATGTATTGATAAAAGGCGGAATCATGAATAGAAGTGGAACCATGCAATAAACAGTAGAAGCGGCTTTCGGAAGTATTGAAGATCGACAGCGGAGATTGTATCGGAAATAGCAGATGAAAGCATCAGTAATTTCAAATCACATCGGCGAAATGAAAGATCAAAGGAATGACAAGTTGAAAGTTGCGATTGCGATCGAGCAATTGAATCGCAACCGTCCGTTCCTAACTAATCGTAGCCGTTGGCTCTATTGCATTGGAGAAGTCTAATCTCATCGGCGCAGCAGAAGTGCAAGTGAACAAGTTGTTGAATATTGCGATTGCAATGGTGCAATCCAATCGCAACCGTTGGATCCTGGAAGATAGAAACCATTGGATCATAAAAGAAGTTGGAGTGGGGTCTGTAGTGATCCATCGCATTGGCGGAGATTCAAACACAAAAATATAAGAATTTCCTTTGTAAAAGCTCTTCGACGGTTAAAATAAAATTGTAACATAGAACATTGAAATGCCGAAACATTGCCCGGTGGGACCTTTGCTAATCGCATCGGCGGAAATCAAATGATCAAGGCACAAGAGTACTTCTGAAAGTTGCGATTGCGATTGGAAAGTTAAAAGAGGTGGAGTGTATTTGTAATGTGGGCTCTATACAAAAGAAAAAGGTTAATATATGTTTACTCCGAGTTTTTAAACCAAAACTGAATAGTAAATAGAAAGTAAAATGGAAAGTATATAAATGAAACAATATATATAAATATATATATATATATATATATATATCCGTGAACAGTGAACCATCGCATCAGAGTAAAACAGAATAGTGGAACATGTCATTGAAAGTTGCGTTTGCGATCAATCGCATCGGAACCATCGCAAAGGATGTAATCGCAATCGGAAGTCATTGGAGGAGGCTCATCGCATCAGAAAAGAGAACGAGTTCGGAAAGTGGGCCCGAAAGGCTATTCTCTTTGTTAAAAAGGTCTATGGTTATATGCCAAGAGTTATTTGGTTTTAATAGAAGAAGCAGTGTATATGTGGTGAGTAGTTTGATCCATATGAAGAACTTCTACACTGTAAAATACTGAGAATTTTGATAAAGTTGCCAGATTTGAAAGAGAATTTGGGAAATGCATTTTACATGCATGAAAAACATAGGTATGAAGAACAGTTATAGTGACAGCAGCAGAAAAGGAAAAAGCATAGCAAGCCAAGGGCCGGAAAAGATCTGAGTGAATTTGTTCTATTATAACTGAAAATGTAAATGTATTAAATTGATTTTATATTGTTTGTGATGCATTGGCAAGTCTCCAGAGGCAAAGAAACATCCCACTGTTATGTTGAAATGTATACATATTGTAATATTTTTTCTAAATGAGCTGGACAAAGGAATGAGAAGGCAGAAGTCGAAGAGTGAAGGCTGTTCATTTCAAATTCCCGGTAGAATACAAACAATCAAGAGGTGACCTCTATAAAAGATATCTCATAGTTATGCATAGAGAAGTTTGAGAATAGAGAGATGAGGCAGAGAGGGTAAGAAGAAGCGGGAGAAGATAGAGATGCTGTGAAGACTCATATATGATATAAGGAAGATATGTAGGCAGGTGCACAACAGTGAAGACGGAATTGAACATCGCTGATATCTAGGTAAATCAGCAAGTGTTTTTCTTTTGAAAGAGTGAGGAAGTTGGAGCTTCCCTATCAAGTTGTAGCTTGATAGATGTCAGTTGTAGCTGACTGAGGTTGGTGCCTGCAGAAAATTGATGGGAGTTGGAGCTTCCTTGCAAGTTGTAGCTTGCAGAATTGAGGTTGGAGGCTCCTGTAGGTTTGTGCCTACAGAAAATCAGTGGTGAGAGGGAGTTGGAGCTTGCCTTTACATCACAACAATAATAAGATGTGGTTTTATCCCTTTATGGGTTTCCACTTATATCTACTATCTCTGTGTGTGATGCTTATGTGTTGATATGGTTTATTCAATCTGCGTAATACTTCCTGCTCTCATATTAAGTCTGCTGTCACATTATCTTAATACTTGCTATTCACATATTAAGATTGCTCACATATAAAGTTGATCATGAAATTAAGTTGTAAATAAGCTTAAAGGTCAGTTTAAAAGTTCATGAATGTGTTAAACTGATTCACCCCCCCCTCTCAGTTTAACTAAGGGTTCAACAGATAGCTCTCATAAAATTTATCCTTGATCATTGGTGGACTAAAATAAATGCCATCATTCAAAATGTAGAAACATTATTTGTTAACTGAAAAACAATAACAAAGTGTACTTGCTATTTGATTTGGCAGACTAGAAATAAATGTCATCATTCAAAATGTACAAACATTACCTCTTAACTATTGAATTAGGAATACATTAAACAAGAAATAAACTGAATGAAAAATACACACAAGTAAATACACACATTTACGTGGTAAAACCTTGATAGGGTGTCAAGGAAATATCCACGGGGCAAGGGATTGGAAACTTCTATTAATCAAGAATGATTCTCCATCATTACAAGCCTCTCGGGCCATCAATTAATATGGGCTACTTCGTTTCATAACTGCTTCTTCATTATACAAACTGAATGACCGGTAAATTACAATAATTACATGATTAGTTGTCACATTTCAACAATCTCCACCTTGACAACAATTTTCCTAATCCCTTTCCCATGCCCATTCATCATCTCTTCTGCAAACCAAGAGAAGTCAGACACCATCACAACTTCTCTACTGTAACTGGCTTCGTGAATATATCTACACAATTCTCCTGTGTACGGACCTTCTTGAGAGCTACTTTTCCGCCATCGATCACATGTCTCACAAAGTGATACCTTATATCAATGTGCTTAGTCTTGTTGTGATAAGTTGGTAGCCAAATGAATAGCACTCTAATTTTCACAGAACACGTTCAATTTCTACTGCATCCTTCCAATCTCATCAAGCATACCTTTTAACTAGATTTCCTCTTTACAGGTATTTGAAGCAGCTATATATTCTGCTTCTTTAGTGGACAAAGAAACTGTCTCTTGAAGCTTTGACATCCAACTGATTTCTCCACGTGCAAGAGTAAAAACATAACCTGTAGTAGATCTCCTTTTGTCCAAATCACCTGCATAATCAACATCCACATATCCGCAGATTGATCCTTCACGACCATCAAAGATGATGCAATGGTCACTTGTGCCTCTCAAATATCGAAACACCCATTTCACTGCTCGCTAATGTTCTTCCCCTGGATTTGCCATGAACCTGCTAACAACTCTAACTACATGTGAAATGTCAGGTCTTGTAGATACTATTGCATACATTAAGTTGCCTACCACATTTTCATATGGTACACGAGACATATACTTCTTTTCTTCAACAATTCTAGGACTCAAAATCGAAGAAAGCTTAAAATGGGAAGCTAATGGAACATTAACAGGTTTCACATTGTTCATACCGAACTTTTCAAGTACTTTCTCCACATACTTCTATTGTGATAACCAAAACTTTCCATTCTTCCTGTTTCTATGTATCTCCATGCCCAAGATATGTTTTTCCGCTCCAAGATCCTTCATATCAAAATTCCTAGAGAGTTGAGCCTTTAACTTGTTGATTTCTTCCATGCTTTTGCTTGCAATAAGCATATCGTCAACATACAACACCAAGATAATGAATATGCCATTGAAACTTTTGAAGTATACACAATGATCATACTCACTTCTGATAAAATTTTGGCTCACCATGAAGGAGTCAAACTTCTTGTACCATTGCGTGTGTGACTGCCTCAAGCCATGCAATGATTTCCTAAGCTTGCAAATTAATCTTCTACTGCGATCTTGTACAAAAACTTCTTGCTGTTCCATATATATCTCTTCATCCAAATCACCATGAAAAAAAAATGTTTTAAAATATAACTGTTCTAAGTCAAGGTCAAGTAATGCAGTTAGTGCTAACACAGTACTAATAGAAACAAGTTTTACGACTAGTGAAAAAATCTCATGAAAATCAATACCTTCAACCCGAGAATACCCTTTTGCAACCAGCCTCGCCTTATACCTTTCGATACTTCCATCAAATTTCCGTTTCAATTTGAATACCCATTTGCATCCAACAACACTTCTCTCTTCAGGAAATTTTACAAGATCCTACGTCTTGTCCTTGGCTAAGTAATCCATCTCTTCTTCCATAGCCTTTTTCCATTTTTTGTTGTCTGCATCATCCACTGCTTCCCGATAACAAGAAGGTTCCCCATCTTCAGTAATCAACGCAAAAGATGAAGCAAAATCTTCATACCTTTTGGGTGGTGTTCTTTCCCTTGTAGACCTTCTTAGAGTGACTGGTTTTTGAATTGGTTCTGGAATTTCTACAGTTTCCTTTGCTTCTTCACCTTTTTCATCAGAAGTCTCTCCTTCCTTTCGACTTTCTGGAACAAGTTTAGTCTCCAACTGAATTTGCTGATTTGTTGATACCTGTTCTTGTTCAACTTTGCCAACATCCGATTTTAGAAGAGAAGATTCATCAAATGTTACATCTCTACTAATGAATATCTTCCGTGAAGAAGGATCCCATAACCTGTATCCTTTAATTGCATAATCATATCCAACAAAGACATAACATTTCGATTTTGGATCTAACTTTGAGCGCCGATTCCTCGGAATAAGAGCATAGGCATCACAACAAAAAATTCTTAAATGTGAATAATCACAAGACTGACCCGACCAAACTTCTTCAGGAATTTTACAATTTATGGCAACATAAGGTGATCTGTTAACTAAATAACAAGCAGTAGATACTGCTTTTGCCCACAACTCCTTTGGCAGGTTAGCATTGCTGATTATGCTTCTGGCTCTTCCATAAGATTCCGATTCATATGTTCAACAACGTCATTTTGCTGAGGAGTATATACAACAATTTTATGTCTATCAATCCCTTCATCCTTACAATATTGTTCAAATTCTAAAGAAGTAAATTCACGGCCATTGTTAGTTCTTAAACATTTAATTAATTTGCCTATTTTATTTTTCACCATAGCTTTAAATTATTTAAAAAACATTAAATACATCAGCTTTCTTTTTCAACAGATAAACCCAAACTTTCCGAGAGAAATCATCAATAAATGTTAAGAAATATAATGCACCTCCATAAGACACAGTAGGAGATGGCCCCCAAAGATCAGAATGAATATAGTCCAAAATTTCTTTACTATTATGACTTCCAGTTTTAAATATCTGTTTACAATATTTTCCATACACACAATGTTTACAAAAATCCAACTTCAAGGATTTCAAATCAGGAAGCAACTTGCGGTTCATAAGTACCTGAAGACCTTTCTCGCTCATGTGACCCAACTGCTGATGCCCTAGACGAGTAACTTCTTCTGATTTTTTGGATACAATCACTGCCTCACTGATCTGAGTACTTTATTTGAGTCTATACAGATTTTCGACCTTTTCCGCCTTCATAACAACCAGGGCACCTTTTGAGATTTTCACTCCATTACGACATGTAAACTTATAACCATCTGAGTCCAAAACTCCTAAAAAAATCAAAATTTTCCTCAATTTAGGTACATGCCTAGCATCAGTTAATGTTATAACTGTATCATCATACATTTTAATTTTTACATTTCCCATCCCAACAGTCTGACAAAATGCATTATTTCCCATAAACACAGAACTACCATTTACAACTTGATATGAAGTAAACCGAATTTTGTGCAGACTCGTGATGAGAAGCACTGGACAACCAATTTTCAACATTCTGAGAGACATTGCAAACATGTAAAGCTTCATCTACTATTCCTACTTCAGCAGATAAAACTTCATCAACCATACCTGAATCAACTTGATTTGCTTCCTTATTTTGGTTTTCGGACTCCTTCCATTTCCAATAGTGTTTCTTGAGGTGTCCAATTTTGTTGCAGTACCAGCATTTGGCTTTACACTTCTTGCCCCTTGATTTATCTAGAAGAGCCCCTTGCTTTCTCCCCTCTTTTCTTTGACCGACCTCTAGCTACTATGTCTTCTGGTGCAGCTGTTTCAATACTAGATTTTCTTCGTACTTCTTTAGATAACATAACTCCCATAACTGATTCAAATTTCAAGGAATCAATAGTGCTCAAGCTGATTGAAGTTATGAAGTGGTCCCATGACTCGGAAAAAGAACACAAGAAGGTTAAAGCTTTGTCTTCTTCCTAAATTTTAACTTCCATGTCTGACAATTGACAAATAAGCGTATTAAAAACATTTAAATGTTCTACAACTTTTGTACCCTTCTTCATCCGAAGACTGTACAATTGTCTTTTCAAATAAATTATGTTGGTAAATGATTTGGTCATATACAAAGTTTCCAGTTTTTTCCACAAACCTGCACTTGTTTTCTCTTCAATAATATTAAAGAGAACTTCATCTGCTAGACATAACCTAATGATACTGAGAGCTTGGACATCCAAGTCCTCCCAGTCCTAATATGTCATGCTTGCAGGTTTTTTATTCGCCCCGTCTAATGCTTTGTGCAACCCTTGTTGCACTAGCAAGTCCCTAACTTTCAGTTTCCATAAAGCGAAATTGTTATTGCCAGTGAACTTCTCCACCTCAAACTTTGCATTCATCATTCTTTCCATTTACTTCTACAAATCCTCCTACTAGGGTTTCTAGGTTTTCATTCTTTCTTAAATTTCCATCTACGGTTTCAAAAACTTTCTGATTTCCCTACTTTTGAATTAAATTTTGTGCCAATTTTTTTTTTTTTTGGTTACCCTTCTTTAGAAATCAATTTAGTTACCCTTCTTTAGAAACCTGAGCTCCTTTTTCTTAAAAAAAAAAAAAACTTTTACAGGAAAAATAAAATTCCCTTCTACCAATCTGAGCCTTACCTGGACTTCAGGCAGGGGCTTTCTGTTGATCGAACTCGAACTGGCACAATATGACTTCCTCATAAAACTCAGGTGTTCAAAACTGCGCCTAACTTTCTCTTCGGCAGTGGCAACATTCAACTCTGCATCATTCTCTCTTACTCTCTGGGTTCTATAACTCTCTGGTGGTTAGCAAAATTGGAATGACCGCTGCCCCTTGATCTGCACGACGAGCTTGGTGGCTGCCTCTTCCACTGGCGACTCTGTTTTGCACGACGATCAACCGAACTGCACGTCCAACTTGATGGCGCTCTGCTCACAGCTGGTCTCCACAAACACAGATAGGGCGTTTTCTCATTTGATAAGAGGCATCGATCTCTCCTTGTTCTCCGGTGGTTCACAACATTTCAGAACGATAATGTGGCTTGCAATGTGGCTTCAAGACGAGTTTTTGTGGCTGCTCGAGACTTCTAAACGACGACTGTAGGGTTCTGACAGGCCATGATTTAGAGCGGCAACAACTCAACAACTCTCCACAACGATTTAGTGGTGCAATTTCTCTTCAGGCGACAGAGATCTTCAATAGCAACGATTTAACTTCTAAACGACCCTCATAACATTATCAAGGCTCTGATACCACTTATTGAATTTGGGATTCAGGAATACATTAAACAAGAAACAAATTGAATGAAAAATACACACATTTATGTGGTAAAAATTTGAAAGGGTGTCAAGGAAACCTCCATGGGGCAAGGGATTGGAAACTTCTATTAATCAAGAAAGATTCTCCATTGTTACAAGCCTCTCAGGCCCTCAATTAATTTGGGCTACTTCGTTACATAACTGCTTCTTCGTTATACAAACCGATTGACCGGTAAATTACAATAATTACATGATTAGTTGTCACATTTCAACATTAACTGAAGAACAATAACACAATGTACTCGCTATTTCATTCACCACCACTAGAAATTCACATCTTCGCCCATTTTATATGGTCTGTCAGAGGTTTTGCGAGAATAACCTCTCTTTTCAGGGATATTATGTCCATGTAAATTGTAATATCCCTTTTCAGGGATATCTCTAAAACACAAGCAAACTCTAACCAGAGATGGACTGGGAGGGCATTTACCAGATATTTCACCTCTAAAAAGAGGATGAGATCTGGAGGCTATCTGGCCCTTTCCAGACTCTGTCTAAGAGTGTGGGGGAAAACACAACAGTGGTATAGAAATCGAAATGCAAAAGGGAAGAAATAACAGTAATGCAAACGTACAATAGCGTGTATATAAAGCATGCACAGATACTCAAGAAATACCAAGAGAACGCTGAGCCATTTTATTATACTGATAAATATAGGGGAGTACAATAGGTGATCAAAGCGATAACACCTAAACTTGCACAAGGCAAGTTAAGAAATATTCTCAAAACGCTGCATGGGATGGTTGTGTTTCAGATCTGCGTTCTAGCTGCTGAAAACGGCCGTGTAGCTGTCTGGAAATACCTCCTTGCGGATTTGTGCTTTCCTCCCAATGATCACGCCGCCACTGTCTGGGATCCTCAATAATATGATCACCCGGTCGTCCAGAAATCCCAATAGACCAAGATCCTCCAAGAATACCAACCGGAGCTTTCCCCAATACGGACTGCGTCCTCCCACTTACGACTGCACAGTCAATAAACACGCTGCTCCTCCACAGATGCCGCGCAGTCAATAGACACGTTGCTCCTCCATGAATGCTGCAAATCGATCCTCCTACAACAACACTGATGGGACTACCTCACCTGAGCAGACACTCGAAGTCCCCCGCGGCTAAGGGCGAGATCTCCGAACGGAGACACTCAATGCGCTAAACAGCGTTGCAGACAGGCTAAACAGCCAGCGTGTTCAAAGTCGCAATGACCAGCTTCAAATGCATAAACTCCCATGATGTCAAAATGAGGAGGCTATCATCTTTATATAGTGTTGGCCACTCTCAAAACCTACGGCCGCCTTCACCCATGATACCACGGTAATATCCCTTTGCTGCGTGCTCAATTTGGCCCCCTTGATTACAACGTGCGTCTACTAAGAAGTCTCCCTTATTTTAGAGTGAGTTGTGTTCCCTTTACTCACTTTTATTCATAATCTAACTACTTAAAGCAAAATTGACCAAAATCAAATATTCCAATTAGGCATTGCTAATTGGGAATATTACATAAATCTGAATTCAAACTGTCGGTTTAATTCATGTCTCTTCGTCTATTTCAGGATGACCATGTTTACAACCAAATGGAGTTATTCTTCAACCAATTTTGTAAACATCAACCACTGTCAAGAGGCTGCATCTTAATTCATACCTCTTTGTATACTTCATAACGTTAAGGTAAGAGCTGCATTGAAGGTCCTATAGGAATGAAACTTCCGCCTTTCCTGATTTATTAAAGCATGTAAAATTTAACATGGAACTATGCTAAGCAATTGAGGAGCATCCCATGCTAGAATTCCAGGCATCCATGACTATACTTGCAGAGAGAATGCCAATAGGCGCAAATTTTAATTACCTACTATATTTCTGGCAGGAGATGTACTTTTCATGTGAGAAACAAATTGATTTCACTTTCTTTAAGACCTTTATTTTTCATTTTTTCGCTGGGATTTGAAGCGCAAAGCCAATTTCCAGATTGGTGAAGTTTTTCTAAATCATCTGCATCTCATAATTATCAAGCCTGTGGGATTATTTACAACACACAGTCGATAGAATTATTAACAAATACACATAATTGAAAAATGGATAGTGATACTGAATGAAATCCCACAACATAGGGATATGCCACTGTAAATATAACCTATAACATCACATAAATAACAAAAACAGCCCATAAAACATGACATCAAAATAGAAAAGTTAACACAGATCATGATATCAGCAGAAGTTTAGCATTCCGAATGGGAAATAGGGATAGACAGATGTGTCCTATGACCTTGGTTGAAAACCATGTGCGTAGCATGACAGGTTAATTTAAAATCTGGGTCAAAGGAGGAGGTCCTGTGGATGCTAGGCAGTGGGAAGGGCCCTAACAATAAATATTCTTCATAGCAATCATTTTTAATTAACCGTTACAACTCTAGGAGGCCAGACTTCTTCAAGCCATAATATTGCACAAAGAGGGAATACATCGCTGCAGTAATACATCCAAAGAAACTATTTACTAGAAAATGGCATAACCGAAATTGCCAGCAACTCTCAGCTTCTTAATGGATGCGACCCTCGAAGATCGATATAGGTAGCAAAGTTAAACAAAGATTATTGACAATAACAGTAGAAGGCACATTTGCATTTTGCCGTGGATGAATGTGAAACTAGGATTGCAATCACTCCTGAATTATGCTCTTTCTTTTGAAAAAAGAACATTGTGAAGGACGAACTAAGTTAGATCCAGCCATCTTCAAAAATATTCTGCATGCCGTTCATACCATTCACTTCCAATGCTAAGATTATCTTCACTTGAGCTAAGTAACTGTTGAATAATTAAGCATGGTTTTGGTTGATTGTAAGCCATTTGAACTGCCCCAAATTGCAATTTCTCAGCTTTCAAGGTTCCGAATAACAGAGCCACGGAATCTTGTCTAGAGTGGTCAATTCATTGCCAAAGCTGTTCTTTCAGGCCCAAAAGACCTAAGAAACCATCTTACCTGCTCATTTAGTCCTGAATCCAACAAAGTATTCAATGCTGAACGATGCAGCCGTATATCTAATTCTAGCCCTGCAGCATGAATATCCTTTAAGAACCGAAGTAATTCATCAAGCCTATCAGATTTTGAGAAAGCATTTACCATAATGCCAGCCAACGGCCGATCAACATTACCCCCATCTTTCCTGTATTCATAAAATAATCTGATAGCTTTGTCAACTTGGCCTACCTTATTGTAACCTACAATTACAGAAGTATAGGTAACCTTATTTGGAACAATACACATGCCTCTCATTTCATTTAACAGCTTCTCTACCTGGTCCAAATTCCCTACTCTGCTATACATATAAATCAGAGAATTGTATACCCATGCGTTTGGGACACACCCTGCCTCTTTCATGCCATGAAACACCCGCAATGCTGCATTCACATTCCCAAGCTTCCCATACACAGCAATCAAATTGGAATAAGCCACAACACATTTCTTGTAACCTCTGATCTGCATCTCGCACAAGAGAGATTCTGCAGTTGCATACATTCCTAATTGGGTATACACATTGATCATGGATGCATAAGTTACCTGCCCAGGTCGACATCCTAAATACACCAATTGTTTGAATACTTTCACAGTGGCGTCCGGGTCTCTTTTCTTTGCATACCCATTGACAATAGCACATAATACACAATCTGTAACCTTAATATCCATTTCCTTCATCAGTTTGACAACTTCAAAGGCCCGTTCACAAAGCCCTGAATCTACATACATTAGCACCATAGTAGTGAATACAATGGGATCCTTAACGCACCCAGCAACACGGGCCTCTTCAAATATCTCCTGTGCTTTATCCACCATCTTGGCCACTGCAAATGCATGAATCAAAGAATTGTAAAATATCCGATCAGGTTTGATTCCCGCCTCCTGCATTTCCCTCAAAACTGCCAATGCTTCAGAGGGTCTCTCCCATTTCCCAAATGTATCTGCCAAGATACTATAAGCAACTCTATTGGGTCTTATTCCCTTTTCTTTCATTTCCTTATAAACACCCACAACTCTCCCCAACTCCCCTGCATTCCTCAGAACAGCCATTACAAAACAGTAACTCTCAACATCTGGCGACACACCCTTCATTATCATCCTTCTGTAAACAGAAATTGTTCTGTCATACATCCGTCTCTTCATATAAGCACGCATCAGAACATTATAAGCAGCAACTCGGTGCTCCTCATTGTTCTCAATTAACCCAAGCCATGCTTCTGCAACTTTAAATTTACGTGACTTGACGGATTCTATGAGAATCCTATTCAAAATTCCGAATTCCGGCAAAAGCCCATAGGTCCCGATATCTTTTGCGAGTTCTCTCAGAGCAAACCACTTCTCTGAATCCACGAAATAGTTTGCTAGGATTTTCATGTTCTTGGAATCCAGTTGAAATTCCGGCTGTCGCTTTGCAGTTTGGTAGAGTTTTACAGCTTGGGTTCTAGTCTTGGAAGATTTGAGCATTTTCAAAAGGAGTTTATTAGAAATTTCTCCATTATCCTTAAGTACCTGAGAATGGGGTAAAACCTGGTCGATTTCTTCAGCTGTCTGCACCGCCCCTTGGACGACTGCAAATTGAAAATGGCGTCTGCTCTGAGGGAAGCCATTGAAGAGGAGAAGATGGGCACTTTTGGTCTGTACTGTGATGGAAAATTTTCTTCTGGACTGTTGCTCCTTGCAGACGAGATTTGATGTGGGATTCAGACTGAGATGAGAATGGTTAAAAAGTGACGATGATGAGTATAACGACGAAATCAAGGAGATAGAAATATTTTCAGAATCCATTTGCTCGGCTCTGCAACAAAATCGATTGATATCCGAACGCGAACACTATCATGAATAGAGTTTAAGATCAATGTTGCCATTAAAATTCATTACACGTGTCATGAAAATTGTGGATAGGATAAGGATTTTGATATTTCCATGTAAAGTGGTAGGCAAACATTAATCTTTACCATCGGGGGCTTTCTCTCAAGTCTAAGTCTCAACCATTGTATTCTTTTCTTTTTGATTCAATTAAATTTTTTATTTATAAATAATAAGAAGTTGGAATAATTTATCATATATAATAATACTATAATGTTAAGGTGATGGAATATAAAATGCGTTTTTTTGGTTATAAGATCATAGATATTTAACCAATAGCATAAATTTAGAAGTTTTAAGTGGCTTTCACATGTTGTAAATATGAAAATATAAACATTACAATTTCTAAATGGTTTGACTATGCAGGACAACTTTATGAGCAGGATCCCAAGGTTGACCTTCCTCCCTTGGTCAACACAAACACAAAACTCTTCACGGTGCAAGAGGTAGAGATGGGTATCAAGAAGTTGGGTGTTGGAAAAGTAAAAGACTTAAATGAACTCCAAGCATAGTATCTAAAGTGGGTCTTTTTGATTCAGTTAAATTTTTTATTTATAAATAATAAGAAGTTGGAATAATTTATCATATATAATAATACTTTAATGTTAAGGTGATGGAATATAAAATGCTTTTTTTTGGTTATAAGATCATAGATACTTAACCAATAGCATAAATTTAGAAGTTTTAAGTTGCTTTCACATGTTGTAAATATGAAAACATAAACATTACAACTTCTAAATGGTTTGACTATGCAGGACAACTTTATGAGCAGGATCCCAAGGTTGATCTTCCTCCCTTGGTCAACACAGACACAAAACTCTTCACGGTGCAAGAGGTAGAGATGGGTATCAAGAAGTTGGGCGCTGGAAAAGCAAAAGACTTAGATGAACTCCAAGCAAAGTATCTAAAGTGGGGCTTAAAAATTCTTTCACCTCACATCACAAAAATTTTCAACAACATCATACAACAGGGGTTCCCCACAGATTGGACAACTAGTATGGCAATACCTCTTTTCAAGAGTGGTGACATCAATAATCCCTCCAAATATAGAAACATAATGATAAACCCCTTGTTTGCAAATTTATTTGGAAGCATGTTAGAAAAGAAAATCAGCAAGTGGGCAAAAGAAAGAGATAAATGTGCTAAAGGGCAAGCAGGTTTTAGACCTAAACATTCCATAGTTGATCATTGTATAACTTTAAGGCACATCATTGAAAAAGTTTGGGAAAAAAAGGAAGAAGTTTTCTGTTGCTTTGTTGATTTCAGAAAAGTCTTTGACACGGTTCCTAGGGATAAGCTTTGGGGCAGAATGGAGGAACTCGTGGTTCCCAGGCATTTGAGAGCAGCTGTGCATAGGCTGTATGAAGAGGTGAAAGTCAAAATATAGCTTCAACAGGCAAATCTGAAAGTTTTAGAAGCGATATCGGGGTCAAGCAAGGTTGCCCATTGTTTCCTAACCTTTTTGGGTTATATATTGACAAACTTGAAGAGTGGTTAAGTTCACAAGGGAGTGACAATATCCATTTGGGCAAGTTCGTTATAAGGCTTCTTTTGTATGCAGATGGTCTTATATTGATTGCTAAATCGACTCTTGGTTTGCAAGAGCACTTACGTTCCCTTGAGCATTTTTGTAGAAGGGTTGGGATGCAAGTCATATTAGCAAAACGAAAGTAGTGGTTTTCTCTAACAAAAGAAAGCATAACCAACATAAGTTCTATTTTGAAGGCAACATTTTGGAAGAAGTTGCAGACTACAAATACCTCGGAATTGAATTCAACAGAAATTTAAGTTGGGATGGTTGTAGAAAGAAAAGAACTTTAGGGGTTTGGAAAGCATTTTATGCTCTTCAAAACAGGTGTAGAGAGGCAGAGTTGTGGGACTGGAAAACCACTCTAACTCCTTTTGGGCTTCTAGTGATTCCGATGATTCTCTACGGTTGTGAATTGTGGGCCAACAACACAACCGAGATGCAGTGGAAACAAATTGAGAAAATTCAGAAGCGTTTGATTACAAACAAATTCAAAATTAAAAGTGTAGTTCCTTATGCTATCTTGTTAAGTGAAACCGGGGATGCTCCTATTGAAGCAATTGCTATGGTGTGAGTTATAAGGTATCTGAAAAAAATTGAGCAAATGGAAGAGGGTAGATGGCCTAAGGTTGTGTTTAGTGACAGATTGTGCAAAAGAAAGAAGACTTGGATGCGGAAAAATAACAAATGGTTTAGTAAATGGGGTATTTGCTTGAGCATGTGTCCTACAAACAGTAAAGAGATAAAAACTCTTGTTATGGATAAGTTCCACAAACGTACTTGGGAGAAATAGCTAGGGAGAAAGAAGAAGTACTACATTGAAGAGTTTAACCCCACGCATAACCATCAACAAAAGGCGTACAAAGGGGCTAATGTTTCTTAGAGATCTAAAATTCTTATTGCTCAATTAAGGACTAATTCTCATCAAATCCATTGTGAAACAGGGCATTGGAAAAGGCTAAAAGAAATGTGGGAGGAAAGAGTATGTATTTTTTGCTCCTCCGGAAAAGTGGAAATAGAAAAACATTTCATTTTAGAATGCGAGGCCTTCAAAGACATCAGGGAAAACTATGCAGATATTATGGCAGCTAGTTCTTGGGATAATCTATTCAGCGAAGAGTTTGTCGATAAGATGGGAGTGGTTATTGTAAAACTTCACAGGAAAAGGGTCGAATACAAGAGCCAGATAGAAAAGCAATCTATCTCATAGGCTATTTTTAGCCTCGCGGACATTAAAATTACTTTCTTTCTTCTTTCTTTCTAAACAATAAATAAAAATAAAAGTATTATATAGATTGTGGTGCATATACTCATAGGCAAGATCTTGTTACAAGATAAAATATAAAACAAGGTTTGAGCTTTGAGTGCTTTCACGTTGGTAGCATGTGTGTCCGATCAAGTGGCTTGTCATTAATATTAGTATCCGATGTTGGGTGTTCGGTCAGCAAGTGACATGCTTGAACAACATATTGATTTTGCCATTGATGATGTCCATTTTCTCCCTGAGTTCAACCATATAGATAATAAGCTCCTACTGAGAGTCCGAGTTGTCAATGAGAACATGTTGTAGCTGCTACAACCCCTCCAAAATTTTAGCCTATACCAAATTTCAGAGCTTTCCTTGGTCTTGTTCATGATTGTTGCAAACTTTGAAGTTCATTTCATTGCTTTTCTTAAAGTGTTGTGATCCCTTTCACAATATAGGCAAAGTGTCGTCTTTTGGCATGTTCGCTACCGCAATGAATGTATGAGCTTGTTCTAGTGGTTTCAAGAGGTCATCTTTGTGTAAATGAGTTGTTCCAACCTTGTAAGTATTTGTCACACTCATTTCCAAAGTTCTGAGCATTGTCGCACAAGTGTCGTCATGGTCATCGTAAAGTGTGTCTCCGATGTCGCACTTGTTGTAACTGGTCGTAAAGCTGTCACACAGAGGATAATGCTTTGTTTGTATGTCTTGGATGATCTATGTTGTTTGAGTCGTCAAGTATGCTAAGAGTGTAATCATTGTCAAAGTCCATCACTGTTCACATCAATCTCACTGATCCCACACTTAGCCATTTTTCGGAAAACTTCCTGATCGAGCAACTTAGGTTCACTGGGCCTCCCCTGAGCTGCAAACTGCACAGTATCAGTCCTTCGTGTGAAAATTCCTGAATAAAGTTATGCAAAAATCCTACTGTAGTATCATGGTTTACTTCTCCTACTTGTGATTAAGTTATACAAGTTATTTTCAGAAAAAATATTCAGAAAATATCGAAGTAAACATAACTAAAAACCTACACACATGCAGATCATTTAATGAATATTACGCTCATTCAAACAAAGTGACACACTGATTTTTGGACATAATTCCTCGGAAAAAGCCAATGCTAGAAAACCAGTGTAGCAGATATGAGGGTTTATTATTATTAAGTAGAATATGAGTACAACAAATCTAGGCACCGAACTGGTTAACCCGATCAGAGAAAAAGTAGATCTGCAGCTAACCTTCTTGTTCTGAGACCAAGATTCTGACTGATCCACACCCTCAAACGGGATTTACAAGACTCAGCTCGATTATGGTCCTGGAAACCCCAGCGCTACCCCTTAAGCCCCAGCGTCATCCCTGCTAAGCTTTGTGTGCCTCTATGCTGGTAAGATGGGGACTGCGTAACCCCAGAGTGGGTGACGCAGTCCTTATGCTGCCTCTGGAGGTCTCTGTGTAACTCTGGAAGCCCTCTGAAGTTGCAGCGCTGCCCCTCTTGGGCCTGCGTAGCGGCTGAAGCTGTGCTGCGTAACTGCTGCTGCTGTTGCCCTTCCTCCTCTGTGCTGTCCCTGAAAGCTGCTCCTCTGCCTCTTAATGACTCTTGGCTTTGGAATCAGATCATCCCCTCAGCTAATACTACCCCTCACTGTAGAAAAATCCTCCAGAAATTCTTAGCAAACCCCACCCTAGAATTCCAGCTCAGTTTCTCAGCTCTGCCTTCGTGTGTGTGCGTGTCTCCAAGTGACCCTCAAGCCTTTCTCTTATACTTTTTCGTTGAACACATCAACGACCGTGATTAAATCACTCTTCAATGGCTAAGATTAAAATATTGCTTGATCTGCGTCTCTTAGAAATTTCAATACGTGTTAATTAATTCACTTTAATTATTTAATTTCCCTAAGTTTAGACTTAGGGAATGCATTAAAATAATTAATTATTTGAATAGCTTGAACACCAGATGTAATTTCTCCAAATGCTTTCTGGGTTTTGGAGGTAATGTGTTTCTTATCCCCTCCATAAAGTTTTAGGGCTAGATCACACACGATGCTACCCCAAATACACAATATCAAAACTCCCTCTTAGCACAGAGTGTGCTCTAACAATGCATCCACACCATGTATTGCAAGATCTTGGAATTGGTTTCTGTGCTGATGATGCTTGGCCTGCTTCCCTCCATGCACTGAACTGCTACTCTCTATACTATTTCCCATGTCACTGCCACTGACACTGCCACATCTGTATTGCAGCTCCCTCTCAAATTGCTACATCATGCTGCCCATAGCACTACCACTGCTAACTACTACACTGCAACTCAGTTGCCGAGAAGTAAGCAACAGAAAGACTTCTTCCCAATCATTGATAGATAAGTCAGGCTGCATTTCATCACTGAAACTCCCTTAGATGATGCCTTACACTGTCCTCCTGAAGCCAATGTGCTGCTACAACTCTACACTGCGTGAGCACTACCTCTCTGCGCAACTTAAGTCCCATCAGCCTCTGTGCTGCTTCCTCTACATTGCTGCTACCTCTGCATTACACTTCTCCCTCTTCAACTCTTCAACACTGCCCTCTGCTTCACTGTGACATTCTGCAACCATCTCCCGACTTATCCTGCCATCGTCTTAAGGCTCTCGTAGCTTGTATGTGGTCCAAGAGTAGGGTTGACTCAAGGATCCCGCCACCTTGATCTGTAGCTGCTCTACAAATCCATGTCACCCCACCTCTTCTCTCGAGACACATGAGCACTCATGGTTGCATCATCATCAGAGCCATCATCCTTTGCTGCTGTAGCCTTGGATTCATAAGAACCTTTGTCCTTCTTCTTAGGACAAGTGCTGGCAAAGTGTCCAAGTTCACCATAGTTAAAGCACCGAACCTTGGAAATATACCTCTTCTTCTTCCCTTGCTACTTTCGTTCCTTTGATGCAAGGGCTGCATCATCCTCCTTTTCTTTCTTCACTCTTAGCTGATCCGCTTCCATTGCTTTGCCTCTTGGTGAGTCTCCTGATTTCCTCCTGATGGAGGATTCCCCACATGTCTGCCCATGATGGTAATGCAGCCTTGCCCAAAATGCTTTAGACAAACATTTCCCATTCTTCAGAGACTGCATTTAGGGCAGTCCTCACTAGGAGCTCCTCATATGGATTTTCACCCATGGCAATCAATTGATCGAATAGTCTGAAGTCTGAAGAGGATGTAGGAATTTAATGACAGGTTGTATAGGATATAGTTAAGAATAACTTAGTCTAGTGTAGATTTAGGTAAAGTGTGTTTCTTTACCATGTACATTTGTAACTTATAATTTGACGGTCATGATTTGTAGTGATCCAACAATTATCTCTCTCCTCATTATTAACGACACTTGATCCATGGCTTAACATCCGATTGGTCCATGAAATCTATTTAAAGAGAATGCAGGGTCCTTTGTTGGTTAACCGTTTATGAGAGAAACATATGTAACCTTTCTTTTTATATTAATAAATTACCTGAAGTGGCCGTGTTGGCTCAGGCCATGGACTGTTTCCCTCTTTGAGGGTTTTAACCACGTGATTATACTGGTATACTGATTTGTGATTTGTTTGTGAGCAGTGACCTTTGGTTCTTGATCTACGGAACTTACCCTGTAAATTCGTATAGAGGAGTGGATCTATCTCCTCACCCTTCTGCATTTGGAACAACCACATCTGATTCTCCAGAAGCATCCTTCTTTGGAAAGAGCCTCCATGATACATCGTGTCCAATGCTACCCACATCTCATTTGCTGTATTATTCCCGGAAATATGAGGCACGAATTGGTCTTTGACTCCGTTCACGATAAAACTCTTAGTTTGCGCTTGATTTTCTTCGTACTTCTTTAGAGGATCTCCATCGGTTGGCACAACTAGGACTTCCTCTGCATGATCCTTGAGGCCATACTCATCTAGGACTGATAGAATCCTGGTCCTCCAGATAACGAATTTGGACATAAATTCCAACCTATCCTAATCTCTCAGTCCATTAGGGCGCCATCTACTCAGATCTGTCAAAACAGATACTCTTTTCCCTCTTTCTGTTGCAATACTCAAAAGAAAATGTTGGATATGGGTTTCATGGTGATTAGAAACCCTCTATAGTAGTTTCTCCCTCCGACAACTGATTTCCCTCCTAGAAATCATCAGCCAAACAAAATCAACCAATACTCTACGATCCCCTTGATCGAATCTGATGTAGGAAAATTAAAATTTTCCTACTCTTACACGCCAAAGGCAATGTCTACACAATTTCTACTGACATCTGTCAATAAGATGCAATTAATAACAAAATTTCCCCCTTTTAATAAATCCTAGAATCACTGCCTTAACTGATTGGACATAATTTACCTTTGCTCTTTAGTATGCAGTTTTATATCCATTAATAAAATGTGATTTTTATTGTATCTTTTTGATACAAACTTCACTTAGAATCAACTTTGAACTTCTTAAGAAAGCAAATATACATATATATAACTTCACACCGAACCCGATTGATCTTGGAGAGAAAGAGCAATTTCATGTATGAATTCGATGGAACTTAAGGTCGATAGCGGTCAACATAAATCTGTGTTATACATAACATATTTCACAACATATGCATGTGGTAAACAACCCAACGCTATGAAATTTGGATCGACCTTTTGGAATCGATTATTCCATTATATATCTTTCGATCAGACCATCTAGCAAAATCGACCATAAACTTATTACCTTCAAACACAGCTTACACAACAAAGGAGGTCACGCTGCCTCTGGCAGATTGTATCACTGTTTCAACGCTGACCATGCAATTTCTGAACACCGTTCAATGCTTAACACAATAACTGCTAAATCAAGTTTCACAGTCACCAGCTTTCATTAAAAAAACACTGCACGAGTAATTCAACCCTTACATCAATTCGACGTAGAGGTTTGCTCTCTGCGTGCACTCCAGATCGAATTCAGCTTTAAGAGTCGACGACTGTCAACTTAATTCATCAATCGCAGCTTCAGGAAAATTATACCACTGCTTTAATGCAGATCCTGCACTTGCTTAACGCCATTCATCTCACCACGAACGCGGACTCAACTTACCAATCACCGCCTTCACAATACATACATCTTCAGCTCCAACTCAACACTACGTCTGCTACTTCACAATGAACACAACTTTAGCTCCAACTAAATGCTACGTCTGCTACTTCAAAATGAACACCGGGCTTGTGGATTTACGCCCAAGAATCCACACAAATGCCACTATCTGAAATCACAAGACGCTGTCACAATTTCGTCCCTGCGCCTATCACCTGTAAGATGTCAGACACGCATACAAGATACATAGGAAAATCGAATCTTATTCAGAAAAGATATGGACGAATAGAATATTGCATGGGCTAATAAGCATTAGCTGCCCCTTTGCAATTTCAATAGCTAATTCAAATTCTCTCCCACCATTCACACCTCCAGCTTCTCTAATTTATACAAATATGAGAAACTATTCTTCTCGAAATAGTATTCTTCTAGAGTTTCTCAACAAACTAATGCCTCCCTATTATTTAGAATTTGTCCCTATTTTGGCTCTATTCCACGCAGGGAAAGAAACCAATTCTATTATTATTCCAAATCTAATTAAATAGAAAACAAACTAACAATTCTCTAAAAATAAATAACAAATTTAATAAAATATATTATTTAAACTATTTCTAAGTCTATTTTATTTCTAACTAGCCACAAC
The DNA here is from genome assembly GCA_034641835.2 of Pinus albicaulis. Taxonomy (NCBI): domain Eukaryota; kingdom Viridiplantae; phylum Streptophyta; class Pinopsida; order Pinales; family Pinaceae; genus Pinus; species Pinus albicaulis. The sequence continues at coordinate 1,907,286,734 of CM076578.1, forward strand.
ATGTGACCAAGATGTCACATTGCTGGCTAGGTGCTTGATGCTCCTGCATCAGAATCTCAGATTTTTTTGGCTCAAATTTGCTGAGTAACTTTCTTCCTCCCTCTCTTTGTTGACTTAGCTAGGCACAATTCTGCATCGGCAGAATCTACACCACACTAGCACCGCTAAATATCTCTAGCACTGCTTCCAGATCTTGGAAAAACTTCTCTGCAAAAGGAAGAATGAATGGACTACGTCCCACTGAATAGCACAGTGTAGCCTCAGCACTGCTCAGAAGTGGGATGCGTAACCCCAGACTGGGTGACACAGTCCTTCACTAGCCTAGAAAGGCCTTGCGTAAGCCTAGTTGCCTTCTATAGCTGCAACACTACCCCTTCCTGGGTGTGCATCCTCCTCTTGCCAAGCTTCCCTTTCTAGATATCTGCTACTTCTGATGTTGTCCCGCAGAAAAAATATTCTTTAGCTGATTTGCTGGAGATTCAGCTTGATCTACTATTGCTTTGACACCATGTGAAATTTCCTGAATAAAGTTATGTAGAAATCCTACTGTAGTATCATGGTTTACTTCTTCTACTTGTGATTAAGTTATTTATTTTCATAAAAAGTATTCATAAATATTAAAGTAAACACAACTAAAAAACTACACATATTCAGATCATTTACTGAATATTACGCTCATTCAAACAAAGTGACATACTAATTTTTGGACATAAGTCCTCAGAAAAACCCAATGTGGAAAAATCGGTGCAACATATATGAGGGTTTATTATTATTAAGTAGAATCTGAGTACAACTAATCTGGGCACCCAAATGGTTAACTCGACAAAGAAAAAGTAGATCCGCAACTAACCTTCTTGTTCCGAGACCAATATTTTTACTGATCCACACCCTCAAACAGGATTTATAAGAATCATCCTGATTCTAGCCCTAGAAACCCTAATGTTTCCCCTGAAGCCCCAATGTCAGCCCTGCTAGGTTCTGTGTGCCTCTGCGCTGCTCATAAGGGGACTGCGTAACCCCAGAGTGGGTGACACAGTCCTTACACTGCCTCTGGAGGGATCTGTGTAACTCTGGAAGCCCTCTGAAGCTCCAACGCTGCCCCTCCTGGGCCTGCGTAGCACCTGAAGCTGTGCTACGTAGCTGCTGCGTAATTGCTACTGCTGCTGCCCTTGCTCCTTTGCGCTATCCCTGAAAGTTGCTCCTCTTCCTCTTGCTGACTCTTGGCTCCGGGATCAGATCATCCCCTCAGCGAATACTACCCCTCGCTACAGAAAAATCCTCTGGAAATTCTTAGCAAACCCTGCTCTAAAATTCCAGCTCAGTTTCTTAGCTTTGCCTGTGTGTGTGTGTGTGTCTCCAACTTACCCTAAAGCCTTTGCCTTATACTTTTTTGTTGAACACATCAACGGTCATGATTAAATCACTCATCAACGACTGAGATTAAAAGTATGCCTGATCTGCGTCTCTTAGAACATTTCAACACATGTGTTAATTAATTCACTTTAATTATTTAATTTCTCTAAGTTTAGACTTAGGGAATACATTAAAATAATTAATTATTTGAATAACTTGAAGACCAAATGAAATTTCTCCAAATTATTTCTGGGTTATGGAGGTGATGTGTTTCTTAGCCCCTCCACAAAGTTTCATGGCTAGAGGACATTCGATGCTACCCCAACTACATAAAATCTAAACACTTTGGCTGTAACCTTGATGCCTGGTACTATGAAATGTGTAGTAATGGCCTCCCAAGACTGCTCCATTGCGCATTTTTTGTGACCAAGACCCAACCTTGACCTCCGAAATTACACAGTCATGGCCTCCAACTTGACTTGAACTGTGCACTTCTCAACTTCAAGACACAAGATCATCCCTTGAGCCTTAGAACTGCGCACTGTGCAGTAACCCAGACCTCCTTGACCTCTTGAACTGTGCAGAAAGATTCTCCAGCTCTCATCCTTGCAACCTATCCCCACTGACTCCAGAAACTGCACAATCATGCCTCCCAGCCCAACCTGAATTACACATTGCGCAGTCTCAAGGCTCAAGGCTTCCCCTTGCTTTCCTGAACTGTGCAGTCACTGAGCCTCATTGTCCGACCTTTCACTTGTTCTGAGATCAGTTCATGGATCAAAGTCATCATCTTATGCTACGGGTTTTCGGATTGATGTTGTCCCATCATGAGTGAATTGGAGGAACATGTACTCTATCATGTCATGATGATATGATGAAGGGAAAGAAGAAGGAGGGAAGCATGCTAGAAGACACTCTTGAAGCTGAACCCACAAGATGATTGATCAAAGGAATGTGGAAGGATACGGCCTGTTTGCGACCACCATCCAAGACATGAGATCATTGAAGACTCCCTATCACCAAGACAACAAGAGGAGAAAAGGGAAGCTCTTTCATGAAGACAATTAACTTTCAACAACAGTAGTGGCTTGATATTGCCATGTCAGTAAGTAGTCCATGTCAGCCATGTCATGAGTGGTCTTATGCCACATCACTATTTTATATCATGTATATTGTATTCAAAATGTATTGTAAAGTGGAAGTCCAAAGGACACACATGAATGTAAAGAGTCATGTTAGTTGAAAAGTCATGGAAGTCAAACAATCATGAGGGTAGTCAAAGATTCACCCTTGGTTATATATACTCCCTCATTGTATGACCAAAGGACTTTTCACCATGGCTCCACCAGCAAAGCAATAGAGAGAAAATCTAGTCCTTTTGCGGAGCAAGGAGTGGCTCCAACGCTCCATTATTGGAACTAGTGATGTTCATTGTACATATGTGTCTTGGAAATTTTACTTAATAGCAAAAGCCTATCAAGGCTAGCACGTTCTTCATGCATGAATTATGAATGCTTGTAATACTATTCTGCAGATGCTTGTAGTTCATGTTTGCTTTCACATGTACTAATATAGTTGAACTATTTCAGTTATTTTAGTGCTTATCTTGTTGAGAATATGTTGTAATGGTTGTAATTGTTGTCCCATCCTTGTGGACTATTTCGTAGGATATTAGACAAATATTTCTAAAATTGTTGCATGTGTAATTTCCGTCCCATCCTTGTGGACTATTCTACATGATATTAGACATATCTTTCTCAAATTGTTGTGTGTAATGACCACCGCATCCCTCGTGGACTATTATGTTGGATGTTTGACGAAATATTTCAGTTCACATGTGTCTCTTCCTGGGTGGTACTATTACCTCTCTCTTACAAGCTCACTTTTATTTCTCTCCCCTCTTTGGAGTAGAAGAACCTTGAAACACTTGCAATAAGACACTCACCAGACACAACCCCTTGTTTTTCGAAAGTACATTTGCATCACTCTCTCTCTTTCTGAGAGCAAGATCCACCACATATCTTTAAGAATAAGGCAATCAAGCCTTTGATCTGGATGGGACTCCTACACCAAATGATGTGAGGTCTAACTGGGACTTCATATGAGATCCCCTGAATATTGGTGTGTCCAACACCGTCAATATTTCTGGCGCTATAAGGAGGGAAACCGATCTTTTATGGCTGATAAACCCACCAAGCTCAACATTACATCTTCTGATCAAGTCAAAAACATACACTCCACCTCCCCTACTCGTGCTCCTAAATTTGGTGACTCTTCTAAAACACAACCCACACAAACTTGTGAAATCTCATATAATCAGATCTAGGCTATCCGTCCCATAACCCATCAATTCACAAAAGAAGTTGGATTCATCCAGAGAGTATCCAACCTTTCGTATTCTCCGAAGAAGAACAAGACCACATCTATAGGAGTAGTGGTTTCCTCCTTGGAAGATGTGGTTCTTTCCCCCCTCGCATAGTTAGCAGTTTCTGTGGAGAATGCAGAAGAAACTCCAATTTTCAGGGATGGTGAAGGAGATAACTTGGTTCTCTCAGGAATAACCTTCCACAGGCTAGGCGGTGACAAAGAGGAAAAAGAGTTATCAGATTTTGATGAAGAAGAGGAGGAGAATGAAGATGAAGACATGGCATGCCAAGATATTGATTGGATGTCTCAGGGACCACTTATGCTTCTTGGTGTGCTACATAAAATTCCAAGGCACCCAGAAAATCTCTTAATGAAGTATGAACCTGACAGAATGTTAAAGCAGAAGACCACTTGGACAAATTTTACCTACATATGAAAACATGTCTTGAGGTATGTTATGATGACATTGCATGTAGACTTTTCCCATATACCTTGGATGGTAGAGAAATTATATGGTACCACAACCTTCCTCCAAACTCCATCCATAATTGGAGGGGCTTTAAGAAAATGTTTCTTGAGAAATTTGTTGATGATAAGACCCTTGCCATGTTGTTGAAAGAGCTAGGAGTCTAAAAATGGAGTTGAAAGAAAATGTGAAAGATTTCGATCAGAGGTTCAATCATGTCTTGAACATATTTCTAGAAGACACGAAACCTCATGACTCCATTACAAAGGACTACTACATTTCTGCCTTTCTAGCAACCATTGCGCAGTTTGTGAAACAGACTGTGAAATCGTCACTTACATAAATTTTTTGAAGAAGCAATCATGGTTGAGAAATACTTGCACACAATTGTAGTCATTGTATAAGAAAAACCGACAAAGGACTCCAAATATCTAGGTAAAAGGCCTCATACCTCAATAAACAAGGCCAAAGAGAAAGGACTAATTTATCTTGAGAACTTGACTTGCATGGTGAAGAATATGTCAAATGAGTTGGCATAACTTAAACAAAGGTCAATTGAGACCAATGTCAGCAACAAGCATCCATGACCTGTTTAAAAGGACTATGAATTCAGGTAGCAACACTAATCAATCAATAAAATCTGCGCAAATTTCAAATGTAGCAATGAATCTTGACAAGTTGGAATGACCGAATACTGTTCATATCATCTAAGAAAACATGCCCACAATGGAATCATACCATGAGCTCTATTGCTACGCATTCTGCGACACGGTACTTGCTGATGAGCAGACTGATCCAGAAGAAGAAAAGGAACAAGATGTTGTTGAAATCTTCAACAAGAAACATTGAAATTGGCATCCATAAATGAAATCTAGAAAATGGCACCCAGAAATGGCTACCATATGAGGCTTTTGATTTAATTTTTCCTTACTTGAATTGGAAGAAAAATTGTAATTTCATCTCATGAAAACTTGTATTAGTTAACTGAGTCAGGAAGAATTAGTTAGCTTAGGAAATTAAAGTTAGAGGTCTAAGAGGATGCATGCAAATTGATTTTCTATTTTTAGGGGGTCCAAATATAGCTATTTGTGAGTTGTAATTAGTTAACTCAATTAACTGAGTTAAAATTAGTTTAACTAGTTCTAACTGAGAGATGAGCTAGTGAGAGGTCTAGTGAATTAAATTAGATTTAATTCACATGCAGTGATCAATAAATTAACTCATAATTGTCTATAAATAGTTGTTGCATGTCAATTCTAAGGAAGGCCCAATTGAGACTGAGGTTAAAGGGAAGATATCTATCAGTTGTACTATTAGAAAATTTTACAAGTCATGCACGAGGTCATCGGGAAGGCCTTGAAGGATTGCACAATCATTATTTGGGTTTTTCCTAATTAATAGGGGTTCAATTAGCCCAAGAATGCATAAGGAAGGCTGGGCAAGCTGAGGAAAGAAAAAGGTTAAATACTTGATCAATTTTTCTTAGATCGCAAGCCAGTCTCGAGCAAGACCAGAGTGAGACAATCAGAAGAGTGCAAAGGTTTCTCAGTGTGAGGAATATAATTTTATTGTTTCATATTGAGCATATGCAATATAGAGATAGAGGGATTTTGAGCAATTTCTTTCCCCAGATACATATTGTGTTGTGTGATTGATTGTTTCTTTCTCTTGATTATATGTGATTGTGTGATCGTGTTTTGTTTCCACAAATTGTACGAAGGATTCAGTATCTTGTTTTAGTACATTATAAGATCAAATTGAATCCCGTTGGTATATTTTATACATGGTATCAAAGTGCCATGAATCACAATAGAAGAGAAGAACAATGTTTTTTCTTGAACATGTTCAAATTTGCAGATTTATTCTTCAGGATCCATCTGTAGATCAAGATGTATTTAAAAGGCTTGAGACTCAAATATGCTCTTGAGTGTAATTCGAATTACATAGCATGGAAGGACAAGATGGAGGTAGTGTTGGAGGAAAACAGGTTGAAGGCATTCATAGATACTGATATTCCCAAGCTCACAACAACAAATACCCAACTTCTTGATGCATGGAAGAAGAAGGTAGCAAAGTCGAGAAGGATCTTGTTAGAATGAATTCAAGATCATATTTTATCGAGTCTCCATGGGAAGGAGAATCCATATGCTATGTGAAATACCTTGACAAACCTATTCTAGAATAGCAACGACCACAGAAAGTTGGCATTGAAAGACAAGATTAGAAGATCAATATGGAGGAGGGCGACAGGATCCAAAAATACTTGTCAAAGTTCACTGAGTGTCAAGATGAGATTGGAAGTTTTGGGGTGTCTGTTGTTGATGATGATTTGGTGAGCCTAGCACTTCTAGGCCTTCCAAGAGCTAGCATAGTTATCAGGACTCTATGAATGGGAGGGAGAAGTTACCAGACTAGGAGTGTTTGTGGTCTGACTTGGTAATAGAAGAGATAAGGCAGAGCACCAGAGACGGGACCTCCGTAAAAGACAAAGAAGAATATTTTGAATTGGTGGGAAAAGGAAAGAAATACACAGGAAATAAGTCCCAAGTTGAAGAGGGAAAGAGAGACTTGTCCAAGATCAAGTGTTTTCAATGTCATGAGCATGTGCAATATGCCTCGAATTGTCTATAGAAGAAGGTAAGAAAGAAGGAGCCTGCAGTTGTAGCATGTGAAGCGCTAGCTTCAAAGTTTGAGCTTGATTTTACTCTCATTGAATGCATGTCAAACACTGTAATTGGATGCATGTGGTATGTAGACAACGGTGACTCGTTCCATATGATGGGGAATAGAGATATCTATAGTGACTTGGAGGAGAAGGACCTCCAATAGAAAATAGAGTTTGGAGATGATGGGAGGTATAGCACGATCAACATAGGTACAATTACCTTTCAAAGGGAGTTTGGCTCCCCTCTTAGACTGACATATGTTTTGTATGTTCCAGGACTAAGGAAGAATCTTGTTTCCGTAGTGGTATTGGAAAAACGTGGTTATGATGTGATATTTAGAAAAGGAAAAGTTTGCCTTAGACACATATCCATGGGATGAGTGAAAAAAATCAGTGCAAGAGTCAATAACCTATTTTCTCTCGAGGTTGAGGATGCATGCAAAGCTTTGAGGAGAAAAACAGAGGTTAGTGACTTGGTGGTTGAGAGGGAGCACAAATTACCTCTCAACATGTAGTCTTAGAAGCAGTCTCAGAAGGTTGTGGAGAAACCACAATTGGAGAATCAAAGAGGAGACCGAGTGGAGGCATCCAATCAAGAAGAGACCTCCAGTAGGGGGAAATTTCGAACTAGATGGGCAGAAGGAGCACATGCATCCATACCTCCAGGTGTCAGGTAGGGCAATGTGTAGACATAATCCCAAGAGAAGAAATTTGGGTAGGATCAAGTGAGATGGCGTGTCTCATGGATCAATCCTATATACAAGGAGCCCACAGTACATCGTGGTAGGAAGGATCACTTAGATTGATGCAATTAGATGTTAGGAACACATAAATCAGAGTGACATATGTCAGATACTGAAGCATAAATAAGAGTTGGTAGCAGTGTAGAGGGTACAAATGAAGAGTCAGCAACAACACATATATTTTAGTAGACAATGCAGTAACCGGTAGTAGCCAAAGAATCTGATGATGGATGCATCATACTGATTCACTTTTTTGGAGGCTATTCAGTTTCAGGACTTGCAAGAAGAAACAACACTAGATAAGTGTTGCATGCAAAACATTCCAAAGTAATGGATCAAGATAGACTGAATTAATTTCTTGTTGAGAGGGAGTGTTGAAATTTTCAACAAGAAATAGTGAAATTGACATCCTGAAAATGGCACCAAAAATGGCTACCATATGAGGCTTTAGATATAATTTTCCCTTAATTAAATTGGAAGAAAAATTATAATTTCATCTCATGACAACTTGTATTAGTTAATTGAGTCAAGAATGCTTAGTTAGCTTATGAAATTCGAGTTAGAGGTCTAAGAGGATGCATGCAATGATATTTTCTATTTTTAGGGGGAGCATATATAGTTATTTGTGAGTTGTAATTAGTTAACTCAATTAATTGAGTTAAAATCAGTTTAACTAGTTCTATCTGAGAGATAAGCTAGTGAGAGGTCCAATGAATTAAATTAGATTTAATTCATATGTAGTGACCAATCAATTAACTGATAATTTTCTATAAATAACTATTTCATGTCAGTTCTAAGGAAGGCCCAATTGAGACTGAGGTTAAAGGGAAGAGATCTATCAGTTGTATTGTTGGAAAATTGTACAGGTCATGCATGAGTTCATTAGGAAGGCCTTGAAGGATTGCACAATCATTATTGGGGATTTTCCTAATTAATAGGGGCTCAATTAGACTAAGAATGCATAAGGAAGGCTGGCAAGAAGAGGCAAGAAAAAGGTTAAATACTTGACCAATTTTTCTTAGATTCAAAAGCCAGTTTCGAGAAGGATCTGAGTGAGACAATGAGGAGAGTGTAGAGGTTTCTCAGTGTGAGGAATAGAAATGTATTGTTTCATGACATTGACCATATGAAATATAGAGATAGAGGGGTTTTGAGTAGTTTCTTTTGCTAGATACATCCTATGTTGTGCGATTGATTGTTTCTTTCTTTTGCTTATACGTGATTGTGCAATTGATTTTTTATTTCTCTTGCTTATATGTGATTGTGCAATCGTGTTTTGTTTCTGAAAATTGTAGGAAGGATTCAATATCTTGTTTTAGTACATTATAAGATCATATGGAATCCCGTTGGTACATTTTCTATAAATGCTACATGTGATGAGACTCCAAGTGTTGTGCATGCAGTAAACATGTTCAATTGTGTACTTGCAACCCAAAATAACACAACCGAGAAATAAAATCCAAGTGATCCCCCGACCTAGAAGTAGACCAACTATTACAACTTGGGAATCCAAGGGCTGACTACTAAAACAAAGTTGAAAAAGAAGAAACTCAAAGAAGCCTTGTTAGGGTAAATAAATCCGCCAGTAAAATCAGCGCAGAACACTAAGAGAAATCCTACAAAATCAGTCTCAACAAAGAATACTTCCACAAATAGCAAAGACAAGACCATCGCTCCAAAATTCACAAGTCAAGTTGCTTCCCCAGACACTTCGACCTCCCTTCCAGCTGTGCACTATAACATAGTGGAAGACATGAAGAAGGTTCGTACAAACATTTCATTGTTTGACTTAACAAAGATCACGAACTAGCATAACATTCTTTTACGAGCACTTGGGCAGTCCTCCACATGTAATCTTCCCCTTTTAGACAAGGGATTAGGTACGTCTTCTGATTCTCTCAAATTAGTACTTCATGATTTAACCTTGAAAGTAAACACACTTTTCCCTCCCTTTCTCTTAACTTTCGAAATTTTCAATTTCAATGTGCACATTTTCTTGGTCGATTATGGTGTATCAGTAAATGTAATGCTATTATCCATCGCAAAGAAAATCAACACAACATGGAGAAAAAATGATGCGCAGATTATTCAACTAGACATGACTCTTTTCCACGTGATTGGTGAACTCAGAGATGTGATCATCCACTTATCATTTGACACACACTAGAAGGAAAAGAACCTCTAGTGGATGTTTTTGAGGAACCCCTTATAAAATACCCCAGACATCTGTTTGTAGCGGAGGTTACTAGAGGAAGTTGGCGGGTGGAGGTTTTTATGGATGCTTTTCTTCCGGTGCGTTTATCATCCTAAACCACACTGGTGCGTTCAACTAGAGACATCACCGGTGCACACAAAAATTGGCACACCCGAACACTGTGCGCTCGGTACAAACCCGCCCGGTGTGTCTTATTAATGTAGTGAACCAGTGCATCCTAAAACCCCACGCCAAATATGAAACAACTCGGTGTGGTTTTAAGAAACTGCACCAGTACGCCTATAAAACCCGCGCACCGAAACAAGGTTAAATAAAAAAAAATTACGACCAAAAATCCCCATTTTTCACTTTTCAGTGCTTCAGAGCTCTCAAGCATCGGTACAAATTTACCTTGTGTGAGGTGCCCTGCCATCGGTGCTCCCATTGCACGAATTTCTACTGTCCATTTCCCACCATCTCCATTTTGAATTTTGCAAAACGGTGGGAGAATTTAGTTTTGAAAATTCTACAGCAAATATGCCTCCTCGACGGCCAAATGTATAGGTATTTTCCTTGTTTTTCCATAATTAAACCTTTTAGCGGATTAGTTTTGTAAAATAGCCTAAAATTCACCTTATTTAATTTTTTTTCTCCTGCACGGTGCGCTCGAGCCGTTCGGCTCTCACCAGTTCGCGGTGCTACCTATAAATTTATAGGCTACACTGCAACCGGTTCTAACGGTATCCGCACCGGTTTCGAAGGGGTACCGAAACGATGCACCGTGATTTTTTAAAATTTAAAAAAAGTGTAGTGCAGTTGGTTACCTGACCGTACCATTGACCCTGTCGAATAGGGGGAATGCAGTGCGTTAACGGAAATATCCACCCCGGGGCGGGTAATTTTGTCAGCGCACCACATTCTGACAATTCAACATGGTCAACGGTGCATCTTGGTAAACCACCGCACCATTGACTATGTAGTGATGTTAGGAGGGCGGTGTGCTGACCAAAATATATGCCCCGGGGTGTATAGTTTGGTCAACACACCGCCCTCCCAACACTGGTCCATAGTCAACGATGTGGTCTGTTATACCACCGTACCGTTGACCTTGGAACAATGTTTGGAGGGCAGTGTGCTGAAAATTTGTAGGTGCACCGCCTCCGGTGCATTGCAAATTTTCTGGTGCACCGCCTCGAGTGCGTGACAAAAAAAGACGCATCGTTACCGGTGCATGTCTGTTTTTTGTGGCGAATCGACTGCTTTTAAAAATAAATAAATTATATATGTATATTCCTAAATACATGTCTCATTTAATAAAAAAATTGTATTTAATATATCAATCATTCAACGACGTGAAATGAGAGAAGAGAGGGAACAAGAACAACAACAAGCAGACCAGTATAACATGGTTCACTTGTGGGAGGCACGAGAGAGGGAGAGAGATGCGTATCCTCGCCCTATTACAACAGCTAACCAGGGGATCCTAAGGCAGGTAGGCCTCCTCAAGTTCTATGAGGAGGCTACATCCCTAAAGGGCCATGGTGTGTTTTTGTGACATCTTATCCCTAGGTGGAATGCCCACCTACATGCTTTCCAAGTTGGTCCTAACTAGTGGTACGCGCCCACTGAGGAGGACATCTATTTCATTACTGGCCTATCGAGGAGAGGGGTGGATTTTTCCTCGTTCCCAAGGGTTCTAGTTTTCTATGAAGCAGCGAGTCAGTTGGTGTACTCCCAGAGATACATTAGTGCGGATATACTGTCTCCTTCAGATTTTCAGGTCTCTGGAATTCAATTATGTATTACTTCATTTAGTAGAGAGGAGGTGAGGTGCCTCTCACTACTGATTTCGACGATTTCACACAACACCAGCGACGGGAAACACATTAGTTGCCCAATTCTATTTTATGTTGACTCTTTAGTATAGGAGCCACGACTTCTGAGGTGGTCTGTCATTTTTTTGTGGTAGTTCTGTACAACTTTAGATAGATGTCATTCTCATGCACAAGGGAGCGTCAAATTCCCTTTTGCTTTAGAGCTATTTTGTTTATTTTTTGAGAGGTTTCCAGATATGAGGCCTACTTTTGTTCAGTAGCCTCGTAGGCCGATGCTGCATTTACGAATGCACATGTGGGGATAGATGATGCCCAAGAGGGGGAGTTTGAGTAATCTGAGAGGATATCACATGATGCACTAGAGTTGCTAGCCAGTGTTGATGAGAATCACTTTGTTATGATCCCCTGTCCTTATGCTGGTTTGGATTGGTGAGGGTGTGCCAACATCCTTTTCACAGATGATGAGCCGCCGGATGATAGAGGTAATATTACTGTTTTATTTAAATTTATTCTAACATGCTCTTTAACTTGTTTTTATTAAACTGTTTAATGAAATTGTATAATTATTTTTGTGTACTTATAAATATTTTGCAGACATTGAGTATTTTTATGGCGATGAGATGCCAACGCCACCAAATGATCCAGGCGTGGATCCTGATGACGATAAGGATATGGCAAATGCTAAGGATCATGAGGCCGGTGCAGACATAACTAGTCCTCATGGTGTGTTGGTACCACCTTTTGCTAAGCATAGGCTTGGCAGTAGATTGAGGATGGAGTTGGGTGACCAACTCTGTGCATTGTTTGTGGAAGCGGGAGTCAGGCCCGCCACTATGAGAGATATACATGCCAATGCTAGGCTAGTACAGATGTGGAGAGGCATGCCGCGTGACATATTTAGCTTGATACGGAATGTCGTAGGAGCTATGAGCTTAGTTACGCGGTTGAGGAGGGCCCTTCGACGTTATAGGCGTGGTCGAGATGCAACACATCGACAGTCCGCGAGCAACGACACTTCATATGATGATCACGATTAGGGGAGTGATCATCGTTCACCTCGCGTCGCCCCAGATGAGCAGCTTGCAGCATCAATCATCAGTCATGACGGAGAGCAGGCTGGACCATCGGCCATGTTGAGTCAACAACCTGCAACATTCAGCAGTACTCATGATCATGAGTAGGCTGAACCATTGACCATGTCTAGTCATCACGATGAGCAACTGAGAGTTGATCCTGATCAACATGAGGCACCAGTACCATATCAGCAGGCACATGATGATCGACATGTATCTTAGCTTGTCGAGGCTGCACCATTGACTGAGCAGGCCTCAAATAGTACTATTGTTGATGATGTACCACCAGCTGATATTTGAAATTTATATTACAGTTGCATATTTTTGACATTATATATATATATATATATATATAGTCCATGTATTTTATGTTCATGTTGCAGTTGTACTTAATTTACATGTTGGTGATCATCATGATGTGTATATTGTTAGGTCATGTTAGATATGTTCATTTAATGTGCAGCTTGTAGATAGATGTGTATGTGATAGCAGTTACTTGACAGGAGATGTTTATTTGATGTTTGTGTTGTGATGATGTTATACAATATTAATTGTGTTTTGTTAGATGATCATGATCACGATGATGTTAGCGAATTTGAATGTGGTTTTTAGTCGAATATGATGTTTGTACGATGGTTATCATGATCATGATGTTTATTTAATTTAATATTAAATAATCATAATTTTTATTAAATATTTTGTCGTGATTGTAATTGAAATTTTAATTTTAATTGTATTTAAAATTGTAAAATTGTATTTGTATTTGTAATTGTAATTGTATGTAAAATATTTGTAAAATTTTAATTGTAATTGTAATATTTAATTTATTGTGAAATGATTGTGATTGCAATTTTTATTGTAATTGTATATATGTAAAATTGTAATTGTAATTCTAATTGTATGTAAAATTCTAAAATTGTAATTGTATTTGTAATTGTAATTGTATGTAAAATATTTGTAAAATTTTAATTGTAATTGTAATATTTAATTTATTGTGAAATGATTGTAATTATAATTGTATATATGTAAAATTGTAAAATTGTAATTGTAATTCTAATTGTATGTAATATTCTAAAATTGTAATTGTAATGGTATATATGTAAATTTGTAAAATTGTAATTGTAATTGTAAAATTTATGTAAAATTCTAAAATTGTAATTGTAATTGTATGTAAAATTCTAAAATTGTAATTTTAATTTTAATTGTAATTGTACCTGAAATTGTAAAATTGTAATCGTACTAATTGTATGTAAAATATTTGTAAAATTTTAATTGTATTACTGTGAAATGATTGTAATTGTAAAATTGTAATTGTATGTAAAATTCTAAAATTGTAATTTTAATTGTAATTGTATGTGAAATTGTAAAATTGTAATTGTAATCGTAATTTTATGTAAAAGATTTGTAAAATTTTAATTGTGTTAATATGAAAATTTTAATTGTATTAATGTGAAATGATTTTATTAAAATTTTTAAATTTGTAAATTTGTAAAATTTTAAATAATTGTAAAATAATAAATCTAGAATAATATGAATTTTTGTAACATAATAAAGTTTAGAAAATAATGCAAATAAATTAATGTACTTTAGAATTATCATTATTTTACTATGATCTTACCTAAAAAAAACTTTATACAATAAACCATTGTTTTTGAGATAAACATAATTGCAAATTATCAAGTGAAATATTGATTTTAACATTAACACAATGCAAATTACCAGTTAATTCAAAATACATATTATAATGTTTCGTAAAAAAGAGTCAGCTTATAAGTTATAAGGTAGTTAAGTCCTCTTCTTTATAAAAAACAGAGAATGCTTTCCTCTTATTGACTAGTAAGAACATGTTATAGTGAACAGCTAGATATCAAATGACACAGATAACGAATTGTATTGAACAAAAAACTCGGTTTTTTCTGATTAAAGTTTTTGAAAGTGGTCCTGGTACACAATATATACCAGAATATTTTTCGCATTGAAAAAAAGTTAAGTCCTCTTCTTTATAAAAACCCATTTTAAAAAGTGTAAATTTTGATGAAATGATGCATGTACCATATCACTCTCGGTTCTCATGATCACCCTCATTATCTTCCGACTCACATGGCTTGATAACACTATTGTTCTCAAAAATATGTTTTGATCTAGGGTCATGTCTCAATACGAACCACCAATCCCTATCCAACACATTTGGATGAAAATACACCTGGTTGCAGTGTTTGGGGAAAACATAGGGCTCCTTAGCTTCATCCCACATATTTCTAGAGTTGATACATATCGGCGTACTATCGCGATCTTCCTTTATATTATTCTGATCAAAGGTGTCCCACCACTTGCACCTAAAAATAACACATTGGAAAGAAGAGAAATCCACTTCAATGATCTCTTGTATCTTTCTGACGTAACCTAACGTCCCTTGTACTAGGTTTTGATCATGGTGGCTATATCGACTAGATTGATCGAACTCGACTTCCACTCCACAATCTTGTGTGATGTGTCCATCATCGACATTTCCTGTGTGAAAATGGTGTCCATATTCCCACATAGATGGGAACAAATGCACCTATAAAGAAGTTAAAAAATCATAGTGTCATGTGTCTTATAATAACCCAATAGTTAAAATATGAAATATAGATGTAATTACATTTGAAAGGTGCATTATTAAGTTTCAAATGTACATATAAATTAAATATATTATTACCGAGTTGCTGCACCCAATCCCTACATTTAGCGCATCCTCTTCAGCACGTAGGTAATGACCAATTGCACCGTATTTCTCTCTGACTTGGTAAACAACCCAACTGTTGGGGCATATTTTTGGCATATTTTCATTTAAATGATCAGGATAAGGCTCACTTCTAGCATTCAACCGTCTGAATTATTTCCTGTCACTATCCCATATCATCCCCTTTCGTTCGTACAATGCGACCCATGATTGTGTCTCTTTGGAATTGTAAAGAACAAATTTATTGATTGCTTCAATTTCTGCAATCACTTATGAAATCAAACTGACATTATATACTACACAGAGATAAAAATATACATTATATTGAAGTTCAACATGAATATTTACTTTGTGTAAATTTGAAAAATGATAAGTCGCTTACTATTTATCAAGTGCTTTTTTCCATTTGTTTGGAGCAACTCCCCTTCTCTTTTGTCTTCATTCCTTTCATTGTCCCAAGTCACCGCACTTGGTATGTTGTCGATATGCTTTATGTACTCACTGGCATAATATAAATACTCATACGACATGTACCTCTCTGCCATAGACCCCTCGGGTTTTGCCCTTTGTCGAACAAAACCTTTCCATTTCTTCATGTACCTCTCTAAGAAGAACATCCAACGACAAGAAACCGTCCCAACTAATTCAAATTCATCTACTAGGTGGATTAGAAGATGAACTTGCAAGTCCATGAAACTCGTCGGAAGTTCCTTCTCAAACATACAAACAATCTCAACTACTCTTGACGCCACAGTGTAATGCTAGCCACATGAATCTCCTTTGACGTGATCCAACGTACAAATGAAAATAATTTAGATATGGCACGTCCTAGGTATTGAAAAAATTCATGTTTCACACACCCACACACGAACAAAGGATAATGACACTGTAAAGTTATAAACACGTGCAATAATATACAAAATGAGTTATGTTTTATGATCCCTGCATGGGATAAAATTTATTAATATAACAAATAATAAAATTATTCTTTTGACATTATACGTACTCTTAGAAGATTCAAATGGTCATGCGATTTCAACCCCAACAAATGGTCATCCACGTTGAAGCAGCGCCGTAGTGAAGACTCGTATGAAGATGGCACCCTCACACCCATTATAACTTCCTTTTCCAAAGAAAGATCATATCTTTTTAAAATCCATGGGACATCACCTTCTTTGAAATACCATGAATTAGAGGGACCAACACCTGCTTTTGATCCCGTACTTTCTAATCATCTTGGCCAATGTTTCTTTTTAGTTTTTGAAGTAATAAGATCTTTCCTAACAACCAATGTGTCACTTTGTTTCGATGCTATGTGCCTCCATAAAGAATATGAAACATTTTTAAATATATGCATGGGATCTGATAGTGGGTAATCTTAAGATGCTCCCAATATGGGAGGTTATAAAAGATAGATTTCCTTTTCATCCCAATCGACATTTTCTCAACATAGGTGTCGAAGAATTATGGATCATCGAACATAGGCTCCCCATTTGAATCGAACATTTCTATTAACTCCTTCTCCCTCTCTCTCTCATATGCTCTAAGCCATTCATCTGGTGTCGTTATTGGAGGCCTTTGGTTTCTCTCTCATTTACCATTGAAATTAGATGATGCTCTTCTGTAAGGGTGTTCTTATGGGAGGAATACCCCTCGAGAAATCATACATTGGATTTCGTAGGTCCTTGGACCATATAGCTTTCAGATAAGGTCCACAACATTTACATACATAATACCTTTTTGTTACAAGACCTGCAAGATTATTGTATACAATTTATATGCATGGCATGTTAAAGAATATCATGAAGATCAGAACAATTACAATGAATTAAATAACTAATATGCGAAAGAATAGTATTATGTATATAAAGAAATCAATAAACATGTAATTTACCAGAGAGAACTCCTAATCCTGGATAATCATGTGTCGTGTAAGCACATATGCCATACAACATAAAATCCTCTCTTGTGCGATGGGTCTTGATACATCATATGCATTTATCCCATCCCATAATTCCTTTAATTCATCTACCAGTGGTTGTAAGTAGACATCCATATTCTTCACTTGTATTCTACCAGGGACTATGAGAGGAAACATAAGATGTTTATTCTTCACGGACAACCATGGGAGGATATTGTTATTGATCACTGCTACAGGCCAAACAGAATAGTTGGTGTTCTAGAGGGAATATGGGTTGACGCCATCCATGGCTATATTGAGTCATAGACTTCATACTTCATCCTTGAATTTTTCAGGCCATGTATCCTCTATATGCTTCATGGATATTGTTAGTATGAATTCTTCGTCGAAGTGTACGAAAAAGAACCACTTTAGCTACGCATAACTAATAGCCCTAACAACAATAGAGGCTGCCAAACATCTTCAGATCTGCGATTAGTAGTTAAAATGCTGCAACAAATAGATTTATAAATGGAAAGACATTAAGCAGTAAAGTAAAGAGTTTACTCCATGCATCCAACAGACAAGACAAGAACACGATTTTTGAATGAATTTTTATATTACAGGGCACCTGGGAGGAAACAAGAAGGTGTATCCAGATCTCCTCAATGGGATGGGTTCTTTGTAGTCCTCAGCACTTCAGATCTAAGCTTTCTCTCTTTTGTAGATGTAGAAAACCCAATGCAGAAAGTAGAGCTCAATGGGAGCAAATGATAGAAATGAGACCAAGTGTATAGATCCAGAGTGATCTAGTAGGCAACAAAAGGTGAGGAATGATGGGGAAGAACCCTCCTATTTATAACAAAATATTGGGTCATTCTAGATCTTGGTGCATGATTAAAATAATGTTAACCAAATCTAGATCCACCTTTATGGAATATTTATTATATTTGTTGGAGGGAAAGGGTGTTTGACTTGGGTCAAATCCCTTGATTAGTGAAAAATAAATAAATAAATGATTTATTTATCTTTTTGAGGAAGTGGTTGGGAGATAATCAAATAAATAATGATTTATTTGATTAATGGTGGGTGATTTGGTCATATTTAACAAGGAATATTATCTAAATAAGATTTAAATAATTATTCCTAGAAAATAATAAGATAAGTAAGGGTTTATCTCATTAATTTCTTTGTTTTGGGGTTAAACATGACTGGGAATAATAATTAAATTATGGTTTAATTAATTATTCCATGAGGAAAATCAAACAAATATAGGTTTGTTTAATATTTCCTTTTGGGGTTTCCTATTTTAACATGGTGAAAGTAGTTTTACTTATGGTAAAACTGGTCTTACATGGTGTACTTGGGTCCATCTAATGATGAAAGGTTAGATGACCAAAAAATGGTGTAACATATTGCCCCCCAGCGTGCGAGTGTCAGGAGCGAATCGTATGACCGAAGTACGTTGTAAGAACACGATCACTAGACAACAAAAGGGAAGTCAGAGAGAGAAAGGTGAGGTAGATAGTGTGCTGAAGGACTAGACCCTGAGGAGACGAGACTCGCAGGTGCAACAAGTCTCTGTTTATGAGAGGGTACCTGTGCTGAAGGCGGCGGGGAAGGCATACCTATGCCCGCCGAGACAAAGTACAAAAGAATAGTGTGTCCAGTAAACAAGGTACCGAACTATAAGATACAGCTGGCATAATCAGGAGCCAGATAAAAATACAATGATGAATCCCACATACATGCTGTGCCTGGGATAACAGCCAGGACTGGTACAATAATATCTGAGTACATGAGATACAAATACAACCCAAATGCCCCCTGTGAATGGGGAAGGGCTCACAAAATCTGACTGATACATGCAAATCGAAAGAGGCGCTGCAAGTGGCGATGGCCAACATCATCAAATATCTGGAGCTGCATCGAAGGCTGCAAGGAGGAGGTCATCCGGGCATGTGGGGGGCTACCTGCAGGGCCACCCCCTCATGAGGGCTGAGACATCTCACACACACCCGAGAATCATCAAGAGCTGCTGCTGGATCACTGAACCATCAAGTATACGGATCTCGATCATGCTGAAAGGAGCTGGAGAAACAATCAAGTCAAAGGGGAAGAAGAGATCCCTTTGCCTGATCCGAGGCACCGAACAATAGTGGAAGCTGGAACCAAGGTACACCGCCCTCTAGACCTGGCTTCTGGAATGAATGAGCTGGTGTCGACAGAAGGAGGTCCGCCATAGGTGAGGCAATGAGAGATCCTCAACTAAGGCACGCGAGAAAACAATAGAGCGACGGACAGACTGACACTAATGACGATAGTGGAAATGGGAAGGACTGAGTAGCGAATGGACGACTTCCCTTGTTAGAGCATAAAGAGCATGAATGACATGGCAGCGACTGACACAAGATCATAAGGGATAAGGGACAGTGGGACTGAAGGTCATAATCTGCGACACAAGAGAGAGACCAAGCAATGAAGGATGGAGGGCTATAGTGGGGTACAAAGAGACGTGGTATAGACTCCATGGAGGAAATGATGACTCATCTTAGATGCTCTAAACAAGGGCGACTCGATGGTGCTGCCACACAGTAAAGGCCCTAATGGGGGACCTCGGAAGCATGAGTACAAGATGGGGACTCATGACGAAAATCGACACGAACATGGACAAGTAAGGGGGCAATATGGTGCCCCAAGTACAAGTGGCGTGAGGAAATTCGATTTTAAATGGAGGTGAGGTAACTTCTCGTGGACGAAATGGGTCCTGGTGAAGTAGGAAAAATGAAAAAATAGATGCGGGCTATCTAAAAGAAAATAAAACATGCATTTCAGAGGGGAAATGCTAAGGGTAATATTTCTTAAGATAGAGTGCATTGCGAGGGTTAGGAAGGGGATGGCCTTCGAAATCCTCTAAGAGGTATGCCCCTTTGCCAAGATCCTTACTAATGATGTAAGGGCCTAGCCATAATGAGTCAAACTTCCCATGACCTAGGACATCATGGGCCTGGTCATATACTAGAACAAGGTCGCCTTCGCGAAAAGTGCGAGGCTGGAATTTTCGGTCATATTGAGCTTTGGTGCGTTTTTTTGGCCGCTTCCATGGTTTGCAAGGCAACACGGCGGTCTTCGGAGGCACGCTCAAGCATGATAAGTCGTTGTTCTAGCGGTGGGGTGTCAGGGAGAAGTTCAACGGCTAGTTGTAGAGAAGGAATTTCACACTCGATTGGTAAGACAACCTCCTCTCCAAAAACGAGGTGAGGAGGGTTATGGTTGGGGGGCAGAGGTGCCCCCAAGCATGATGTGGTCATGCCAAAATGTATTTATAAAAATGGGAATCTAAACACATTTTAATGATGTGGTGTGCCATTTGTTTTGGTTATGGTTATGCAGTTTGAGAAAGGAAATGGAGGATTACCAATCTCTTTTGGTACTGCATATAGGGATCAAATGGACTTTAAGTTTTCGAATTGGCATACCTGGTGTCACTATCCCAAAAGGAGGATTTGGAGATAATGAACTGATGCTCTCGTAGAAAATCTATAGGTTGGTCAACAATAATGTCTAATAGACTGGGTTGCTGATGTAAGATGAGGGAACGATAAGGGGTATCGTCCCGAGAGTGATCTGAAGTGATATGAGACTCTAGAGGTTCTTCTAAATGTGGAAGAATACTGGGTCTAGAGTCAACACGACCAGATACACTAGGAGAGTGGTGGAGAATGGCTTCTCTTGGTCTCTCAAATGTGGGTGCCCCCTTACCCAAACATTGGGTTTTGATGTAATGGCCACAAGGTGGATGTGGTGTCAACGCATGGGTTCGATGTAAGGGGGAATAGATAAATTCAGGGGTGGGAATTTCTTCCATAATGTCGTCATCGTGATAGAAGATGGGGTGACTGGTGGAAGAAGAACCACCTGACGTGGTGAAGTGGCCTGAATCATCATCATGAGAAGAGAGGTTCACATGCGCATCGTCACAAGGGGTGACCGAAGAGTAAGTAGATAAAGGATCTACCGATGTTGAGCCCAAGATGACCGCTGAAGGAAGGTCAAGCGAAACAACAGGGGAGGATTAAGATGGAATGTTCCCCAAGGGTCTCATGGATGATGATAGGTAGAAAATGCTGGACGAAGGCTCCGTCATCTCGACATCCGGAGGGGGAATGTCAATGGGAGCAGTCATATCTGGTAGTTCTGCTGAAGCAGAATGCGCAAATAAGAGAGAGGTGGACTCATTGCGCTTGGCCTCGAATTGGTGGACCGCAGTGATAGAGGTGCGGAAGTCCGCGAGGCGGGGACAAAGATGGGTGGAATGGCCATGGAGATCACACAAAGCACAGGGGTGGTTGGTGTGAATAGTCTTGGGGTTCTTGGCCGCGGTCGCGGAAGGAATAGAGGCTTCTGGGACCGCGGACTCAGGGAACGTGACATTAACCATGGGCTTGAGATGAAGTAATTCAGGACAGGTATGGGAGGCATGACCGACAACATCACACAAAGCACACTGGATGGTATGCTTTGGGGGCTCACGAGGAGCAGAGTTTGTCGGGGCAGCCTTGTCCTTTGATGCCCCCTTGCGAGCTTTTCCCTTCTTACCCGAAGCGGTCACAACAGGAGGGGGTGCCTGTTGAGGTGACTGAGGCATTGATGCAGCGGGAGACGAAAGCGCATATGCTGGAGGAGCTAGCGCACCAGGCTGTGGATAAAGGTAAGGGTTGGGTTGGGCGACATTGAGGTAAGCAGGAGGTTGAGCAAAAGGAGGAGGCATGCCGTATCCTGGATACATGTTGCCGGGAGGGGGAAGAGTGTTTGAGGTGCTGGCCCCTCCCTGAGGGAGACCATAGCCCATAGGAGGGTGAGCAGATGGATGGGAAAGAGATCCAACGATACCGTCGGCGGAATGAGATGCCCCCGGGGCGTTGGCGCCGCCGGGCCTGGGAATGTCAGGAAGGACGGTATAAACATAACCAGATTGAGCATAGATCAGGTCATATTTTAAAGCTATTTGGAGGGCAGCTTCTTCCGTTTGAGGAAAGTGAGAGGCGACATCTTTGCCGATGGGAGACGGGAGGGTGCGAAGGAACCAGTCCATGTAAACCCGATCTTCAAAGGGAGGGGCTCGACATAAGCCCCGTCTTCGTCGCCATTCCTGAACATGGGCAGAAAGGCGTGTGGAAGAGGATTGCTTAAATGAAGTCAAGAGCTCCGTGCCAGTGTCGTATCGGAGAGGGAGCTGGAAGTACGACAAAAAGGCTTGGGCAAGAGTCTCGAACGTGGTATGGGAGGAAGTGGCCTGTTCGACATACCATTTAGAAGATTCGTCGGTAAGCGTGCGTTGGAACAAACGAAGACGGATGGAGTCATCGGTAATGGAATTTGAGGAACACCACATGTGGAAAGACCGAACGTGATTGGTTGGATCTTCTCCATTAAGGCCCTCGAACTTAGGGATATCAGAGGGCAGCTTGGTGGGCATAGCGGGCCAGGTAGTATTGTGGTGTATGGGGTCATTAATCAACTGATGGAAATCGGGGAGGCTGAGGCCTGCAATGTACGGCAGCACAGGGGTGGCCGGAGTAGTGACGGTTCCGCTAGCAGTAGGGCCGGCATTGGGGCCGGGAGAACCGCTAGCGTTAGGCCCTGATCCAGACATGGTGAAGGTGACAGGGGGAAAACTGAAAGGAGAAGGGGGACCCGATGAATCAAGAGAGGAGTCGGAGTGCGGACTCGAAGGTGGACTGGCTCGACGACGGCGGTGCGGAGCAGGTCGATCAACCGGAAACTGAGGGTGAAGGCCAAGAAGTTTCCGGGAACGACGCCTGGGGGGCGCAATGATGACAGGAAGAAGGACACCGACAAGGGCAGAAAGGGACAGAATCAAGGAAGGTCAAGGGCAGATAAGGTGCAGTGACAATTGATTTTAGAGTGCTGCAGTGGTGTTAACCGGGCGCTTCTTCACTTAGGGTCGGTGTGTGGCGTGCGTTAATTTTAATTTTTAAACCCTTTTAGTTGTTGAGAGCAAGAAAAAAGTGTCTTGCGTAGTGAAAATAAACCTACGAGAGAACGAGAATAAAACCTTGAAATAACGAGGAAAAATAACAGCTACGTGTGCATCTATCTAACCCAAGAAGGTGGGTCTCTCAAAACTATGCTGAAAAGAAAGGGAAAAAACTATGTAAAACACGCATAAAGGGAGCTCAACAGATCTAGGGTCGAAAGGGACAGGGATCTGGAGGATAAAGCTGCAGGCAAGAGGTGCAGATCATAGCCAAGAGACAGAGGCAAGGTGGCTAGAAAAAGGAAGGAAATCAGCAAAAAAACGGAGGGGCAAGGCGTAGGCCTTCAAAGGAGGTCCAAACAAAACGACAAGGGGTGATTTGAAAGGAAAAGAGGCTGATTTCAAAGGATCTGAAAGGGAGGTAACAGATCTGGAAAAGAGGGGGCTGAAGCTATGAAAAACCGACGGCTGAAACAGCTAAAACTCTTCCACGAAAAGTGGAGGGTACTAAATCCCTAAGGGGCTGGGTTCCCACTTAGATGAGTAAAAACAGATCAGATCTTGGTGTGGGTGAGAACCAGAGAATTTAAAACCATTTGTATGAACCCGGAAAATTGGAAAAATCTTTGGAAAGGCGAATTCGCGTTTCGACACGATGCGAGTTCGGATCGCGAAAACGAGGCTAGAAAAGTGCGACCTGGAGGTCCCGACGAATCGCGGGTTTAAAGAAAGTGCGACCCCCAGGTTCGGTTGTCTCGGCCAGATTTTCGGAAAGTTGCCGTCTCGATTCTGGGCGGGTGTCGCTTACACGATCTGAGTTCAGGTCGCAGAAAATAGGCTGAAAAGTGCGACCTGGAGGTCCAGGTCGCAGGTTTAGGGCCAAAAAGTGCGACCCCCCTGTTCCGGTTGTCTCGGCGGCAGATTTTCAGAAAAGTTGTCGTCTCAGTTGCGGCTGGTGTCGCTTACCTGCGCAATAGGGCCAGAAACACACGGAAGTTAGAAATTTTAAGTTTTAGGGTTTTATGTGAGAAAAATGACATAAAAAGAGGAAAACTAAGCAGCTGAAAAGAAGCCCTAGGGCCTGAAGTAGCTGGATATGCAGGAATATGAAAAACGACAGCGGTCGTAATTTAAAACACGTGTGGAGTCGCCATTTGTTAGTATGAATTCTTCGTCGAAGTGTACGAAAAAGAACCACTTTAGCTACGCATAACTAATAGCCCTAACAACAATAGAGGCTGCCAAACATCTTTAGATCTGCGATTAGTAGTTAAAATGCTGCAACAAACAGATTTATAAATGGAAAGACATTAAGCAGTAAAGTAAAGAGTTTACTCCATGCATCCAACAGACAAGACAAGAACACGATTTTTGAATGAATTTTTATATTACAGGGCACCTGGGAGGAAACAAGAAGGTGTATCCAGATCTCCTCAATGGGATGGGTTCTTTGTAGTCCTCGGCACTTCAGATCTAAGCTTTCTCTCTCTTGTAGATGTAGAAAAACCCAATGTAGAAGGTAGAGCTCAATGGGAGCAAAATGGCAGAAATGAGACCAAGCGTATAGATCCAGAGTGATCTAATATGCAACAAAAGGTGAAGAATGAAGGGGAAAACCCTCCTATTTATAACAAAATATTGGGTCATTCTAGATCTTGGTGCATGATTAAAATAATGTTAACCAAATCTAGATCCACCTCTATGGAATATTTTATTATTATTTGTTGGAGGGAAAGGGTGTTTGACTTGGGTCAAATTCCTTGATTAGTGAAAAATAAATAAATAAATGATTTATTTATCTTTTTAAGGAAGTGGTTGGGAGATAATCAAATAAATAATGATTTATTTGATTAATGGTGGGTGATTTGGTCATTTTTAACAAGGAATATTATCTAAATAAGATTTAAATAATTATTCCTAGAAAATAATAAGATAAGTAAGGGTTTATCTCATTAATTTCTTTGTTTTTGGGTTAAACATGACTGGGAATAATAATTAAATTATGGTTTAATTAATTATTCCATTAGGAAAATCAAACAAATATAGGTTTGTTTAATATTTCCTTTTGGGGTTTCCTATTTTAACATAGTGAAAGTAGTTTTACTTATGGTAAAACTGGTCTTACATGGTGTACTTGGGTCCATCTAATGATGAAAGGTTAGATGACCAAAAAATGGTGTAACAGATATTGAATTAGTTGGGATTCACATAAATCCCAACTCACTTCTGTGTGAGGCATGCCATCCTTGCAACTTAGATAATTATTTGCAACGAAAGAGCCTTTGAATCCTTGGGATTATAGGCATGTGTCTCAATATCTTAAAAGGAATACCACATGATTTACCCTTCTTTTTTGATTTATCATACCTGTCATTCCCACATTTCAGACATATATCTTTGTCTACATATTCTCCTCTATATAGAATACAATCATTTGGACATGCATGATATGATATGTACTCAACACCCAACATTGTCAACAAGTTGTTTGCCTCTTTGCAGCTATCGGGCAAGACATTATCACTTAGAAGAACATTATCTTTGAATAATCTGTAGTTGGTGATCATGGAAAATATTAAATGTACATTAATGCCGATATAATTATTAACGTTCGTAAAATTAACCATTTTTATTGTTCATTGTGTGATTATATTTCTCAAATTTATATAAGGGAGGAATTTATGGTAACTTACCTCAAAATTTCCGAGAAACATGTATTCGACAAGCCAACCTTTGCTTTCAAGTTGTAAAGTAACATCATTGTCCCAAATGTTAGAAATTACAACAGAAATAATAAAGAATTTGTTAGCCACCTATAAAATTTGTTATATCAAAAGGTGGCTAAATCATTTTGGAGCCTTCAAGGAACAAATTTTATTACAAAAAGTGTTGGATCTTGAAGACTCTAGAAGGCCTCATGCCTTTGTCGAAATCTTCACTGCTATGCCCATGTTACACTCTGGAATCCTGCTGATTCCCAAGAAAGATTACTGCTGCAGACACCATCTTTCCTCCTCCATCCCCTTCCTTCCTTTTTCAAAACTAACCTCATTTTTATCCCTTTGTTACCCAAAAAATCCATCATTTTCATGTTTTTTCCCCTTTCCCCTTCATCAAAACCCCTTTGATGATGTTTAAGACTCCTTCTTTTCCTTTTTGAAACCCTCAAACTCCTTTGAAAACCATTGAAAATCTATAAAAACCCATTTTCTTATTATAGACTTAAGCCCCCTTGGGCTAAGTCCAAAACCCTTTCCCTCCATACGCCCTGGTGCTGGAACCAGGCGCTTATTGCATCGGAGGAAAACAGTGCACAAGACTTTTGCCTCACAAAGTTCTCCGATGCTGATTAGCCCTCCATTCTATCTCCCTTGGTCATATTATCTTTCATATAACCCATGGCCCCGCAGTCGGGCGCCAAGCCGTACTGTAAATAAATTTTTCGCCCCTGAAGTATAAACCTTCGGTTATGTAAATTTGTCAGTTTTTATTATATCATAAAGTTTTCCGCCAGTGCAAAGTTCCATTTGATCTCCACCGTTGATCTGATCTGCAGATCGATGATGCGCAGTCTATCACCCCGGTGGTCCCCGCCAACCACTCACCGTTGCAAAACCAAGCGGAATTCATCGCACCGCTTTTAAGAGGGAGGTGGTTTCTTTCGTTTCGCAGTGATTCCATTCACCGCCCGACGCGTGGCCTTGAGCACTATTGAAATACTGCCCTCATCGTGCATTAAATTTTGGACATGGACCCAGTGCGATATTTACGTCCACCGTCCGATCTGAGGCCGCTCATCGGACGATGATCGCACTCTGAAGACGCCTGTGAAATAACCAGGGTACGACACGGTCATTAAAGAATCTCCGCCGTCGATCTGATTTGCAGATCGACGGCCCACACTTCATCACCCCGGTCCCTTCGTCCACATCAACAGTCGATGGTCCCTGTGCCATTTCAGCGTCCAGGCGGCACATTTTAATTGGGGCGGGTCTCCATGGGTTCCTCGCACAGTCAGCAGATGCGGACTCGGGAATCTTTATATAGTATGGTTTAATTAAAGTTTTTAATTCCGGGGCATGTTTGTAAGGTTTTGTGGTACCCTATCTCCACCGTGGATCGCTTGGGCCGCTCTCATCCGACGGTCCACGATCGTCCCGAACCCCGAACATGATTTTTCGACCATTTCTTTGCTGAAACAAGGTTTTAAACCTTTTTTCCATTTTTATTTTATTTTTCTAAAAAAATGTGACCCCTTCACGTTGTTCAGTCACCCTTGCTCCCGACCGTCGATCTCTACGCGATCGACGGCTCCGATTTAATTCCTCCCACGTTTCCTTTTAACTCCCTTTGACCAATCAAAACCGTTGGATGATGCCATCCGACGGCCATGCTCTCTCCACGCGCCTTCTGAAGCAGTAAACCTATACATGCAAGATTTCATAATGTTCTTTGTATTTTGTAGGGTTTGAATGGTTTTTCCGCTATGTCTGAAGAAAATTCAAAGGCAGAGGGTGACGATCCTCCCGCCTCTGATCCATCAAAGAGAATCATTCGCAGGGTTTAAACTTCACGTTTCATCAATGATTCATGAAGCATTGATGCCACACGACCCTTGCGTAGCCCTGCACACCAAGACAGTGAATCAAGCACAAATCAAAGAGTATCAGTGTTGAAGACAAATCTGTGGGATTACGGCTAAGATGGGTTAGCAGAAGCCTAATCCTCCCGACTAAAACACAGTTTAAAGATAAATCACAAAGGTTCATCAGACAGAAGCCTCCACCGCCACATCTGAGGAAAATTGATTCCTCCTAGCTACCACAGTGCCACCTGTGCCTCAAAGCATTCAAACAGAGGCCGAAGTTATTGATCAAGATTAGATATTTGTCTCAAACATAGCCAGAGAGTAAATTCTTCCAAGGAACTTAATGTAAACGAATATCAGTAGAGTTACTTTGACATCAAACAGAGCCTCAAAGATCAAAAAGAGCTCCCACCGAGCTTAAAATCTTTATGTAAATCATTTAATAGAGAAGACAGCTATGTAAGCTTCTTCATTGAGACCCCCAAAGGCCGAGAAGCCATTTAATTCTGTATTAATTATCTTTAGAGATCTTTTAGTAGATATCACCTCCTCATTCTTCTATAAATACTATTGGAGAAGATGAGAGAGGGGTTGGTTGATCACTAGTTGTAATATTGGAAATCTCTAAAATAATACATAGTCTGTTGAAGTTGAAGAAGAAATTGAAGTCTTGGAAGCCCTGATGATGTTGTTGCATCCTTGTTACTAAGAAGGCTCTATCATTGGATCCATGAGCTTGGCTGTTGGTGAAGTATTCTAAACTGTTTAATGTTTTCTCCTGTTTTCATTCTGTTCCATAATTTCTTACTACAGTAGGTTGAAAGTTTTAGGCTAAGAAATGACTCCTGGAAGCACCTTAGACCTGTTCATCCTTCACTGTTTCATGTTTTCTTATGCTGAATTATTTTAGAGTCTTTAATCTCTTTCTTTAGTCTTCATGCTTGTTTATTTCCTTAATATTTCAAATATTTGGTTTCAACATGATTTATGGTTCTCCCTGCTTGTCTGCTGCCACTTAAAAATTGTTATTGAAGTCTCCCTTTGAAGTTTTTTGTTTACAGTGAGTCAAGGAGGTCTGTTATGATCTTTCCCTTTGTCCTTGCTTAAACAATTGGCTTAAAGGTCGTTATAATTGTGATCATAGATGTATTTAGGTGTTCCTTGAATCTTAGATTTCATTTTAAAAGTTGTTTTTGAAATCATTGCTTGCTTAAAGGTGTGATTTGTAGAATTCATGGTCAGCCCTGTCTATCAAAAATCTCTTTATTGTTCAAATTGTGTTTTCAAATTCCCTTTGTTGAGAATTAAACTTCTCTCTCCAAATCATTGATGTCCATCTCATTCCAAAAACCAAAGGATCCTGTGGCCAAGTTAGATTTGCCCTCTGATATCCCATATCCATTGATAAGTTTGTCATGACCTCTTTTTGACTCCTTTGCCCAATGAAGCTACTACTTCCTCTTTCTACCTACCTTTCCTAGATCTTTCATATTCTGCTATATCAATCCAACCAACCAAACAAACAAACACCTGCACTTAATAACTAGTCTAAAATCCATACTCTAAGCACACAAGATAAACCTTTGCAAACAAACATTTGAGAGATCCCTCTCTGAGAACAGAAGGACTAGATCCTGGAACTCTAAAGATTGGTTCTGATGTTGCATTGTCTTTTGATTTGCCAAACTATCAAAACACAGGACACCAACAGAATTTACCGAGAGAAATAAACTTAAAAGGCCAGCAACAAATCATAAACATAAACACATATGTTTATCCGGGAAAACCCCAAATCCGGGGCAAAACCCAACCAATGAAATTTCATTAAGCATTGGCCAAAACCATAGCCAATCCGGCCAAGTGAGCCTTCACCACTCACCTCCAGGCCTACATTACAATGAAGTCTTTCCAACCTTTTATAGGGTCCATTACATGCAATACCATGGGCTGAAAAACCGTCGGTGCACAATACCATGTGCCCCAAGACCACTACTATTTATCCTAGTCAACATTGACTCTGTCCCGAGTCAATTTTACCTTACAATTACCTCTTTAAACTTGGCTTGGGGCTTCTTGACTAAATCCAGCCAAAATTGCTAAATGAGACAACCTCGCTCACTCTAGCTCCTCCCCCCTCAAATTTTTACCCAAGGTAATTGTTAACTTGACAGCCCCCCTATCACCTAGGTCTAACCCATACTTTACCAATGATTACTAAGGGGTACACATGCAATACTAGGTCTTACACAACAATATTCCCATTTACATGTAAAAATTAACTCCATTATAATAATATTTTTTATTTTTTTTGTTTCATTATTGTTGTGTTTGTATGACCATTCTGTACATTCATTAATGATGTCCTCTCCAAATAGGACATCATAGTTTTACATCAATCTTCCCAATTCTTTGCTGTGTTATGACATCAATGTCCATATAAAAAGAACCCATCTACCGAACTACATGAGTCACCAGAAGCTGTAACCGCTAGTCCTCTAGGAATTCTCTTCAGATACATGGTTCATCAATTAATTAATCCACTTGCACATATCCTCTGTCATTTTGACAACCTCCTATGCTTCCTGAGCCCACTGGATCTGAAAAATCCAACATCTTCGCCATTCGAGTGATCACCACAACATTGTTTCACACAATAATCATAGAAACCTAATCCTGCTGTAGAAGTTTGTTGCGGGAGCACTGACTTATTCTAGCATCTAGATCCACAAGAATTTCAATGAGAATCATGATCTACATAGCACGTCTGCAGCCAACACCATGTCCACTCTGAGCTCCATCTTATAGTACGTCCTAATTCTTGATTTCCTCGTCAAACCGACTTCTCCATGTGTTCTCATGGCAGACAAAATTGCAAGCTGTTCGATCTCTTTCCCAGCTCTACTCCCTGATTCCTTGAAATCATCGAGCGAAACATCTGTAGCATCCAAGCTAGGATTCATAGCCATTTTCTTTGCAGGATTGGTAGTGGTGGCCTCTATGTCGCCCAACACCAACGAGGCTACCTTGTGCTACCACCACTACACGACTGCATTATTACATACTTGTGCATCCTTTGAGTCTTACCATAGGTTTTCTATGGTCAATGGATCTCTACTTTTCTTGCATCTGGTTCTTGGACTACCATCAATCTATGTTTTGTGGCTTCTCCAGACATGCTCTGCCTCTTTTCCAGCAATGCCACGAATTTATTTATTTATTTTTTCATACTGATATGATAGCAGTGAGCTCGTCCCTATGACTATACCAGTCCACAAAAATACCTTCACGTTACACTTCACTTTACCCAGAACTACCACGTACAGCGCCATAGCCACTATTAACCATCGATGCTATCACAGGCTCCATGGCCACTGGGCATTATTTCTAGTTTGCTGCCTTCATTCTGAGCAGTGAAAATATTGTTTTAGCATTCGATTAACGACTTCTGCACAGAAAATATCCATGCATCCAACTCTAATTCTCATGAAATTTGTTTGGATATGAGTGCAACTACAACATTGCTCCATGGTTTGCGCTACGTCCTCAATGGAATTTTTGGCTCTCACGAACCATGTGCTGCAACCATCTCTCCTTCGCCAACACCGCCTCATAATATCCCTCCACATGCCATCTTCGTCATCGTGCTTTTTGTCTGTGGCAACTCCATATAAATATAGGATTCCAGATTTTCATTTAAAAGCAGATCCACAATTCATCACGGCGTTCAGGGCTCTCAGTGATCGCAGGGTCTTCCTGAGCCGTATAATGACAATGTCCACCTCGACATCTTCCATGTCAAGTATATCTCTCTCCATGATCTACGATCAGATCTATTTATCCATCGGGCCATAAAACCCTTTACCACAGAAGCGTCCCTCTCAAGCCAATATTTAGCTCCGATACCAGTTTTTAGAAATTATGGTAGAAATAATAAAGAATTTACCGAGAGAAATAAACATAAAAGGCCAACAACAAATCATAAACATAAACAAAGATGTTTATTCGGGAAAACCCCAAATCTAGCGCAAAACCCAACCAATGAAATTTCATTAAGCATTGGCCAAAACCCTGGCCAATCCGACCAAGTGAGCCTTCACCGCTCACCTCTAGGCCTACATTACAATGAAGTATTCCCAACCTTTTATAGGCTCCATTACATGCAATACCATGGGCTGAAAAACCGTGGTTGCACAATACCATGTGCCCGAAAACCACTACTGTTTACCCTAGTCAACATTGACTCTATCCTGAGTCAAGTTTAACTAACACCTAATTGGGTCGACTTTGACTGACCGCCAGGTCCAAAGAGAGGGGTGGTGGAAGCAAATTTAAGGCTTTCGAAAAAATTTTCAGCAATATGAGCATCATCCCCTAGCTGATCATCGTTTTGGAATGCATCTAACAACATTGTCTCCATGGCAGTCGTATCCCTTAAGTAATGAACCATACCAACCTCTATTTGATTGCCTCCATTGCCAGCTTGTGAAGAACTACTATTGTTGTAGTCATTCCTAATTGGTGAATCTAGATGTAGCGGGAATTGAATCAGTGGTTGATTCAACCATTCTTGGTATCGTTACTCTCCTATTTTTTCTCTTAATTCAACCTTATCTCGATTTGAAATTGTCATGGGGTGCAACAGAAGATGGTAGGTAGGTCGCTCATCATCACTAGAATCCTAATAATTTCAAAAAATATATTTGAACATGATTAGTACAAAATCTATAATATTAATTAGTAAGAACATTGAAAATGCATGACTAATTTTTTTGACGTTGAAATAATTAGATTAATATACCAAACGATTATTATTACCATCATTATCTCGGGATTGTGGCTAAAAGATGAAATATTGTTACAATTGGCAGGGTGAAGCGACTGTCCATTTTCATCTACCAAATGCGCCTTGCGGTATGATGCTCCTGATAAGAGCTTCCAACGTTTTGGAGTTGTTTGATTATTTTGTGCATCTGAACTCGATTCTGAATCTGCATGAACCTGCGAATTTGTATACATTATAAATTTTATTAAGTTGATTGACATGGATAAAAACCAAAAATTCAATTAGATAATGGAAATATAAATAAAATATGAAGTAAATATTACGTCTCGAGATGGACAGGGAGAACTCCGTGATGGACTTTGAGAAATATTATGGAACGAAATGGATTTTGAAGAATTGTCCATTCGATATAATTATGATATTTTCTCCCTGCATTTGAGCAAAGTCAACAATAAATTTTAATGCACACACCTAAAAGTAATTTCGGTGCCTTAAAAATGGACTTATTGTTATCGGTGCTTATGTACAGATAACCGCACCGGTGTTGTTTTAGTTACTACGCACTGGTGTGTTGAACCCTTAGTTAAACTGAGAGGGGGGGGGTGAATCAGTTTAACACATACATGGACTTTTAAAACTTTTCTTTTAAATCTTATTTACACCTTCATTTCATGGTCAACTTAATATGTGAGCAACAAGTATTACTATCAAGCAGATTTGTTAATGTAATAGCAGATTGAATATGAGAGCAACAAGTATTAAGCAGATGAGATAAATCACATCAACACATAAACATCATGCACAGAGACACCAGATATAAGTAGAAACCCATAAAGGGAGAAAACCACATCTTATTATTGTTGTGATGCAAAGGCAAGCTCCAACTCCCTCTCACCACTGTTTTCTGTAGGCACCAACCTACAGGAGGCTCTATCCTCAATTCTGTAAGCTACAACTTGCAAGGAAGCTCCAACTCCCATCAATTTTCTGCAGGCACCAACCTACAGGAGGCTCCAACCTCAGTCAGCTACAACTGACATTTTATCAAGCTACAACTTGATGTGGAAGCACCAACTCCCATTTATTTTCTGCAGGCACCAACCTACAGAAGGCTCCTACCTTAGTCAGCTACAACTGACATCTATCAAGCTACAACTTGATAGGGAAGCTCCAAATTCCTTACTCTTTCAAAAGAAAAACACTTGATGATTTACCTTGGATATCAGCTCTGTTCTGTACCTTCTTCTCTGCTGTTCATCAACACTTATATCAGACCTGCATCATCTCTGCTCAGCCCCTTCTTCTTCTTTGCTCAGATCCTCCTTATTCACATTCTTCTTGCAGCTTGCTTATTTTCTTCAACTCTCTTTAATTCTGCTGCATACTCTCTTCTTCTCTCACTCCTTTTTCGTCAACTTTCTCCCCTTGGATATTACCCTGTTTTATACAAAAATAGTTTCATGACTGTTTGTATTCCACTGGGAATTCGAAATGGAAAGCCATGTCTCTTTGCCTTCTGCCTTCTCATCTCTTTTCAGCTCACTCAGAAAAATGTAACTGTAGGTGCTTATTTTAATATTACAGTGGGATATTTGCTCTCTTCCGGAGACTTGCCAATGCATCACAAACAATAAAAACAATTAAAACATTTACATTCGAATTACAATTTGAACTCCAGCTCACTCATTTTGTCTCTTGGCTTGCTGCGCATTTGTCTTTTCTCTAACTGTCTCTTTGTCCCTTTCTCTTCTCTGTATGCCTTTCTGTTTATGGCTGCTGCGTAACTCCTGAATTTATGAACCGCATTTTTATTTTATTTTTATACCAGCGCTTTATATATAAATGAATCTGCTGACTGTAATTCAATCCTTTACATGCAGCAAGTGTCTTGTTGATGTGGCGAGTTCCGTAGGCCGGAACATACATATATTACAATTGCATTACATTAATAATCGCCCTCCCGTTAAGCTGAGGCCCGTGGGTCTACAGACCACGCGACATGTTTTAATACAACCGCAACCACTTTATATATATATATATATATTTATATATAACAGCGCCTTCACAAATTTCCGTTTGCGATTAGAACTGGAACTCAAAACACTTGTTAATCATAGTTAATAAGCCCATCGGGCCCGGGCTTCAATCGCAACGTTTTACAAAGTCGTGCGATCAATCGGAGAGTTCCGATTATGATTGAGATTCCGGATGCGATTTGCATATATCAACTCCCGCTTATAACACGATCGGGTCCGCCATTTCAATCGCAACGTTTTACAAAGTCGTGCGATCAATCGTAGAGTTCCGATTGTGATTGAGATTCCGGATGCGATTTGCATATATCAACTCCCGCTTATAACATGATCGGGTCCGCCATTTCAATTGCAGCGTTTTACAAAGTCGTGCGATCAATCGTAGAGTTCCGATTGCGATTGAGATTTCAGATGCGATTAGCAATTAACTGTGGTACATAACTCGATCGGGTCCACCACTTCAATCGCAATCGCAACTTTCTGTTGCGATGTTCCGCTGCCCTTGCGATTGGATGAGGGTCCCACTTTATATTACTTCCTTTCCATTGATCATAACACGCTCCACTTTAATATATATCAATGTATATGCCTTGGACCATTGGAACATATGTAATGCGCTCTATATATACTCCTGCGTGGGTAGCGATTCCCGGAATGAGATTTGTTTTATGTATCCTTCCGCCTGGGGTTATGCGATTCCCGGAATTTTCTGTGTTATTTGCATTACATTGCTGCTGGAGTTAAGCGATTCCCGGAATAATGTTTATGAATTATGTTAATTCTATACCGCCGGTTGGAGTGTGCGATTCCCGGAATTTGGTTTTGCATTATATGCGTAACGCCCGGCTTGGGGTATGATTCTCGGAATTATATATCTGTCCTCCGGGTTGGGCGATTCTTGGAATTTGTAACTGCTCTTTGCCTCTGTCTCTGCTTCTGTCACTCTGCCTCTGTCTCTATCTTCCGATAACGGTTCTTCACTGTGCTTCTATGACTGTTACATTTTGACATTCTTCTTGCTGCCTCTATTGCTTTCACTGTGCTTCTTTTGCCTTCCTCTGCTTCAGCACTGCCTTCTTTGCCTGAGTGCTGCCTCCTTTGCTGCCTCTGTTACTTCTTTGTCTCTTCCTTTCTGCCATATCTGCTGTCTTAGTTTCTTTGTGCTCCTTCCTCTGTTGCATCTATAGAATCCACTCCACCTGTTATACTTGTAGCAAATCCTATGAGGCTCCGATCTTCTATGCCTTCAATTCAATAGTTCTTTTCCTCAACTTCGAACTTTGCTACATTCTGCAGAATGAATTGATGTATTCTCCCCAACAGTGCTTTACAGACTTCCCACTTGAATAATTCTGAAAAAACACAAATTAGCTTCTACTAGATTGTCTACACAATCTTCCCACTTGAATAATTGTTCCTCATCACTATGTCTCATTCCTCAGCTATTAAATGGCCCTCTTCTACTGTCCTCACTACTTTGCAACACCTCATCTGACTCCTGCTGCCTTTGTTTCTTCTATGCTCTACTTGTCTTATGCTCTCTTTGTTTCATCTGCTCCTAGACTGATGCTACTCCTTAATTGTCCTTTTGCTGCCTCTGCTTCTTTAAATGACCCT
This sequence comes from Pinus albicaulis, assembly GCA_034641835.2. Lineage (NCBI taxonomy): Eukaryota > Viridiplantae > Streptophyta > Pinopsida > Pinales > Pinaceae > Pinus > Pinus albicaulis. Next base: position 1,907,323,074 of record CM076578.1, read on the forward strand.
GTCTCTGCTGCTTGACCCTCTCTACATCTTGCTGCTATGCTGCTTTCTTTGTCTTGTTGCTGCCTCAGGTGTTCTTCGTTTGCCATCTCCTTTGCCTTGTTGCTGCCTCAGGTGTTCTTCCTTTTCCATCTCCTTTGCCATCAATGACAACATTTCCAACATGGTGCCATGTTATTAACTGACACACTAGTGCGGTGTTATTAATTGATGCACTAGTTACGAAAAGCCGCAAATAAAAAAAAAAAAACTTTATTTTTTTAAAGTGAAAAAAAGCGGTAAATTGAAAAATGGGCAGAAAAATATTTTCGAAAATCTAATTTCATAAAACAATTATTTAAATACTAAACACTTTTCATTATTTCACTATTTTTGCAAAAAATCTCAGCTAGAGATTTGCACGAGACATACCTGGAGCAAGAGAGAATGAGAGCACTGTGGAGCAACGTAATACTTTTGAACATAACTATTCAGAAAATTAGAATTCCAAACCTCTCGTGATTCAAAACTTGTAGCATAGAATTTCAAACGATCTCGTGATTAAATTTTATTGTTTTTTTTTACATTTTCTGTAGTATTTTTTACGCAATAAGTAAAAAATTCCAATTTGTTGTTCATTTTCAGAAAAAAAAAAATGCATTTTTTCCCTAAACCCTTCATTCTTTTTGTTTCTACCCTTGCTTCCTCCTATTTCTGTGATTTCAGAATTAAGGCTTTTAATTTTAGATTTATAGGGTTTGTATTGCTATATATATAGGCCTATGACATTCAACCCACGGGACGACTTGCATAGTCGGATCCCAATCCATGTCAGCCCTTGCGTGAATTTTTAAAAAACTATTTTTTTTAATCAGTGCGCCTTGCGTACTGTTTGATAAAAAAATTAAAAACATTTTTTTTTTAAAATCTGTGTGCCATATGTAAATTAGGGCACCGGTGTGCAATTTCATTATAGTGCACCGCTCACATACTGCCCCCAAATTATATATATATATATATATATATATATATATATATATATATATATATATATATATATATATATATATATATATATATATATCTATCTATCTATCTATCTATCTATATATATTAATTTGTGTTAATCAGTGCACCATGTAACATATAATGCACCGGGCCTCCTAGTTGATAGAGAGCACTGTGCGGTGGTCCCTTGTTTGCGTGGAGCATTTATAAGAATAGGCTGCATCGCCCCCTCCACGACAGCATATGCTACAAAAACTAACACTAGACGATTTTTATTATTTTGTCTGTATTAATTGGTGCGATGGTTAACATGTAACGCACCGGTGCTCCTTGTTGACATATAGCACCGTACGATGTTTTATATTGTTTGGGCAGTGCGTTTATAAGGCCATGACACACCGACGTCGGTGCATACACCATGAAAATCACACAAGTTTCTTGATATTTTTTTTCACCTGAAAATTTGATAATTTATTTAAAAAATATATTAATGAATGATATGGTATAGGTTTCATATTGATAAAGAAATGGCTGACAAGAGATCAAATAACAAAAATACTAATAACATATCAAGAAAAGAAAAAAAGGCAAGTTCTTTGTAAATTCTTTACAAAATATATTATTTTTGAACTATATGTAAGTTTAAATAATATGTATTGTTTACTATGTATCATGTAGAGCCACAAAATGACTAAGCTCGATAAGATTATTTATGATCTAGGACCAGAAGACCGTAAAAGTTTGATGGAGAAATTGCAAAAGGATGAATCAGGTGAATGAAAAAATACTATCGATCTAATATGAGTTTCTTTTTTTAATTTTCATTAATAATATACTTAAAATTATTAGATAACATATTGCAAACAATCAATTAGTTCACATATGTTTAATTTTCTAGAGGGACCAACAACTCAGAAAAGGAATGTTGTTCTAAGAAAAGAAAAAAAAATAGAACATGCAAATGAAAATGAATTGCCCCTTAGCTCATTTGGAGTGGTGCTGGAGGTTAACGAAAGGGGGAAATTTTTTTACAAAATTTTGAGGGATCTAGTGAAATGAATGTATAGACATTCTTTCTACTTACAATACAAAAATCAATCCAATGATTCCAAGAACTAAATTTTATCTAAACTATAGGAAGATTTTCCAGAGAATTGGTCAATGAGATATGTTAGACTTTTAATAGAAAAAACGTACACCAACAAAAAATAAGGAATGAAAAATTAATATTACTTTAAATGGTTTTTCTAGAATTATTTATAAATATCATTTATTAATATCACTTTTGTTATATTTACTTTTCATATATCAATATAAAAATTAAATAATTTATTGTCATGTTACATTTTCAGGAAGATTATGAAAATCTCAAAAGATGAACGAGCTGATATCAGATATATGCCTATAGGAATGTCCGAAAAGGTGTACAAGGAGATGATCAAAGAAATGGACAAAATTGCATCACGGGAGGATCCATCTCAACAAAAACGTGCTTCAAATGTAATATGTAATCATTGATTTTTTCGATTATTAGGTACTATAAATAAACAATTTAGCATTAAATATTATTTTTTAAGTATTTTATTGCAGAAAATAAAAGAAAATGGAGCCCATTCAACACATAAAACAGGACGGCAAGGAAGAAAAGGGTTGATATCTAAGTTTGTGAGTAATTGTTACTTCCTTACAACAACTTAACTAGATTTCATTTTTGTATATTTTAAGTTGTTTTACAAAAATCATCATTGAATGTCTTCAAACAAGTGCTAACATACAAAGAAGAACTATCAGACGAATTGATTGACATTGGATTAAATATGGGTTGTGAGTATATGTTGGCATATCAGAAATTAATTGTGGAATTTGTAAGCATCTATTGATCTTGTTTTACTTAGCTCCATATATAATTAATAGAACAAAAAAATATTTTATATTAAATATATGATTTGTTATGGGGTATAAAACTTGTAGGAAACAAAGTATGGAACTGTGCCAATAGATTAAATCTTGAAAGATGACATACTACATGGTTTTGAAAGAATATGTATAGTTCATGAGTCAATTGTTGCTACGGTATGTCATTTCTTTTCGATTTACATTGATGTATATTATTTAATATTGCAATTTTCATTATTCTCACTAATGTATATACACTCATTAAAATTTATTTTTACTTTGTAGATGGAAGGTGAAGAAGAAGAAAACAATAAACACTGTGAACAAAACATTCCTGAAAATAACCCAAGTCATGGAAGTAGCCCGAGCAGTGATAAAAGTTCAAACGAAGGATGATGATCATTATGTTTGGATATCAAAGCAAGGCGTTGTATTTTTTGAAATATTTTTCTGTGAAATCAGACATTTTGTTTAATGTAATGGACTTTGTGCCCCAATTGAAAGACAAAGGGATGCCAATAGCTACCCCATTTTGTATGACAAAGGATGTCTTATATATAATAATAATAATAATAAAATATGTTTCAATTTATTCTATTGCGTTCTCCATTTTCACTTTGAAATGTAACACCACTGTTTAAATTTATGGATGATTAAATATTATAATGAAGAGATGTGAATTCTGATGATATGATATAACAAATTAATCCAAACATCACATTCAAATGCACTAATACAAATTTAATTGATATGACTACTGTTATAAGATATGTGTCATCTTTTGATGAATAATGAATTTAAAAAAATCACAATAATTATGATATGATATAACAAATTAATCCAAACATCATATTCAAATGCATTAATACAAATTTAATTAATATGAATACTGTTATAATATGTGTCAACTTTTGATGAATAACGATTTTAAAAAAATCACAATAATTGCACTGTCACAAGGCAATGTTTCTAAAAAATACAAAATGAACACAGGTGCGTGTCAGTTACTGTACACCGGTGTGTTTGTATGATACAACACACCAGTGCGTTTCTACGACCTATGGACACCACAAAAATACCAATACCAATTATAAATCTCGGTGTGTTTGTACGATAATGTGTACCGGTGCGTTTATGTGAGACTACGCACCGGTGTGTTTGTACGACCTATGGGCATCGCAAAAATACAAATACGAATTAGAACAATCAGTGCGTTTGTTTGATATTGCACACTGGTGCGTTGATATGATATATGGGCACCGCACATGTTATCACCCTAGTAATTCTTAGGTTGTGGGATGGGGATTTTTGTAGTTAAGAACACCAGGGGTAACCAAAAACCGCTTTGGGAATTCAGGATCTAGCCTTCCTTAGCTCCTGAGAGGGATCTCTCCTAAAGATTTAGCTTTGTTTTAGTAAAGGGTTTTAGGCTAGCTATTAGTGAGCAATAGGATTGATTTTTGAAATGTGGTAGGAATAATAAGTCTTTCAAGGTGAACCAGAGGGATCCACCAGAACATTGGGCAATGGAGTCAACTCTCTAGGCAAGTAGGGCTAGGAAATAAGACCTAAAGATGCAAATGTACTAAGGGCAGGATAGATGACCTTCTAAGGCTTTGAATAGGTTTTGAGGATGGAATGGGTGAAATCTGAACAAAATGGCACTTAGGAATCCTTAAGTTATAGATAAGAGGATTTGAAGGAGGGGATCAAACTGGGACCTAGAGAAATTAAGAATTCTATGGTCCGTTATCAAGCAGAAAACATCAAAATTCCAACTAGTTTAAAACAGAGAGCTTATTATCACTAATTCTGTTTAATTTCTCCTTAGTTGATCATTACAAAATATAAACACATCAAATGAATGTTTTTAAACTTTTTAGAATAACACTGAAAACAGGAAAAAATACGAGACTTATCTTGTCACCACGAGAATCCTTAGTTATGATGTCTCTAAACTTGTTTCTAGACTGCTGCTTCGCTAATTGACTCACACCAACTTCAATATGTCCAGCAAAATGACTATAATTGTCTTGAGAAATTTTATTCCACACTGAATACTTCAAATTATGAAGTATTTATACACAAAAATTGTTCACAAAATATCTCAGAAATTGAGATAATGTTTTTAAAGAAAAATAGGAAAAAGAGCATAAGAAGAGGGACAACAGCAAAACAATTTGCAAGCTGTCCTCTTTTACAAGGGAAAATAGAACAATTTTATCTTATCTAAACTGATTTTTTATGTGTTGTGAGTATTTGCTGGCAATAGGTACATCTTCACATGGATGATAACTTGTTGAATACTCTTTCTTTTTCATCTTCTGATCTGATACTCTTTATCTTTGATTTTGACTGTTTCACTGCTGTAATAAAAAATGATCAGCAGTAATAATTTGATTTAACTAATACACTTTGACCCTGATACACTTTGACACTGATTTTTTCACCATAAGGTAAAAGTAAAATATGAATTTCCAAGTAATTTTCCTGTCTTTTATTTGTCAAATTGACAGCAGATCTGTGAATTATTGCCATTGTTCAGCAGTGGGGATCTTCATATTCTTCAATTTCCTGTAACTTTCCTCAGCTTCTGTATATTTGGAAAAGTTAGGCTTTACAGTGAATATATGCTTGATTTCATTTCCCAAAAAGAATAGATTTTCAAAATACTGAAGAAGTACTTTGCCACTTGGTCATCCTTGTGGCAGTGGTTGTTTAGCTTGCTCTTTTGCATGAGTTCTGATTTTCTGATCATAATCTTTCTGTGGCATAAATTTGTCATTTAATGCATGAATGTCTGGAAAACATGCTTCTGATAATACTTTGTATTTGGCCCAAAATCTTGAGATGGCCAAATTGATGTCTTTACACCTGTCTTCCAAGTTATTCATTATGTTCCTCTTATTCAGGACTCTTAATTTGAAGGATGGCCTCTGTCCTGTCAGCAATTTTCATTTCTTCTAATTCTTCCCTGTTCTTGTTGTTAAAAAATGCTATGAGTTGAACTGCTTGAGCTGGCTTATTTTCAATCTCTCTCTTAGTTTTATCAATTTCTTCATTAGCAGCCTGTAGTAACTCTTTCTGCTCATAAATTATCTGAATTGAAGACCATTGAGAATGAATGCCTTCAATGATTTTTTCTCATAAATGATTTTTAATATATGCAACTTGTTCTGTAAGATTCACTTGTGCTTGAAGAATTATCACCTATTCTTGCAGTCTATCTGCCCTCTGTTCATGCCCTTTGGAAGTAATCAAGGAATCTCTTTTGGAAGATTCAAGATTTTTAATAGTGCCTTTCAAATTAAGTATTTCTTTCTCTTTAATTGACATACCTTCCATGGCTCTGATTATGGCAGCTTTGTCTTGTATTGTGTTTACCTATGAAGTTGATGAATAAGAGGCAGAGATTTCATGAGAAGTTATTGGCACTGCAGTTGCCAGTACTCCTTGTGGCGCTAAGTGTTCTGCTAATGTGGATGGAATAGTTGTGCTTACAGTTGGAATCACTGTAGGGATGACCACCTGTTGAGCTTTCTTTAGTTTTTCATTCTCTTGCATGAAAGATTCTATTTGGCTTTCCATTTATTTTATTTGACCTGTCATTTTAAGAACAATTTGTTTCAATTCATCATTCTCTGTTTTTTGCTGAAGAATTTCTTTTGCCTGAGAATTTTCAATTTGAGGCAATTTTAGCTGTTTTCTGAGGGCAGCTATATCTTCATTTTTCTGTTTAATTAAAGCCTTTGCAACTTCCATGTTAGCAGGATCATCTCCTGCTTCAATCACCAAGTCTTCTAATGCTTTGATCTTCAAATTGTTGGCATAAAGTGAGGCTTTATCCAATTTCATTTGAGTTTGAAGATTAATCAATGTTTTTTCAAGCCTGATAGAATTCATAGTCTTATTGACTATCTTAGAATATAGCATCTCTGTGTTGCTTCTATGAAATTATATTTGGTCCAATTCACGGACAAGATCTGCATCAACCTCAAGATCTGTTTTTGAATAGTCTGCAATAGATTTAGGATCAGCCACTGTAGGCTTGAGAAAAGATATCACCAATTTATTAGAGGAATAGTCAAAAGCCGAAAGGAGCCTATCCTTATTCCCAAGCTTTTCTTTGAGGAACTTGGAAAAAGCTTCATTTTTTATTTCTTCATTCTTTTATTTTATTTTCCTGAACCTGATTTGAATGTCTGACTCTGTATTTTCAGGTTCTTTAGAAGAAGATGGCTTATCAACTTTAGATTGTGTATCCACCATAACTGTATCTTTCTGTTGGGTTCCAATTTGAACATTTTGAAGCTGTTTGAGAGTTTCAGTTACTATCCTTGTTGCTTCATCATTAGTTTTATGACCACTGTTATCTTCAATATTGATGGCTTTGTCCCTTTCTTCAATGGTCAATTTTCTTTTCTTATTATAAGGAATTCTGAATCTTTTGTCTTGAATAGTTTCAGCAGTGAAACTATCTTCCTTTCTGCTTCTCTTATGAAGAATGTCAGATTCTTTATTCACTGTCAATACCTGTGTTTGATCAACTTGCTTACCTTTACCACTATTTCCCTGCATTTCCTATGAATCATCATCAACTAGAGTGTTGGGCTCCCATTCAAGTTTGTTGGCATACTTTTCGATATGGGGCTTGGAATCATGCAAGAAAACATGCAACTTGCATTTCACTCTCATTGTGCTTAAAATACCTTGTGGATCATAATTCCACATCAAACTATATGGGAATTTAAACTCTTTCAACTTGACATTGATTTCATTGGCTACTTCTCTGTTATTCACAATGAATGGCCCAATTTGATTTTTCAGCTTAAACTGAGTTTTTTCCTGGAAGCTATGAAATATATTTCATCTACATTCAATAGCTGCCTCAAATATTCTAAAGCAAATATCCTTCTTGTAACAAATCTTGGTAGTTTATATGGAGCCAGGAGTGCACCATATACTCTGATTTCTGTGTAACTTTTGTATAAATACTAGTCCCCTATTTTACAGCTCTCAGATAGCTGTAGAATTCTCTTTGTCTCTTCATTGATTCTAGGGGTCTACTCTTTGTTCAATAGATTCATAGCAGGCACTAAAAACAGTTCATTTAAATCTGCAAAGCTATATTCTTTGTTCCATTTTTTTAGAATTGATGACCAAAACACAACTAAAAGAACATTTCCTTATGGATCCACTTTCTGAAATTCAATGGGAAACTTATCTGCTTGATAATACAAAAAGAGGCGAAGTAGATATGGTATGTATCTGAAGACTCCTTCTTCTGACAATCTGGATAACTGATAATGCATGTTTTCTGCAATGAATTTAGCAAAATTGTACACTATGGAAGGAGACTGGCCAAGACTCAGAGTTGAAAAAAACCCTAAGATAGCCACATCTGTGAATTCATCACTGGTGTATCCTAGTATGAATGATAGCATTGAGACAATCTGCCTGGTTTCATCTGGAAAATCAAAGGTATCAAATGGAGGATTAAGCTTGGGGATATCAACTTGCTTGGGACAAAAAGTCTGGAAGACTTTGAATTTAGAAGCAAAATCAAGCTCTAGGTAACTTTGAGTTAACTCCTCTATGGATAATGAAGCAGCATTGGGATCAAGGTTCAGTTGTAGCATAGAGTTTATAGATTCTTCATTAATGTAAAACAAGAACTCTCTGTCTTTATTCACAATGCATCTTTGGTTTGGAAGATAAAAGGATTGACACAATCTGACAAAATCAGGGGATGGATGAGTTTGAGGAACAATATATTTTGCAAATTGGAATCCCAGACTGGTATATCTTTGTCATCTTTCTCTACTGATTTATCAAAACACCAGTTATATACATCAAGCAAATTGAACTCTAATGAAGGGTCCATTATTCTGTAGTCAAGGTCAACCAAAGGGTTATTTTCTTGTGAAATAACAGGAGGTTAAACAGGCCTGACAACTTCTGTTGAATCTGCAATGAGTACAGGGGTAGGTTTATCAATTTTGGAAGATTCAGGCTAAGGAGTTTTAGCAGAGGGTTTCTTTTGAGGCTTTAGACCTCCTGCTTTAGGGGTTACTTGCTTCTTTGTCATTTTTAATTGAGCAGAGCAGGCTTAGACTGTTTGTTGAGCTCTTTTGTTGGAAACAAGGGCTTCTTGGAGAATTTCTCTGGTAAAACAGGGTTCTAAGAAGGGTTTTGGATTGAAAGAAGGGTTTAATGCTCATAATGCAGGTTATGATCAATTCCAGTAGCGAAAATACTAGGGTATGGATAAAAGTTGCAAAAAAATGGCAATTAGGGATTCTGGGAAAAAATTGACAGAGTTTCCCCTGTACTATGGATGTTTTTGCAATTTATATATGGGCAATTCAGGATATTTTTAGAGAATAACATAAAATTTGGTGTTTTTTTTTTAGAAATTGAAGTTCTGCTGGTTAAGTTTGGCGAAAAATACCTTAAAACAAGTATAATCAAGGTTGAAGACGTTTTGCAGTCGCATTCAGTCTTCAATTCTGCAAGGTTGGTTTTTCAGAGGGCACTTTGACACTTTGTGGTTGAAATGCAAGGCAATTTGGCTCAAAAATGGTGCTGGAAGGTTTAAAATTAGTGAAATTGGCTCTACACAGGCTCTTAAAGGTTAAATGGCGCAATTTCGAGGGAAAAAGGCTCTGTAAAGGATTCACAGTTTAAAGCGTAAAAAGGTGAAAGATTCAATGAAAAATTATAATTTTAATGTATTAAACCATAGTGGAAACCATAGTTACCTTACATTAAATCAAGGTTAAACAGAAGTGGTTTTGGAATACCGGTGGTGGTATTCGCGTGGCTCAACGGTGGTAAGCGATAATACGTTTTTCGAACGCGATACAATAAGATTGTGACACGTCGACGCAGGGTGGTTTGGAAAAACCACCTATTTTGCGCGACTTTTCTGAAACATTCATCGATTAATTTATGAGCGCGAAAATGAATCAAGATCGTCAGATCTGGCTTTGGAAAGCGAACGGTTACGATTAAAAGGGAAGATGCGGGGAATGATCGGTTATCGAATTCAACTTGGGCCGTAGATCTTGGGAATAAAAAAGGAGATCGGACGATTGAAAATTAGCGCGATGGGGAGAGGGAAAAAATGCATTGAACTGGCGCGTTGATTTCCAACTGTTGGATCAAACAGGGTTTGGGGATCGGAGGGTCGAAAATTAATCCGATGGGAAAAGGCTTTGGTTAAGTCATATATACAAAAATGACTCTTTTTAATGAAAAAATAAGTAATCGGGAGGGTTTTTCAGGGCTTTTAACAAAGGTAAGGGATTATTGTAATGGAATATATATTGTGGGGAAGGGGTTAGGTTATAGATTTAACCTCGGGTTAGGGAGTCGGGGAAGGGAAATATACATGAAATGGGTTCATTTCTTTTGAAGTTTAGTTTAAACTAACTTCGGTATTTTTTGTTTAAAACATATATAAAATATGTTTTAAGATTTTTTCTCATATATTTTTATTATATGGTTAATTAAATCGGGTTGACTTAACTACCAAAGGGGGCGGGATATTTATATATATAGATAAACTTAGCCAAAGGGGTTATAAGGGGGGTTTTTATTAAAACATGTGGGAATAAATAACTTTGGCTTAAGTTCAAATAAGTGGGTTTTTGGGTTTATTATATAAAAGGAGTAATATAATAGGAAAATGTTATTATACAGGGATTTAATATATAAATTAGAGTTAATATGAAAATAGGAGATGGTATACTCAAAACACATAATCTTAACAAGTAAAGTGAATTTTACAAGATAATTTGCAATTGATATTATCACTTAACTTATAATATAATGTTATTTTGAGGGTATATTGCTTTCAAATGATGTAGGAAGTTAATAAAATGGGAATTATAATGCCTTTAAGTAAAAATGGTGTTTCACTTAGGATTTTTCAAGGTAATGAATGCATGAATGGTAAATGATGTGAGTTTAGGGATTAATATAGGCATTTCACACTTTTAACTGATCACTCATAGAGCCTTAGGTCCGGTCCCAACAAAAGTCAAGGAAATGCCTTGAGCCTTTCTGACTGATAGTCTAGAATGTTTCATGACTATGGGAAGGGGAAGTTAGTTATTTTGCAACCCATGAAGAATGATATTTACATTGAGAATTTTCACCTTCTTCTACCTACCCAGCTTACCATGCTAACATTTTTTCTTCCTTTATAGTAAGGTGCATTTAAGTTAGCAACCTTCACAACATTATTTTTTCTGAAAGAAAGTAAAACCATCTATTTCTACACTTATTTCATCCATGAATCCAGTTTAAATTGTTGGATTCATTAATTTCTCTACCTAACTACTGAATTGTCAAGATTAAGCAGTATGAAAACTCATTATTCTCTATCTACAACAAGTGAAATTGAAACAATGACAAGTTAAGATTAAACTGTTTCACTCACCATGGACTATGGCATTTATTGACACTCTGCCACAGTAAAAAAAAAGAAGTAGTGGCATTTATGCTTGCTCACTTTCATGTTTTATTCATTTTTCTTTTGGGGTCTTTTATTTTTTCTAAGTCCTTTGATTATTCTTTTAGGACTTTTTACCCTGTTTTTGATTTTTCAATTTTTTTGATTTTTTACAAAATATGTGAATACAACTTGTAGAAGGCAAAGTATGTACATATTTACAAGATTATCAATATTCAAGTCAAAATTATGACCCCTATATCATAGGTTGCTAACAGCACAAATACCAATACTAATTAGAACGGCCCCGTGCGTTGTATCACCTACAGTGCGCCCGGTGCGGTTTTAGACATTTATGGCCCGGTGCATGCACCTTCGACCACCCTGGGCCGACCATCTATATGACACGCACCGGTGCGTTGACACTTTAGTAGCGCATTGATGAAAAAAATATCTGCAATAACCTCCGGCCGCCCAAGTTTTTTAATTGTGTTGAAATTCCGTTAAAAGCTCTGCTAAAACCTTCGTTACTAAAAACAGATGTTGTAGAAATGTTTTTTTGACAATTTTAGCCAATTTTATAACACTAAAAACCTCCTTTATATCCTCCGCTAGAGGGTCTTTTCCTTGTAGTGACACGAATTCACCAATGCATAAACATAGTGGTTGTGGACATACCGTAAGCATACATATTCTTCTTAAGTAGAGACTGGTCATGCAAGCTACAAGGATACTTTGCCACAAACTAGTCCCAATTATGGATTTTGTATAAGGGTAGAAAAAACCGGATTCGAGTAGACTCATAAATATATATGAAGCACAACGTGAATCCCTTTAACGGACATAATGAACCGATGGCTTTTGCAGAATTTGTGTTCGGAAATTTCTTCCTGGAGACACAATTAGGGTGCTACCTTTCACAACCATCCCCAATCCCACCCGAAACACAGTTGGAGCTCCTTCCTAGTCCAACTGGTGCAAATGAATTATGTACAGTTAGTAGTAGCAATAGTAGTACTAGTACTAGTGTGGTTCACAACCCTTATACATATGATTGGTGGACTCTTTACTTTGATGGTTCAAAAACACAGGAAGGAATCAGAGCAGGTTGCGTTTTGGGAAACCCACTGCAGAGAAAATACTTGATCTCAGGCCACTTGGAATTTGACTGCACAAACAACAATTCTGAATATGAAGCACTCATTTTTGGCTTACAAAGAGCCATTATCCTCAATTTCACATACTTAAAAGAAGTAGCTGATTCAAAAATTAAGGTGCGACAGATACTGTGTTTCATGGCGAGTGATGATGTACTAAAAGATGCAACAATAAGAAAGGACATGCATGAAGAAGCACTGCAGGATGCATCTAGCAAGAGTAAAGGAAACCTCATCCCCAAGGTTGTGGTACCTTTGGAAAATATATATGACTTGTAGAATCACTTCTGGGGAGTTTCCAATTCCAAAACACATAGTTCCACATTGTCACATGAACAAATTAACTTGGGAATAGAAAAGGATCCAAAATATGTTAATATTGGTACTTGTTGTACACCACAAGGGTGACAAGCCTACACCTGCTTATTCAAGAAGTACCGAGATGTATTCACATGGAAATGTGTTGAGATGAAAACTTATGACACGCAAATCGTCCATCATGTTACACTAATAAAGGAAGGGGCCAAACCATTTAAGCAGAAGTTGAGAAAAGTAAATCCCACACTTGAACCCCTTATCCAGAAAGCATTAAGGAAGTTGATGGATGTTAAAATTATCTACAAGGTGTGACACTCAGCTTGGATGTAAAATTCAGTCCCAGTCATAAAGAAATCTAGGGAAATCCTCTTTTTTATCTATTTCCAAAATATTGATCTCACCTCTGAAAAGAAAAAATACCCTGTGTCGTCTAGGGAACAATTTTTGCAAATGGAATCGGGGTTTGAAATGTTTTATTTGCTTATCGGGTATTTAGGATACAACCAAGTTCTGGTCATGGAACCCGATAGACTAAAAATTATCTTCCCCACTATCAACATGAGCTCTTGGTACGTGGATATGCGCCAATACCTTGAGCATGGCGCCATGCCCTCTCATTTTTCAGTGTGACAAAAGAGAGCACTTAGGCCAAAGTTCTATCCTATCAATTGGTACATGGGCTGATTTTCAGGAAGCGCCATAATGAAGTATTGTTCATGTGATTGGATGCACAACTTGAAGGTTGGAGCGTAGATCTAGGGTTTGTTGGCGGAAATTGATTTTTGTTTTTTTTTGGAATGGCTATCCTCATTGTTGCAAATTAAAATATATGGAGTAAAAATGTAAAATATAAATTATTATCTTGTGGATATAAAATTTGGAGTGTTATATGTGAATGTTGTGGTACATATCCAATTGCATATGAGGTTTTGCAACAAGATGCGCATGAATGATGAATAATCTACAAGAATCTTCATGATGATGATATGAAGAAACTAGTGGGTTTGAAATGTTCCAAATATATGTGGGACAAGCTAGAATCCATATTTGGAGATGGTACCAACAAAAATAAGGAAAATGAGAAGAAGGAAAATAAGAAGAAGAACAAGAAGAAGAGATTTCAAAAACATGAATCTCAACCACAAGAGTCTCATTCTTCAAGTCACATGATGAAATAGATGATGAAAATAAATCGTAAAATCTTGGATCTAAATTTATAAATATTAATGATTTTCTGTTGAGTTATAATATTGATAATTCAGATTTTGATCATGCTGAAGTGCCTAGTGAAGATAAGAATGATATTAAGGTTCTTAGATCTAAGATTTATAAACTAACAATTACATGCAAGGATCAAGAAAAACTATTGCAGATCTATGATGATAAGGAGGCCAAGCTCAAGGAAGAGATTGTGAGCTTGATAATTAAATTGGCAGAATTTGAAAATGATGAGGAAGGTATGTAGAAGCAATACCTAGTGAAGGTGGAATAGGTTGAGAAATTTGAAGCGAAAGTTATTTCCTTGAGAAAGCAGTGGAAGATGGAGAATAGAGTAGTAGCCTTGGATAATTTTCTTGAGATACAAAGATCACCATTTGATAAATCTGGCCTTGGATTTCAAAAGGGCGAGTCTAGTTTGCATGTGGGCAAAAATACCAAAAAAGTACCCAAGAAACCTGTAACAAAAAATTCTAGTAGCAAAAGTGAGATCCAAGGAAATAATAAATAGATCCAACAACCGAATAGAAATCGAAAGAACCAAAAGTAGAAAAACAAGCATAACCAACAACCTATTAAGCATCAAAACCAATAACAGAGAAGAAAATATCTAGTAGCATCTACATTCAGAAGATTTTTTTCTCCTAGAGATGATATTGACAACTCCATTATATTTCAAAGGAAGAAAAGTCCCTTTATTCATTTAATGCATGAGATACAATACTACAAATGTCACAAGTTTGGGCATATTGTAGCAAATTGTTGGAGCAGATCATATAGACCACATCAACAAAGATTCTAGCAATATCAATAGCTAAGTAGAATGTCCAACAAGTATACATGTGATTTTTATGGTTATTGGTACTCATGTCACTTGTTTGGACATAAGTCTGTAGATTGAAAGTCTAACTGTTGGAGGAGAGACACATTTCAATTAATATTTAGATCTAGAAAGAACATAAGAAGAGTTGACCCTCATGGCCGTGTGGAGTGATATATTTGCCATATATTTGGACATATGGCAAGAGATTGTTTGCCACCCCATTACTCAAGGAAAAATCGACCAACGCTAAAAAAACAAAGGGGATCTAGAACTAAAGCAGTCAAAGAGGAGAAGAAGAAAATCAAGGAAGATAAGAAGCAACCCAAGATAGTATGGAGCCTAGAAGGCCGAGCACCAACTCTTCAACTAGTGAAGATAATTCCCTCCCACAATCCATGATTATTCATGCATACTTATAGAGGACTATAGAGTTTATGAGAGGTGAAAAACCTCATGGGTAGCATATGAAAATTGTTTCAGCATCATATGATGAGTTCTTTTCAGCCTTATGCACATTCAGATCCACACGATCAACCTATCATATTGGAGGTATATTGAGCTCAGGGGGAGCTATGAATTGTATGATATTTTCCTATATTTCTTGGAATTTTCTCATTATTTTCACTAAGTTATTTGTAGCATATTTATATGTTTTTTCATGAGTGAAAAGAGAACATTTTTCAGCGATGCATATGTTTTTGGTCTACACTAACAAATAGTTGAAAATATGTGTAACCATGCATAGATTGTGACATTACTCTAGGATGTATTGTGATAAAATTGTGACATGGACCAGCCATGTATAAGTTGTTGTATGATGATTACTACAACCATGTATTTGCTATTGTTTCATCATTATGTAGTGGTATTGGATCCAGTCTTTAGTATGATGACTAATCATGGTGATATGATTGTTTTTGAGGAGTAGCATGAGTCATTTTGCAACCACATGTATGTGATAATGATGATGTAATAGTCATGACGTATCATTTTTTCCGAGTCATTGGTCCATAGGATATGATCATAGCCGCCATGTATTTCATTGAAAATCTATGTAAAATGATCATGGAGCCATGTACTTGTCTTGTACTATCTTTTGGGTCATATAGCCATGAGTCACGAGGTCATGTAATAATTATGTATGAGGTTTTATGTCACTGCTACAACCATGTATTTATCATTGTATATGTCACTTGAGTTATGGTCATGTGGAGTCTCAGTCCATATGGTGCTTCTATTTGTCAAAGGAATAATTGTTTGCAGCAGAAGCGGTCATTTCAGCCTAACAATTGGTATCTCTATACCTTGGAGATGGCATGTGTTCAGGGGGAGCATTATTTTATCTTATATTTTCAGCCATACATTGTTGGCATTATGATCGTCTTGGAGGTGTTCATGATATGCCTCATATTATGATATGACATTGAGGTTCTTGGCCTCATGTGATGAGATGTTGTGGTAGTTTCTGGTATGTAGCTATGGGGGAGATTATGTGTGGTTTCATCATGTGGATGTTGCTATATTTTACAATGATTCTCATATGATGTTTTTATGAGGACGAGTGTTGGATGATGCTCATGTGCATGTTGATGCTTTACTTGATGTTTCTCATAGTTTATATTATGACGATGTTGATGGTGGTTGCCTTATGTTGGCATATTTCTGCTCACTGCTAGTAGTTTTTGGTTGGTATGCTTCTCGAGATATTTCATGGTATATTTTTTGCTTGTTGTTTATGATTTGTGGAGTGATATAGGATATTTTTTCTTGCTTGTATGGAGGAATGGATGACCTTGAGATGATTTATTTTTCACCCATGCTATTGCTCCAATATGTACTTCAATTCTTGTTTCCTATTCATTTAGAGTTGGCCCTTTTCCATTGAGGTCAAAGGGGGAGAAATAGAGGATGATGGTATGGATTTTGCATATGGTTTCCATCAATTCCAATGGGGGATATTTTTTGAATCTATGGGGATATTTTTGGAATATGGTGTGCATGGATTCATCTATTTGATGTTGACATGATTTCATGATGACAACTAGCTCATGTTGGCATTAATGTCAACCATTAGTAGACTAGCTGATGTATGGATGCATTCATTGTAGTATGGTTGTAGCTAGTTGTGTTGGGATTGGGATGATTGTGATGGCATTGATGTCAATCGTATGATTTCAACCTTGTGAGGCTATGCACTATAAAAACATCATGATGATGTAGATTGATGGAGCTATCGATGTGTGCCAGTATGTGTTGGCATATGATGTTGGTCCTATATGATAGAAAACTAATGATGGCAAGATGTTGACATTGGTTTGGATGATTATGATGATATAGTGAGATGATGCATATCTAAATGCGATGTGATAGTTGATGGCACACTAGTTGACTTGGAAACTAGGTTTTCATTAGGTCTTCATTTCCATGCTTATGAGGATGACTTGTTGTAGTGATGTGATGGCTTGGTGCTAGTCTATTTAGAGGTGTTTCAATTGATGGTGATTATTGATGGAGAGTGGAGGACTTGCTGGTACACTCTCCAACCTTGTTATTGGCCTTTAACGTAAATTTGGCAGTGAAACCTGGGAGACTTGTTTGATTCAATTGTAGATGTTTCAAAGGATATGTCAAAGGTTTTGAGGCTTGCACAGTTGCTGGAGAAGATGATGGAACAAGTGGTAGAGGTTCAAAGCTGAGAGGTTTATGTTTTCACCCATATTCTTCCCCAGTATCTCCTTTACAAGCTCATGAGAGCGACTGAAAAGTACCAGTCTGTTGTACTGTACAACAACCCTCCCTTTTTCTTAAATTTTAGAATAAAATTCATTTAGAAATAGGGTCCCTTTTTCCTTTCATATAGAAATAAAAGACTTAAAAATAAAGATTCATTTTTTTGAAAGACTCATTGCATATCTTTGTTACTAAGTGTGTACAAACAAATACAACATTCAAAAACTTCCGATCCGATCAAATATAAAAGACTTTATTATAGAAAATAAATCAATTGCAAAAGTCCTATGAACAGTAATCGGAAATCGGAAATCGGAAAAAAATATTTGAGAGAAGTTTTATATACATTTTAAAAATCTTCGATGTGATTAGACCAATCGCAAATCTCCAATCGCAAAGGATTTAAGTTATTCATTCAAATATCTCCAATGCGATGCGATCAATCGCAATCGTGTGATCGGGGCACGTTTAATAAAGTCTTTTTGGTCCATTGAAAATTCCTCGATGCGATGCGCTTTATTATAAAACACTTTTCAAAAGGAAATAAAAATTTGTTTTGCTTAAATGAGAATAATCTCTATATGGTAGACCCCACCATATCACAACCAGAAATCAGAGAAAACCATTGATAATTCTTTTCGATTGAAACTCTCCGATGCGATATATCACCATCTAATCGGAAATCAGAGAAGTTCACAATCGCAATCGGCAATCAGAGAAATCTGTATTGTGATATTTATACACCATTTGAATACTTCCGATGCGATTGTTATTCATGTACTATATACTTGTCACATCAAAAAAGTTCATAATAGGTAATTTAATATTATTTTCACAAGCGCTAAAACTCCAATAGTACGATCAACATTGAATAGCAAATCAAACGATATTGGTTTACGATTCTGTTTTGAATACGTGAGTGTGACCCAAACAAAATATTTAAGTGTTACACGGATTCAATAAATAATGAATCATGAACCCATAATTTTTATAATCGCTCTCTTTGATTACTTGTTTATCACGACTAAGAGCTTATTGCCTTGCAGAATCAAAAAATACCAAATCCTTTCATTCGCAGACAGAGGGAAACAATATCAGACACAGAAATGTCGAAGAGAACAAGGAGAACCAAGACTGTTGTTGCCGCTAAGTTTGTTGAGATTCCTACAGTCTCAAAGGAAAAGCCAGCAAAACTGAGACTAGTTACGGATACATCATGTCAAGGGCTCGACAGAATGACATGGGAAGGAGTTCATAATCTATTGGAGAGTGAAAACCCTAAAGTCACAATAACTAAGATTTCAGTTCCTGATGAAGATAACTCAGATTCCGACTCTGAAGTTACTGACAGAACACTTGCAAATTCATTCCTACATCGAATTGCAGCCAGAGCAAACATCATGCCTTATTATGATGTGATTCGATGGGTCTTCAATAATGTGGAAATAAAGAACAGAATGTTTATTTCGGCTTCTGGAGCATCTTTTGGATCATTCAAAGCAGAAGACCTTAAAGCAATGTACCATCTCCCTGATCCGCAGAAGGTTTATAACAAAGAATTTGTCAAAGAGTTTGCTGACAGTAATAAAGTTCAATCTGAACCTATCAAGGAATGGAGGAAAAATCCTGAAAAACACAAAAATGAATCATCCGGTATGTATTCAGTAGATTCTCTTTTACCCCCATACTGCTATGCCGCTGCTATGATGTGTAGATTATTTGGCAATAACAATTTTGCTAGGTTTTCTATATAAATGGTTCCTTTAATCCTAGCTGCTGTCAATTCTGAAATTATGGACTGGGCGGTTATTCTTTCTGATAGGATAGCTAATAGGATACTCGAATACAGGCAAGATAAAACTGCTGGAAATTCCACTCCTTTTTTCTTTTGTGCCTATATTCTAGACGCCCTTTGTTTTAATTCTGAGTTTCCCTTGTTAGGATGGAAATGGACTACTAAAGATCCCAATCCGATTCATATATACCATAAACTCCTTTGGAAATTTCATTTCAAAGATCATGTTTATAGGATATGTCATGGTTTTCTTATCCCAGTCTTTCAAACCATTTTCAATCGCTTCCCTCCTAGATTCTCTGACAAAGCTAAAGCTGACTTATCCTCAATAGGAGATTGGTTTGGAGAAGAAAAATTCACATATGTCAGGATTTTCGGGAGTATTGTGGAACCCCACGTTCTCCCTCTTATTGTCCCAGATAAACTTCTAGCCTAGGAAATATCCTATCAATTGACAGTTGAAGGAATGTCCAGATCTCTGAGCAATAGTAAGAAAAAAATGTGGCCTTCGTTTCCATTCAATTGTGGACATTTTACTTTAAATGAATTCAAGCATGCAGAAAAGGAAGTCACCAAAATAAAGGGTTTTAAATTGGCAACAATCCCGGGGAGACAGTATGATCCACAAAAGATTGCTTTTAATGTTACTTTTTCAGTTTCGATTGCTCGGTTTGAGCATGAACCGGATGAATTTGATGATTTATTTGTTTCATTAGAGAATTTTCCTCAAGTTTATAATTTGGCCAAGTCCAAATTCCAGAAAGAAGAAATGAATAAATTTATGCTATTTAGAAGACAAAGATTGTTGAAAGTTCCTCTAGACGAATTGAGAGTTCCTATACAAGGGTCAGAAACAGAGGATACATCTGGCAAAACAGCAGGAGAAACATCTACCAGTAAGGTCACTACACAATCGGCTACTAACCAACCCACTGTACATACTGAAAAGGTGAGCATTGATGGCAAACCTGATGTTCAGAAAGGGAATACTAATGGAAAATCCGATGTAAATACTGATCAGCAGTCCACAGCCCAAACAAAGAAAGAATGCACAAGTACTGATACTAATGTGCATAATCAAAAAAGAGGATCAGACAACAAAACCATTGAGCAGGAAACAAATACAGAGAAATTGGATACACAACTTGGAGGAAACAAAACTACTGAGAAAATAGTAGACTCTGTTGATCTTAATGTTTCCTCACAATTGTTGAAACAATATAATCAATTTTCTCATCAATTAGGACTGCAGGATAATCCTGAAGAGAAAAATCCAGAAGATCAGGATGTTGAAATCATTCCTGAACATCCTACAGGAAAAATTGTGTTGAAAATTGAGGAGATCCCTCCTCTAGATGTATTCTACAGCCTTAAACATAAGGCTGTTGTTAAAAAACAGAGAAAAAGAAGGAAGATGGATCAAGACACAATTTTTGCTTCACAGGAAGAATTCATGAGTATTGTTTATAAGAATGCTGAAGTGAATCCATCTGAGGATCTCACTAAGTTATCCAAATATGCAGGAGCATACAATGCTGCGACAATAGATAAGGCTGCAGAGTTTTCTCAGTTAATGACCCAAAAATATCTCCATATAGCTTTACTTGAAGAACAAGCTAATGAAAATCAGCAGAAGATTGCTCAATTAGAACAACAATTACAATATCAAGAGCTCAGATCTAAAGAGCTAGAATAACAGCTTGCCACAGAAAAGAAGATAGTTGATGAACAGGCTTTAAGCAAACAACAACAGTTGAATCAAGAAATTTCCAAACTACAAATTTTGTTGCAAAATGAGAAGAATACGAAGATTGTGCAAGAAAAAGAATTTCAAGCAGCTTTAGATAAGTTCAAGGATTTCCCTAAATTAAGTGAATTCAAATCCGAGGCTCTTGAAGTCAATAAACTGCTGTCTCAGTAGTTAAATGAATTTTGTACAAAATTAACACAAGCAGAACCATTTTGTGATGTCACATCATCCTTGATCCAGGACATGATTACTCTCAGGCAAGAAATTGATGAAGCTGATGAAAAGATTTCTGAATTTCTTACTTGGCAAGATACAAAAAAAGGAAGAGAAGCTAATCTTCCTAGGATAGAAGAAAGACATAAAGATATCATGTTTACAGAGTGGGAACATCAGTTAATGAAAGCCGAGAGAGCTATATCAAGAGCTAGAAGCATGATGGGTAATATAACACAATTTATCAATGACAGCTTGTAAGCAATTAATCTCATTTCAGATTGTGTTCCAGGCAGTTTTCCTAAAGTTAAAGAAACCGATTGCAGATGGAAAGAAGAAATAATGAATAAAAGTCAACAGATCAACAAACTTCAAACCATATCTTGGGACAATATGTGGACTTATCTAATTAAGCCACACAATCAACAAGTAGCTATTAAATTCCTATCAAATGCTGTTGATTGTTTGATTCCAGAATTCTCTGATGCCACATACGCTGGACAGTTACATTCCAAGATGAGTCATCCATCGGAGGTCCAGGACATGCTGAAAATTTGCAACTTGGTTACATTGAACGAGAAGCAAAAACAATGAATCAGTTCCATTTTAAGATAGTGTTTCTGTTTTCAAATTGATAGATTGTAGCAGTAATAGTAGGATTTTGTTTTCATGTAATTTCATATTTAAACCTCTCTCATGCATTGGAGAAGGGGTCCTGAGTTGTAATATTTTTGACTTGGAGATTACATTTCTGTACTCCACTGCCTCTTATATTTTATAAAGGATCACATCTGGTGATTTTATGCGGAATTATCTTTAAAGTGTTGCATTTCTGTACCTTGAATTTGATTTTGCATCGGAATTACTGGATTAGAGTATCAGATTTCATTTGAAAGCTTTCAAGATGGACAAGGTATTTTTATCTATTCACTGTTGATTTCTTTTGTCATATGATATTCGCTTTAAAATTTGCTATCATTTATATATATTTGGTTTTCACAACGTTTCTTTATATATCATTTCTGAGTATAATTGGAATGTTATCTTTCATAAGTGTATGTAGATGGTATACAATGATGAATACAATATGCTAATATAACTCTGTTTAATTTCTTAAACAGAGTTATCTTTATTTGTTACTGCACAATTTCAATTAAACTTTAATACATTTTTATGGTTATTGTTCGATTGGAATAATTTTAAGTTGTATTCACATATGATACCCGGGTTAATTTTAGAATTTCTTTATTAGTATTTAGATTAAATTAGATAGTTTCATTTCAGTTATTT
Source organism: Pinus albicaulis (assembly GCA_034641835.2). Classification (NCBI taxonomy): domain Eukaryota; kingdom Viridiplantae; phylum Streptophyta; class Pinopsida; order Pinales; family Pinaceae; genus Pinus; species Pinus albicaulis. Next base: position 1,907,345,706 of record CM076578.1, read on the forward strand.
AGTCTCATTTTCACTCATCCAAATCAACCCATCACCAACCCATTAGTTATAAGGAAACTGGTCCTTTCAATCCAGTCGGAGCCACCATACCAAACGGATAAGGAGCTGTCCTAAGGTCTCGACCGGGTGGTTTTCCCTAATGTTTGAAGGCGAGGATTGTTGATTGTGGTGGCTTCAAGCAGGTGGTGGTCTGTAGATCCATAAAGAATAGAGTCTTCCGAGATGATTAGTAGTATCAAGTCTCCTAGCCGATCGATGTTGGAATTTTTAATGAGGTCGAGTCTCCATGCTGATGGGAGTCAACAAGCTATGTAAAGGATAATTTGGTTGAATAATAAAATTTCAGAGTAGAAGATCAACATGAGGGGTGGTTTTTCTCCCGTAAGGGTTTCCGACAGAAATCTTGTGTCATGTGTGATGAGATATTGATGTGCATGTTATTTTTTGTAGTTGCTTATGGTTTTTAGTTATGTTTATATGATGCACATGATATGATGTTTAATGAGTTGTTGCTAACATATATGTGATTTAGTAAGTGAAATTAATAAACATAAAAATCGTTTATAGATCACAAAAGTGATTCACCCCCCTGATCTAGGTGGATATTGGTGGCCACTCACCTATTCCATTTGGACCCCCACCATCGTTTCTTTCAGTTTTTTAGTTTCAACATAACTTACTATTTAGCAGTTTTTCTTGTCCTGAATTTCCGAAGCTGTTTTGAGGCACTAAGCGACGTTTTTTGGGAAAACCAAGAGCAACATGGAAGTTATTTTGACTTTTCTCACGTAAAATTTTTTATTCCTCGGATAGATTTTTCTAACGAGGTATTGAGCATGTCAAACAGAGATCATATGCCAAAGTTACGTTCCCGAGAAGTTGATGTGCCAATTTACCCAAACGGGGCCCATAGTTTTGTCGCTTCATCTCATAGGGTTAGGTTTTTGGATGTTTATGGATTTCCATTGTTTCTCAACAATAAATAGGCCTTTGAGCCTCATTGTAACACAATTCAGAGGCCTGTAGCTGCTACATCTCTTCTCAGACATAAGCTACCAACACCCTAGCTAGTTTATTTCCATTATGTCTATAAGCATATTTCTGTAATATGATGTTAATGAAATTAAGTTTTATTTCTATTGCATCTCTGTGTTTATGTTTATTTATGTATATTATTTCATTCCTGTATAAATATGGATCACCCCCCCTTAGTAGGGCTAAAAGGTTTCCGAAAATTGGTATCAAAGAACATTTCAAATAATTATTTCTTGTCATAATCCTTTATTTAATTGCTTAAAGTACTCTACGGTGTTCTAGTGATATAGCCAAAGTAGAAAAAAATTTTCATTTAGTAAAAAATTCCTACAACACAGATTCAAATCCCCTCTCAGTATTATCCTAATCTCCAATAAGGGGAGGTATGAATTGATTCAAAATCTATAAATTTGGGGAGAAGGAGAGCCTAAAAGAAGAAAAAGTTAGTGCATTGTTATGTTTTCAAAATATTTTCCATGAAATCAACATTTCATTGCAAGGAAGGATTCACTATTTGAGAGTTTTTCCACATACTTCATTGAGAGAGAGGGGTGCTTGCAAAATATTGGAGAAAGGAAATATTTGTTGAGAGAGGAGGAGCACCATTTATATTCTTCATTCTCTTCAAGTGTCTTCAATACTTATTGTATCTCTACAACCAGCAAGTAATAAAGACGATATTTTTCCCATACTCTTTGTTTAGTTTGTTTCTCATTCCTTGTTATTTTGTCTTCATTGTTTTAAGTGTCTTACTTAGGCTTTGTTTATCCATAATGAACATTTCATTTATGTTCCTCGTATGTTTGTTAACATTTTTTGTTTGTGGGATTCTATGTAGGTTACAACTAGCTCGCAAAGAGAGAAGGAACTTGGGACACCATTTCTCTAAATTCTACACTAAAATAAGGATGAATAAATTAATATACTACAAATCCATAATCAAACTCTACTTATCGATGTTAAGAGACCAGTGAAAGAAGAAAATAATACTAGCTGAATTAGAAAAAAAGAATATTGTAAAAAAATAAATTATTAAAATAGTTAAAGAGGAGATTTATAACAGTATTGAAGAAAACCTAAATATGAAAGCATCAAAGTAGAAATGAGATATATAATTAAATAAGATAGAAATAATTTTATCCATAAAAAAGAACAGGGATACATGAAGGTCACTAACAAATATTTGAAAAAGTCATACTCCATCTTAAATGAATTATAGTTAAAATATGTAGAATTAATCTCAAAAGAAAATATAATTAAATCATAAAGAGTAAAGCATGTTAGTGTATCAGAAAATAAGGTGATAATGGTTTGAAAATCAAATATGGAGCCATATTAACACCCAGATTACCAAGAAAATTGGCAAAAAAGAAAAAAACGTTTCTCATCAACATTACCAAAGAAGGAGATGGAAGAATCAATGATAATCATGGAATAAGACATCCAAGAATTATTATGTGACCAAATATTCTTAAAAAAAAAAAAAAAAAATTAAAAATTGATAAGTTACAAAGGAAATGGTTAGACCCAATGGGAACTATGCAACAACAAACTATCAAGCATTAACCTAAAAAACAATATCAAAATTTGGATGAATGGATAATCATCAGTGGAATATAGTAGAAACTTATGAAAAATATATAATTTTCATTACATATAAACACTTACCTACACATATCTCAAGGGGCACTATGATATAAGCTTAATATAGTATTGGTGTTTGTGTAATGGTATTATATATATAACCCGAGGGAATCAACCAAATTTGAAGCTAGCCACAACAATAGCTTGTAACATTTCAAGTACATGACCAACCTTGAAATTGTGCCCTATATTCTCTTTGCTGGACACATGCCTGTGATTTTTTTCTCTAAAAATCTGTTTATGTGTAATACTTGTCATTCTAATAGTGGGTGCACATGGGAAATGAGTGGTAATATATGCACAAAGAGTTCAATTGACTCATTATTTTATACATAGAGATACAACTTTGATAAATGAATATCCTTGGGTTATTTTCAATTTAATAAAATAATGTATAAGAGTTTATTGTGTAACTCATCTTATTATCACTTTGAAAGTTGTGCTCCATGTTTATACTTTGTGCATATTATTCATGTAAAAATTTGTCACGACATTGTAATTATTGGATTCATAACGTGACTCATGTGGTTGAAAGTGTTTATCCTCCACCTATATTTACAATATTTTATCATACAATGATAAAGGCACGAATAAAAACCCATCCATGACAAGATTTATAACAAAAAAAAATATTCTATTAGGTATTATTTTTGAAGTACCGAGTCAAAACCAAGTAAGGAATGAGAAGGAATCAATTATTTGACATCTCATTCAAATCTGTCACTAGATAATTCATCAAAACCAATCTTAACAAAAATATGACTATGTTACTATAAATTATAGTGTTAGTGTATGAAATAAATATCATTCACTTTATTTTTGTTGAATGCTAGGTGTAAAATTAAAATGGATATACATGTAAATTTATTTAACCGAAAAAAAAATATCACTCTCGACTCTACCTTGGGAATACCTCACAAAAATTATAGCAAAAATACCTTGCTTTATTAATTCAATATAAAAATAGAAATCCTTGAACATATGAGTCAAACACTACTTTTTGAGTATGAAAGAATTTTTATTTATGAAAATATTGACAAATATATACTCCAAATAAGTACAAAGCATGAGCAGATCTATAGGCCTATTTTCCAAACCAAAAATATTTTTGATCCCATAGTGTGTGACTTATTCGTGTAGGATGATAACTAATATAGAAACTTGGATATATAAACCCTTTCCATATAGGAAAAAAAACTATCTAAAATGATGCAGGAGCATTAGACCAAGATCATGATGAAGGAATGGAGGGGATCTTGACAATGTGGTTGACTGGCCACATGTTGAGATGACACATCATTTTTTTGTTAGCATTATAGATATTTAATGTAAATGCCAAATTGTATTAAGTATATGAGTTTGAGTTAGGGATTTATTTTCCAGCTCATTGTTTGTATTTTCGACATCCCTCATTTAGAGGGAAGGATAAATGAATCATTTCTTTAAGTTTAGGAATAAAAAGAGGCTTCGAATGGAGAGGAATAGGGCTCTTCCCCTACCTCCGAGTCTGTACATGTGAAATGAATGAAAAAATAAGTTGTGAATAACATATTTTTCATAAATTTGTTCATAAAACTATGTTCTTATCTCTGGTTTTGAATTGTGTACGCACTTCCTTAAGTTCCAAAATTTGTGTGGCCAAAAGCTGTAGTGTTATATTCTTGTAAGAATTCAATTTCTGAGTAGTGGTTGTTATGTGTGCCCTTTTATCGTGACCTTCGAGCTGTTTTGTAGTGCCTCTATTTTTGTAGGCAGAACTTGTTCTTTCACCTGAGATTCAGACCATCAAATTGAGCGAGGTGAATGCTGGATGAGGAGAGGTGGGAGGAGAATGCTTATTTATTTAATTAATAATAGAGCTAGGCCATGGAGGATGTTGGAAACAATGTTAATACTGAGAGGGGGGTGAATCAGTATTAAGGATAATTTTAAATTTTTATGCTAGTTTACTTTTCTTATTTACTTTTATTTATGTTTGTGTGCTACCTTTTAGGATGTTTCTAGAGCGTGCTGTTTGGTCCGAGTCAGTAGTTTTGGCCTTAAGGTATTTTCACTAACTTAACTGTGTTTTATTTACTATCACCCTAGCTGAATTTGCACATAGACATTCACTTTGTCTTCACGGTTTAATTCCTGAAAAAAGTGGACTTATTTCTCATGTAGGGAGAGTGCCTATCGACATTCATGACTTAGACCACCATATAGTGTTGGAATCTATGTCTGAACCCATTGATACTGATCTGGTTTCTATTGAGACTTTGGCGGATGACTCTGATGCTACCTCCAATCCACCTTTTGAATGATCCTGTAGGGCCTACCTTACTACGGCTGAATCCTGACGGTTCTACACCGCCTTACACTTACATGTCATTATAAACCATCTATCCTATGGCGAAGTATGATACTTCACTACCGTCTGCCTACTGTGGTTGCGTCCCCCCACGTACTTCACTACCGTCTACCTAGGTGTGTGGTTATTGTCACTGAGACTTTATAATAGATCAAAATTTATTAAAATTTGTTAAAAATAAGCAGGTCACCATGGTGTCCTTCGACCCATGCCGTTTGTCCCGACGACAGAAAGGTCTACCTCCTTTGACTCCAGAGGAAGAATTGAACCTTGGTGAACCCGTGCCTTCTGCAGAAGAGTAGTCTCTATTGACAAATCCTGATTTTCACATAGCCTCATATCATACGGAATTTCCAGAGGACCCTTTTACGGAAGGTGTCGTACCTCATTACAATCCCCCACTCACTGATCCGTCGGCAACTGTGATAGTTCAGATTCCACCACACCAAGATATGTCTTCGGCCGCACAAACATCCATTTCACAACCAGCATCCACAGGGTTGGTACCAATGGAAACCATCCCAAGTTCGCCACCATCCTCCCCGCCAGTGGTTAGTTCTATGCCATTACTTGGTAACCCCAGTAGTCAACTTATGCCTAGTCCCAACCCTATGGTCATCACAACTGTGAGTAACTCACCGAGTCCTTTAGGATCTACTCCTACCATGACCACGTTGGGACCTACGGTTTCCCCTCTCATGAGTGGGACTACTTCGGTTCCTTTTAGCAACCCTTTCGATTGGAATCCTTTGCTGAGTTAAAACCCCTTGGCCTCCATACCAGGGGGAAATGTCACCAAAATGCAGACGATGGGAAGTGTTTCGCTACCCCTGCAATCATTAGGACAAGCCGGACAACCTATTGTTAACACTATTCCCTTAAGTGGTCTAAATATCGGTGTAGGGTCTATGCCGTTGCTGAATTATGCAAGTAGTAGCATGCCTCCATGCTCTATTGCATCCATATGGGCCAACCCACCCCAACCTCCATCTGGACAAGGGGGGAATTTTTATCCTGGGGGCAACCAACCGTTCGCCCCGCAATACAATATGCCCTATGGATAGCAACCACATATCCATACCCCTCCACCCATAGGAAATTTTTATCAAAGTCCTACTTATCCTATTGGTAACACATTGATGGGTGGACCCTATGGTCCAAATAGTTAGCCAATACTTCCTTGGCTAGATTCCGGGGCAAACCCGCAATTGCCATTTCTAGCAGCTCTAGACATCCCCAACATCTATAAACTGACTAATGACCCCATCAATCACAACCCGCTCTGGCCTCCAGTCCCGCACAAGATTCCGTTTGACATCCCAAAATTCGATGGGAAACAAGGGGATGACCCAGCTTCACACATCACCACATTTCATCTATGGTCTGTATCTAATTCCATGGTGGATGATAGTATCCGACTTCGACTATTTCCCTGCACCCTCACTGAAAATGCCTCCAAGTGGTATATTGAATTATCGCGAAACCATTAACCCTTTTGGTGCTTTAACTACAGAGTTTCTAAAGTACTTCCAATTACCAATCATATATGAAACCGGAACAAAACTATTAACCGCTACGCCAAGACACTGCCACCCACATCTCCGATCACATTCATGAATGGAGGCATAGGAGGAGGCTAGTCAAAGCGCCAATCTCGAATCATCTTCTATCTAACTGGTTTTGTAAGTCTCTCTTACCCCACATCTCTAAAGACATTGGCCTATCTGGTGCGGTTACAGAAGATCAATGCATTCGTCATGCCCAAAATTTGGATTTGATCTATTCACAATCTGGCACGCTATATGATTTACTCCCCAATGCCCTTGGTAAACAAAATTCTCTCACGAATCAGAAACCTGGAGCCCACACCGACGGTCTCGTTGGCACAATCTCTGGTGTAGTCACACAGCCGTCTCGAGGGAAAACCTCCCAGCCATCTGTGGCTGCCACCGCCCCTAATCACTCGACTAATCTTCCTACCGTTGAGGTAAATTCTGTGCAAAATTCACAAAAACCCAGTGGAAAGAACAAGAAGAACAAGAAAAATACATCTTCTTTAGAACAGCAGTCAGACCATTAAAATAATCCTAATCAGAAAAATGCTGCTAAAAATGACAAAGGGAGGGAGAAACCCATGAAATTTCCTTGTAAGATCTGTGCGGAGGACCACTTGACATACAAATGTCCTCAGCTGTAGGAATGCACCGATTTTATCGCAAACAAGGATTCTAGGAGAACACCTGCTGTTCTTCATAATCCTTTCCCTAATCAACAACAAAAATAACAACACATGGTTTCAAACCCGCCACAACCCCCGCCACGGGGCAATGGTGGTTCACATCCTTCTGGTGAAGGATCATCCGCCATTTATGGCGTTGAAAGTGTTCAACTTCAGATAGGAGCCAAGATTTATGGAAATCCTACAATAGATGCTCAAGAACTTGGTACCAGTTCGAATCCACCGTCGCCCAACGATATGCATATCGAACGACCTACTGTTGACCCCATGATTCGTCCCCCCAAAGGGACACTTAGACGCACATGCAGCCCAAAACTAAAACATTGTAGAAGATTTGGCGCAGGCACCGTCAGCCATGTCTGCTCTCGAAGTATTGCAAACCTGTCCAGCACAAAGGAAAGCCTTGCTTTCGACCATTAGTGGAATATAACCCACAGGATTCCATGTTAGCTATCTTTGATATGGAAAAATCTCAGACTCGCCTCTCACACCAACTCGCATTCCAGGTGCAGGTTGTGTCGAAAGGGAGACCAATCCATCGTACTGTCATTGATGAAGGTGCTTCAACTTGCGTAATGTCACATGCTTGCTGGCTCGCTTTAGGTTCTCCTACTTTGTCACCGCCGTCGAATTCCCTCAAAGCTTTCGATGGCCACACGTTCCTCCCAAAAGGATACCTTGGTAGCTTTCCCGTCACGCTGAGTGGGAAAATGATAACCGTGGACGTTGAAGTCGTAGATCGTCATCTCGACTATAATCTATTGCTCTGCCACAGTTGGTATTATGCCATGACCGCCATTGTTTCTTCGGTCTTCCGACTCATCCTATTTCCATTGGATGGGAAAATAGTCACAGTGGATCAGTTATCCTTCTGTACCCTTGATTATACCATGTTACCAAGTAGCACTATACCCCTATTAGGAGGCTTTCCTGACTCTCACGTCAGTGTTGGTACCGGTCTTTTGAAGGCATCTTCCCTAATGGGTTGCTTTCCTCTCCCGCCGCTTGAGGTTCCAAATACAGTTGAAATGATATCCACCACTTTGGATGGTTCTATCGACCCATGGATCCTCCTGGCACCTTTAGACATTGATTCCTATGGAGATCAGATGCCGCTCTCACCAGCCGAGTTGGCTTATCAAGCCATCCAAATTGCATCTGAACCCTCCACTGCTATGGTTTCAACCAAAGGTATAAAGCTGCCGCCCATCACAGTTCTCTCTAAGGATCTCCTCAATGAAATCTTATCCATAGATGAAGCTATTTGAGAGATCATGTCTATGGAAGAATGACTTTGGGGAGAGTTCCACCATCGCGCTTCGATGATCGATTCGGATGTGATGAATACTCAAATCCCATCTTTTGATCCACCTGAGATGGTTCCCTCCGTTTACACGATTGTTAAAACTATCGATTCGGAAGGGAATATGGGTAATCTTTATAAGACAATGCTCATTGATATCTCGATCAAGACGGGTATTGTGGAAAACATTCAGATTGGAGCAGATTGCAATCTTGAGGAAATTGCACGCTTCACATCCATTTTCAAGGAATTCCATGATGTGTTTTCTTGGTCTTATGATGAAATGCCTGGCATAGATCCATCTACAGTCGAGCATGAAATCAAAGTTTATGACAATGCCAAAGCTATTCGACAACGACTCTAACCTGTCCACCTGCGCAAAGCAGCCGCCATCAAAACTGAGGTAGAAAAACTCTTAAGCGTTGGTTTCATCTATCCCGTTCCTTTGACAGAATGGGTTTCCAATCCGGTTCCCGTAGACAAAAAATAAGGCACCATCCGACTGTGTGTCGATTATCGCGATTTGAACACCGCTTGTTCAAAAGACAATTATCCTACGCCGTTCCTAGATCAAATTCTTGATGATTGCACTGATGCGAATCTTTCTCCTTTATGGATGGATTCTCAGGCTATAACCAGATTGTGATTAAAAAAGAAGACCAGCATAAAATTGCCTTCATCTGTCCTTGGGGCACATTTGCATATCGTAAACTCCCATTCGGTCTGAAGAATGCTGGAGCAACTTTTCAGCGGGCTATGGACTACGCCTTCCACGACATTCGACATATTTTACAGGATTACTTGGATGACCTTCCGGCCCATTCCAAGAAACGACCTGATCACCTTGCTCATCTGAAAGAAATTTTTGCTCGGTGTAGGTTCTACAATATACGTCTGAATCCTCATAAGTGCGTATTTATGGTCAAGTCCAGACGTATTCTAAGTTTCATTTTCTCCAAGCACGGGATTAGGGTTGATCCCGATAAGGTTAATAAAGCAATTTTTGAATTGCCGGCGCTACAATCCATCCTGCAACTCCAACGTTTGCAAGGGAAGGCAAAATTTTTACGTCGATTCATTGTCAACTATGTCGAGATGACGAAAGGATTTATGCGATTATTGAAGAAGGGAACACTATATTTGTGGGATAACCAAGCTCAACGGTCATTTGTCTCTTTAAAACATGCACTTGTTTCAGCCCCACTCCTTAGTGCCCCCGACTACTCACGCGACTTTCTCCTCTACCTCCTCACCATCCTCACTTGGAATGGTTCTGGTTCAAGTTCACAATGATGACAATGAACATGTGATATACTACTTATTTAAAGGTCTGATTGGACCTAAACTACGTTATTCACATGTGGAGAAACTTTCTCTGGCAGTAGTTTTTGCCGTCACCCGACTTCGACACTATATATTGCTGCAACAGACTACTGTTATTGCTTTGGAGAACCCCATGCGACACATCCTGTTTCAACAAATTATTGGAGGAAAATATTCCAAATGGATTATAATACTCCAAAAATTTGATTTGGTCTTCACAGCTGCCAAAGCAAAGAAGTATCTAGTCTTCACCAAATTTCTATCGAACCTTCCCAGAATTGACCCAGGAGAAGTAGCTCATGATCTATTTCCTGATGAATCTGTATACTTGGTCAATTATTTGAACCCATGGTATGGAGACATTTTGGTCTACCTACAAACCCAACGCTTCCTCCCAACTCTTACGTCTGACGACCGTCGTCATATTTTCCACCATGCAAAACACTACCTCGTGCTGAATGATACTTTATATCATCATGGTATCGATACTATTCTTCGGCATTGTCTCACTCTTAATGAAGAAGAACACGTTTTGAATGACTGCCACGCAAGGGCATGCGTCAGTCATCTTTCGGGCATAGCTACTGCCCAAAAAATCCTGCGCGCAGGTTATTATTGGCCCACTTTGTTTAAAGACTGCACTGTAGCGGTCCAAAAGTGCCATCTATGTCAAATTTTCACGAGGAAAATGCATGCTCACCCCGCCCCTCTTCATCCGGTTGTCACCATTAGTCCTTTCGCTAAATGGGGAATTGACTTCATCACTTGCAGTCCCATTTCGGAAAATGGACACAACTATATTGTGGTTGCAATCGACTATTTTACGAAATGGGCAGAAGCCATTCCCACTTTTAAGGCTGATGGTGAAACCACTGCTCTATTCCTGTTCAATCAGGTTATCTGTCGGTTTGGCGTACCCCTTTCTATAGTCACAGATCATGGATCACACTTTCAGAATAATATGATGACCGAATTAACTTCCATGCTAGGTTTTTGACAAGATCAGTCTTCGTCCTACTATCCTCAAGCTAATGGTCAAGTCGAAGCCGTAAATGGCATCCTCAAAACAATGATTGATCGATTAGTCGGCAACCATAAAACCACATGGCATCAAACGTTGTATTCCGCGTTATGGGCATACCGAACATCAGTCAAAACTGCCACAAGATTCACACCATTTCAACTTGCATTTAGCCTAGAAGCAGTACTCCCAATCGAGTGTGAAATTCCATCACTCAAACTTGCTGTCGAACTCCTGCCCGGCACCACCGCCACAGAAGATTGCTTGCTCTCGCTTGATCATTTGGATGAAACTCGTCCAGATGCTACACCAGCACTCGAAGCTCACCAACACCGAGTCAAAGCTCAATATGACAAATATGTAAAGCCTCGTTCTTTCCAAGAAGGTGATCTTGTTCTACTCTACGATCAGAAGCACGATCTCTTGGGGGCAGGTACACTTTAGCCATTATGGCTTGGTCGTTACATAGTCAGGAAGGTCCTCTCAAAAGGAGCCTACGAGCTTCAGGACTGTAATGGAATTTCGCTCGCGGAGCCTCGCAACGGGCTCTATCTGAAGAAGTATTTTGCCTAGTTTTTACTAGGCATATGCTTTGTAATTTTATGTATATAAGTTTTTACTTTGTTTTTGATGTCTCTGGGTATCTTTTTGGGTTTTTGAAGTGTTTTTATCATATAAAATCTTTTTCTTTCGCACAGATGCTGTCATCATCCTTATCATACGTCGGATATGCGGACGGTGCTAGTAGTCATGCTAGGCACATTGCTTCAGCTGGTTGGGTTCTCTACACACCTGAGTCAGAACTTCTTGGTTCTGGGGGGATTTTCCTAGGTAGCGCCACCAATAACGTTGGTGAGTACATGTCAGTGATACAACTCCTCACGGAGGCAAGATCTCGCGACATCTCCAATTTAGTGGTCAGGTTAGATTCCCAACTCGTCATTATGCAGTTAAACAATCATTACCGTGTCCGTCATCCGGTCTTGTTACGTTATTTTTTAAGGGTGTGACTTTTAGAATGTCAATTTCACACAATCGCATTTGAGCACGTTCCTAGAGAATTTAATGCATTGGCCGATTATTTAGAAAACTATGTATTAGATTGGCATTTGTCACACTTGTTATAAAAAGATTTACACATGAGTATATATTTTTACCATCAGAAAATGCATAAAATTAAAAAACACACAAGAAAAAAATCACCAAAAGTATCTATATATGTACATATGTCGTGTCTAGTACAAAATTTACATCAAAAAATCTCTCAAAACTTGGGTGTTTTACAAAAATTTGGCTACACTAAGCCTCGCTATGACATTTATACAACTGCTCCGCCAGCTAAGCTTGATGCTCAAAATAACATACAACTGCCTTGGCTATCCTCCTCAGAGGCACCAGGTATCTCTCCGGCACACCCACGGTATGCGGCTGTAGACGAACTGGAATCTCCTACATAGGAAGAGGTGGTACACCCATGCTCAAACCCTCAAGGTTTCTAGAAAGCTCATGTAAGATTTGGGTATCATCATCTTCGGCGGCTTCCGCATCCTCCACCGCTGCGCCAGCCCCGGGTAGCTGCTATCCTCACTGTGCATAGCGAGGGGCCCAAGCTAGGCGGACATGTGCCACATCTGTGTCAAGCAAACAAGATTCATGTCAAAACATATTTTCATCCTATTTAAACAAAAATGAAATTGCATAAACATTCAAAATACAAAAAAAATATTTCCAAAGTACGCTGATAATTCCTTTCTTACCATCTAGACCCCACTGGGTGCCAGGGGGAAACACTAGCTCCGGATCTCCGGTGAAGTTCATCCCTGCATAGGGATAATCCTCAATCATAATGATCTGATATTTGAGCCAATCAAAGAACCATCATCAAAATAGTGACGGACTGGATCCTCTCTAGTCTGTGGGATCAAAGCTGCCCATCGAGCCTGTCTCGGCTCGTGTGGGCCCAATGCATCTATAATCATCCTGGGTCTCATCACTGGCACCCACTCTAGTAGGAAAGATATGATCAGTGTGCCATACCAAAACTCCCTTTGGGTATGGGACTTGCATGCTGTAAGTTCTGCACGAACCCGATGGACAACCCCTTCACACCAATCAAATACCTGGCGCTGCATACAATCTAAGGCTAGCAACATCCGAGCCTTGGTGGCCACATGATGACTCTTGGACCCTGCCAAGCGAACGATCATCCATAACAAAGATCTCAGTGGTCTCGAAGCCACCCGAGCGTTGGGAACCCGGTTACTAACTGCCTCTATGTTCTATATGCAATGAGTGCAAATAAGATCAGCAGTAGAGCGAGGATCCGCTCTGGACCCCGTCAAGTTGGGCCTTGGTCCTCGACACGACAGGCCGATCAAAAAGTAGATATCGTCCTTCTCAATGGAGAGCTCATTTCCCCCAATGCGAAAGACATGATAACGCTCGTCCCACTGCTGAATCAACCACCTCAGTAGGTCCTCTTGACCCCTCATCAGTTCCAACCATGAATATTTTAGCAAACCACACCTGCGGAGAGCTAACAAACTTGCAGCAGCGGTGACCATATCTCATTCTTCCTGCGCATGTTCCCTCTCGCCAGATACTCATGATAAATAGCTGAATACCTGCCAGCACAAAATTTTCAACCGATTAGAATTTGCCTGGAATGCCTCAAAATGCTAAACAAGAGGTTCTTAAATCATGTTTTGCACCTAACGCAGGCTATAGAACAAAACAGAGTGTGCTAATGAGCCCTTCCTTCACGGGATGTGCATTTAATGCGGGTCCAGCACTGCTGGCCCGCGTTAGCCGCTAAATTTTTTTAGGGCCTGCCAAATTTCTCATTTTGAACCAAAAAAACATCATAAAAACACTATAAAATGATAGCAGGAGGTTCCAGCTCTTACCTGGATCTCACGGGAAGAAGAACAGTTTCCCGGATTGACTGCAATCTCCAGATGAAGTTTTCACCCTTTTTCACCCCATAGCTCCCTCACAACATTCAAAATAGTGAAAATGAAAGTCTTCTGACCTTCTTATAACCATTTCTGGGGCATGAATCTCTCATCTAGTCTGCAAAAAGTCATGAATTCATGCTGCATATGTGTCGCAACTATTGAGTTTGGTTATCGATGTTCTGATGAGTGATTAAGGTCTATATGCAGATATAACCATGTTCAACCCTTATTCGAGCATTCTTTTTATGGTATTTTTCTTGCTCGTTAATCCGAAAAACCTCGAGTTCTCTTCTTCGGACTCATTAAAATTACACGAAGTCGATTTCGAGCGTTCTTTTTATGGTCTTTTTCTTGCTCGTTAATCCAAAAAACCTGGAGTTCTCTTCTTTAGACTCGTTAAAACTGACATGAAGAAGCACTGAGATTTATTTTTAGGGACTTTTTTTAGCTCATAAAGCTGAAAAAACCTCGAGTTTCCTTTGTCGAGCTCATTAAACTACCACGACAGGGAATCAGGAGCCATCCTTTTCCTATTTTTCAAAGCTCTTTAAATAGAAAAAGAGACCGAGTTTTTCTCTGCGTGACTCGTTAAAATTTCATGGAGAGCACCGAGTTTTTCTCTGTTGGACTCGTTAAAATTTCACAAAAAATATTGAGTTTACTTCGTCTCCTCGTACTCATAACAAAATGAGGTAGACGTCCATCAAACATAGATTTATCACTTTTCCGGCTTCGATGGACTAACTCACGGAAAATGAACTGTTTCGGGCTTACTATTCTCCCTTTGACGTGCCCGGTTATCAAGACATGACAAAGGTACCCCCCCGGAGTTGTCTTTTAAGACATTTTTCAGACTCTCTAAATATGAAAAATTCACTGAGTTTACTCGTCTGGACTCGTGAAACCTAATCAGACGGGGAAAAATTTGGACAAAATGGATACTACTTCTGTTACATTTAAGAAAGGTCGATTTGGCAGCAAAAATCTTGAACATGGCACTTCCCAGAAAACTCTTTCGTAGTTAGCCGAACCATACCATCTATGAGTTTAGCCTTCATCTCCCAATGTTCCTACACCTGTAAAATCCTAAATAACTCTTTGGTGTTCATTAAGCCTAAGCTGCCTAGTACCCTGTTAGAGTGCCTTCTATTGTTCAAGCATATCTCGCTATCTACTGCTCCTCATACAACCAAACCAATCATTATGCCAGAAATTATTTGTCGTCAGTTATCCCCATTTTCTCTTCATTATTTCCATCAAGAAAAAAATCATCTTTTTCCCGTTTCGTTTTGACTGATGTAGGACACCTTAGTGCCTACCTTTCGACATATCTCTTCCTTTTGACTTCAACATCTTATCTAGGAAGTTGATCCAGAAACTCATTAGTACCCAGGTACTTGCAGAAATCAGTGTTAGGTGATCTTGTGTTTGATTAGGGGTCTTCATCATTGGCTCCCGATCGATGATTCTACGAGTGTTCGACTTCAACTCCTTTTATTCACACTCGCTATATTGTACTGTGCATGTTAGGGACCATCATCCTTATCGGTGGCCACCTTCACGTCTGTTAACAGTTTTCATTATCGACTGGTAATCAGATGATTTCTCACATGTTCGATGACATATCCTTCATTCACATGTCGAGAAATATGCAGTTTAAGTGAAGCGGCGATCAAGACATTGCGGCAAAGGCTACATCATCTTAGCTGTGTTTCCTTCCCCAAGTTGCGATATTGTTTATGGAGACAGATTTTCAGCCTGATCCTGTTATGATAGACACTTCCACGCTATGCTTATCGGTGGACATATTGTTCATATCTCTGTACTAGAGAAATCATGTTGATTAGCTACTGAGCATGGGAATGCCTGACTCAAGACAGATACTATATTTTCTGACATATGTTGTTTTTTCAGGTTTTCCTCAATCCTCCAATCTCTTTAGCTCTACTACACATACTATAAAATATTTCGGCCATCGTCTTCGTCTCTGACCTCACACTTTAGGGGGCATCTATTACAGGTCAAATTACCTCCTCATCAGCTCAGAGGAGAAGACAATATGCAAGGAAGAAAAAGACCTAAACTAAACCTACTTCTGCCAAGGTAACACGCCCCTATAACAGCCAGAGTGCGTTATAACGCTCCTGATCCATGAAAAGGTTGCGTTAGTGGCTAGGGAAATGCTCTGTTTACCCTAGAGGGTAGCGTTACCCATGTTTTGAGTTTGAAACAGGGAAAACCCGTGGAGAATAATTTGAAATTCCAGCTTTTTCTCATAGAGAGTCAGTGCAAAATGGAAATTGCAAGACACTGAACTCTTATTAGGTCTTGCCAAAAACAACTAGACTCTCAAACAAGGTAAAAGCATGGAAAGATGAGGAAACATCTTGGTTTTTTCTATTTATAACTGGTGGAAGGATAAAGGCAAGGATTGCCCTCTCCATCTCCTATAAAATGGAGCTGTAGGCTCTTGGTCCAAGGTCGAAGGTTTTTTGAATACATGTGAAGCAGAGCGTTTGTTGTTGTAGTGTGAAGGTCAAAGATCAAAGAGGTTCATTGAGAACTTGTTGATTAAAACATCACCACATTCAAAGAAAGAGAGAGAGAGATTGGAAGAATGAGGAGGGCTTGGTACAACTGACAGTTGTAATCCTCCTTTTCATAAATCAATAGAACTGTATCTGTTTTGTCCATTCAATGCGTCAATATTGTTATTGTTTCTCAATTACTTACATAGCATGAAATGAATGGCTTAGATGTGCATTGCTCAATGTTTATCATATGTTAACTTAATTGATAGAAAGTATATTGTGGTAGAGATACATGGGTGCTTTGATTGATCATAGGGTCAGAATTTGGAGCTAGTGAAGGAGAATCCCTTCTTCGTTGCTTGGTGCTCTCCAAAGACTTCGGGATCTAAAAAAAGGTAATCTTGCATCTCATTCTATCAAGTTGTTTAAGTTGACATGAACATATATGCATATTCTTTGTGAACTGTATAGCTAATCTTACTGTCTGCCTCGGGCACCGGGAAGCCCTAAGAGGGATATTTGATAATCAACAACCCAAGAATTTTACCCTATAGCAGCAACCATGACATCCTAGTCATCGTCTCCTCTGAAGTCTCTCTCGACAGTGCGTTTGGAAGCATCCCATCAAATATATACTATGTAGACTCCGTCTCTCACTTCCATCGCCACTCCTGGCCACGAACATGCTTCTATGTGAAAGGATGTTTTTTCAATCTGGAACTTTAATGGCTTCATCTTGAAAGTCGATTTTGGTACACAGGTTGGCCTGATAAAGGTTTTCTTGTGGGTGACTCCAAACCATATCTGCTCACTATACCCATCCAATAGACTCCTTGGAATTCTTTGTTGACTCATTACGACGTCAACCATTTGGCTGTACCAGACTCTGAAAGCTTCTGCGTTTACCTCCTTCGTGCTAGGATCCCCAGATACTTTCCAAGGCACGAACTTCATCGCCAATGGTTGTCCTGTTACTATCTCCATAGGTACTCGAATGCCTGGAAATGTCCATTTCCACATTGCCAGTGCCATGATCAGATATCCGTAAATGAATACGGTTTCCCTCTTGTAGTTATCCTTGCAAGCTTCGAACAAATCATTCAGAAAAAAGGAGAACCAAGTTAGTTGTGCCCCCTGGACACAATGCTCCGCAACCGAAATCGTATCCAGCGTGAATTCTCCTTTTGTATAGTGCCTGATCGTCTTACTTGCAATGAAGTAGCAGGAAAACTTGATCTCTGGTTTGTTGATCAAGTCGATTTTTTCTCCTTTCCCCCCTCTCTTAGTGTCATACTTGGTGTAGTAGTGATTGTCTCCGGTTTTCTTCGCTCTCTTGGATACGGTTTGGAATGCTGCTGAGACATCCCTCTCTTCCTGTGATAGTCTAATTAGCCTGTGGATGTCCTCCACATGAATTGGGATTTCTTTCCCCAGCCATAGCGAACCGTTATGAATTCAGCTCAAAAAAAACTTGGTGCACTGCATTGCAGCGCCTGTAACATCGAACACCGGGAGATTTATTAAGTTTAGTATTGTAGATTGTTGAATGCCCCGGAACTCTGGTAGAACTCTTGCCACTTGCTGCCCTGCCTCCGTGGCATAATTCTCCATATATACTTGTCTTTTCATCACTGGGAACTCGAAAGAGTCCGTGAGGTCGGTATCGATCAATGTTGCACTATCATATTTTCCTAGGAGAGATTCCATCTTTTGAATTCTGTTGTCGAGATCTTGCTCCACAACTGCTGGTATTGCTCTTGTTATTCTGGCTCTTCTCTGATACACTTGTAGAACAACTCCTTCTCTTTTCTCTTGAATTCCCTCTTCTGCATGCCTTCTCTGCTCTTCTTCTCATTATGCTTCTCTTGCTCCCTTGGATGTTTCTGGTTCTAACTCGGATTTTTCCGGCATTCTCGCGCTTCTTTGCATGCGGGTTATGTAATTAACGAGCACGGGTGAGGTTGATGAGACCCCATAACTAATTAATTTCCCATGGCTTCCTCTGTGGCTACAATCATGTGATTAGTTATCGGCTGAGGTGGGTTTTGACATTGCTGACTGTGGCTTCGAGATTTGGGCAGACGCGACGGTTGATGGTTATGTCTTATTATGGAAAATTTATTACGGTATGGGTGATGCTAATTATGGCAATTATTTCCAAATATTGGTAATCCTACGGACTGACATGGGTACTATGCGTAATGATGATGGGATGATGTTCGACATGCTTTTCTATCTGACGTGGATGACACGCTGGACACTACCCTTCCCTGACCACAATCAATTGTGTTGCGGTCTCCGCAACACAACTGTATCTATTTTTTCTGTTTTTACTAAAGTGTAAATCCTATGTACTCTCTTCTTGGGTGCGAGAGAGTTATTGATGCTATTCTACCCTACTGACTCCTCTCGGTTGCGAGAGTTATTGGAATTGGAAATGATTAACTTACTCTTGATAGGGCTTCAAGCGCGCGTCGTTCACCCATCCTTGTAGAATTTGGCCGTCCAATTGTGCTAAATGAACTGCTCCTGAATATTTGATTTCTATCACGTGGAATGGCCCTAGCTAATGCATCTGTAGCTTCCCTGGGAACTTTTGGTACTTACTGTCATAGGGTAGAACTTTTCCCCTGACCTGAAAAGTGTTGTGCTTGATGTGTCAGTCATGCTAAGCTTTTTGTCTAGCCTTCTATACCATTTGATGAAATTCTGCTAAAAATCGTTCTTCCTCAAGCCCTTTTAATTCCTGCAATCATTCCTTTAGCGAGTCCTCTTCTGATAGTTGGAGTGACTTTGCGACTAGGAGGCTGGGTATGATGAATTTAGCTGGGACTACTGCTTCTCTCCCGTATACTAGCTGGAATGGTGTTTGGTTGTTCAGTCACTTTACCATTGTTCGGTATGCCCATAAATTTTCTGGTATCCGCTCATCCCAGTCATCTCGTTGCGCATTGAAAATATTTGTCAGACCCTTCTCCAATATTTTGTTGAATGCTTCCATCGTACCATTGGCTTGCGGGTGATACGAACTGATTTTATGATGCTGTATCATAAAGCTTTCTAGCAGGGATTTAATGGTGTCATTGATGAAGTGGGTAAACTTGTCACTGGTCAAGCTCTTTAGACAATCAAATTGGCTGATTATGTTTTCAAATATGAACCTGGCAGCAGTTTCTGCAGTGCAATTTTTTACTGGCATTGCTTCTGCCCACCTCGTTAAATAGTCCGTCGCCGTTATTATGTATCTCGCCTGCGAGTGTCTTGCCACTGGTGTAATTGGTCCTACAAAATCGACTGCCCATTTTTCAAATGGCTGCAGTACTTTTATTGGATGAAGTGGAAGTTCATCTCTGTGGGACAACGATCCTATCTGCTGACATACATCACGTTTCTTAACAAATGCTTTACTGTCCATATGTACTATTGGCCACCACAAACCTGCTTGTACTACCTTACTTGCCATCGGTTTTGCTCCCACGTGTCCTCTCGCAACACCACTGTGGAATTCCCATAGTACAACCTCCCTTTCATGGTCCAGGACACATCTCTGGAGAATATGGTCCAGTCCCATCTTATATAGGTGTCCCGCTATGAGTTGATATTCTGCAGCTCGAACTACCAGGTGTCTTTTTTGGACTGAAGTATATTCCTGTGGACACTGCCCTGTCGTGAGGTAGGTTGCTATTTGGTCGAAATATTCTAGGATGCCTTGTACTCTGAAAATATCAGTGTCTGGTAACTGATCATCTAGAGATCCTTCATTTTATCCATTCTCTAGTCGGGACAGGTGATCAGGCCCTACGTTCAATCTTCCAGGCTTTATGATCACTTCGAAGGTGAACTCCTGAAAGAGTAGGAGCCATCTACAGATTCTTCCTTCTAAAACTGATTTGTTTACCAAATACTTCAAAGCTGAGTGGTCTATGAAAAATTTAAACGTACCTTCCAACAGGCAGTGGCAGAACTTCTAAATGGAACACACCATAGCCAATGCCTCTCGCTCTGTTGTGGTACAGTTCCATTCTACTGTGGACAATTTCTGGCTTGCAAAATATACCAGGTGGTCGAATTAAGTGTCCCCTGGTTGAGCCAAGACTGCTCCAAGTGCGATGTTGGAAGCATAGATGTGCACATGAAATTGTTTGTCCCAATTTGGGTGAATCAATATTGGCGCACTTGCTAGTTTTTATTTCAGGGTATTCAGGGTTGTTCTGCAACTTTCTGTCCAGTGAAACTGCTCAGATTTTTGCAACAACTTCTCTAAGGGGGCTGTTATCTTTGCATAATTGCAGATAAATCGCTGGTAGTAACCTATGTGGCCCAACAGTGATCTCAGCTATTTTACCGTTTCTGGTGCCTCCATGTTGACTATCACTGCTACTTTGGCTAGGTCTACACAAACTCCTTGCGTACATACCACATGTCCTAGCAGTGTTCCAAACAGTACTGTAAAGATACACTTTTTTAGGTTCAACAAGATCTGGAGTTGCCTACACCTATCAAACATTATTGTCAATAACGTTGCATGGTATTTTAATATGCTATAGACTGTCCAGTCATCCATGTAGACCTCCAAGAACTTGTGGATGTACTCCCGAAAAGCGGCTATCACGATGCGAGAAAATACTGTGGGTGCATTTTTCAATCCGAATGGAATCACATTATATGCGAAAGAGCCTCATTCGATGGTGAATGTTGTATTTTTCTTATATTCCTCTTCTATCCTTACTTGATGGTATCCTGAGAATCCATTGGTGAACGAATATTTTCCTATATTCCTCTTCTATCCTTACTTAATGGTATCCCGAGAATCCATCGGTGAACGAATACTCCTCATTCCCCGCAACATTGTCTAGGACTTCGTCACTAATAGAGTGGGGAATGGGTCATGGATACAGGCATTGTTTAAGGTCCTGTAATATACGCAGACTCGAATCTCAGAATTCTCCTTTTTTTCTGTATAACTATAGGACTTACCCAGTCTACTTCCTCTACCGAGAATATTAATCCTGCCTTTAGCATCTTGTCGATGTCTGCCTTAACTTTTTCCTTCACCCTTGGATTCAAATGATATGGTATATGTTTTACCAGCCTTGCGTCGGGTTTCAATATTATCCGCATCTCCCCCATGTCCCCTTTTTTCCCTTTAGATCCGCTACCGATGAAGGGAACAAGTCCTCGTATTCCTGTAGTAGACTGAATATCTCCTTAGTTGTATGTTCATCCAAATAATATCCAATCGTCTCTATTTTGGGCTTATCTTCCATCCCAATATTTAGTTTCTTGATTCTTAATGGTAGAAGGTGGATCCCTTCTGTCGTTGGTTCTTCTTTGATATCCCTCTCCCCTTTTGTCTCTTCAAAATACAGATGCCTGAGATCTTCTAGATTATCGTCATCCATTTCACTGTTTATCTTTTGACATGCCACCTTTTGTCTGACGCCTGGGTTCGGAAGCGACTGCTCATCCTCCTTTTGAATTTCTGGGAAGAAAAATACCTTATTGATAGTCTGCAAAGCTTGTGTGACCAGTTTCATTTTTCCTTCGAACAAGAGACAGTGTGTAAATTTATCCGCAACTTCCTGCCATGTGCTAGTCCCTCTTTTATTTTCTTCTGTCAGGTACCAGGCTTGTGGAATCAAGTCCAGAGAATGGATAAATCTGTGTACCCACAACTCTTCTAGATATCCTTCGGTTCTCCATTGATCCTCACATTCCTTCAAATGGTTTCTAGGGTCTGAGTCCCCTTGGTATTTCTCTTTAACCCGAGGTCATTCCTCTTCCTTAAATCTCGCTTTCAATGTTGCCGCAACCCTGCTCCATTGCGATAGTGAGTTGCGGTGGTTACTCCACCATCTTGTAGATGTGGACTGTAACACCCTGTCCATTAGTAGTACCTTATGGCCTTCTAGTACCTTATCTTCTACTTTTGTGATGAAAGCATTTACAACGTTCATATTGGATAAAGTTTGGTACTCCCTTACCTCTGTCCTGATCCAATGGATTCTTTCGATGTTGGCATATATCCTTGTATTAGTCTCATACCCTCCCTGCTGCCAATCATCCCAAGCTATTTATGAGCCTAATTATGAGCTTTGGATGCTTCTCTAGCTTATAGAGTCGCCTGCTATTGGGTTGATGTAATCTTCCCTTCTCCCTGCGGTCATTTAATAGAGATGGTCTAGAAGCTGAGCATCTTCTCTGTTATCTACAGTCTCTGTGTATCTTGGACCTTCATACGGGTCGAGTGGCTGGGTGACTCTAACCTCCCCATCCTCAAAGATCATCAGTTCTTTTTTCAGATCTATTATTGCGTAATTTTCGAAGGCCCAATCAATTCCCAACAATGTAGGATATGGATCTTTATCCCCCATAATGTCGATGACCTCGAAGTCCGTGTATGTCTTTACTCCTCCAATATCAACTTCAACTTCCTCCAGTTTTCCAATGGGCACAATGCAGTACTAGTTTTCCATCTGAAGTTGAATTGGTGAGTATGTTAACCTCGGCCTTCCAAATGCTTCCCAGGTTTTCCTTGGTAAAATATTGACATCGGATCCCAAATCAAGCATGGTGTATTTAATTTGGAAACCCACAACCTGAGTGTTCACTCGAAACTCTTTTCCTGTCCTTTTATTTCTTTTCACTCTCTTTACATACTTCTGGGTTGAGTCAGGTGATTCCCTTTAT
Organism: Pinus albicaulis; assembly: GCA_034641835.2. Taxonomy (NCBI): domain Eukaryota; kingdom Viridiplantae; phylum Streptophyta; class Pinopsida; order Pinales; family Pinaceae; genus Pinus; species Pinus albicaulis. The sequence continues at coordinate 1,907,368,799 of CM076578.1, forward strand.
CCTGTGTTCTTTTGCACCACTCCTTCCAGGTTCTGCTTTAGCTGCTCCAACATTGGTGCATTGTTAACAATTTTCAGGAATAGATGGAACCATTCTTGAATTATAGTTCTTGAAATTTCTTGGTTTTCATTGTCTTCCTTGGTTTGCTGTAGCTCAATACCTTTGTTTCCCCCCAGTTGGGCAACCTACTGCCTCTTGAAAAAATTGCTTTTGTCTTTCTGGTTTGATTAGTGGTTTTGGGGATGCTGGCCTGATCAACTTTATTGGGTCCATTATATGTGCATCTTCCCCCATCCTTTTGCCTCCTCGTGTCACTATGGCCATGTTCTACATTGTCTAAGTCTCCATCATCCTGGGTTCTGAATTTACTAGATTTGTTCCCCTCTGTCTAGCTCTTTCCTCCCACATTTTAATGAGCTCAGGACAATCTTCTGTTGTGTGCGTGTTAACCCGGCACTGGGAACACCTGGGTCTTCTAGGAAGTGGACATTCCCTAGCTACATGTCCTTCTTGGTCATAGTTGTAACATCTTACTGGACCTCTACCCCCTGCTCGGCCTCCTCTCATGCCTCCTCCTCTTCCTCGGGGAGCCTCATTCACTTGGTATGAAGGCCGGTCTAATTGTTCCACCAATGCATCCAGAGCTCTTCATTGCTCTGTGATGTGCGTTGTTGAGGCACAAAACTCACAGTATGTGTTATTTAGAACGTTGGAATATTTTTGCAGAATGGGGCATAGGCGAGGTGGATGACCCATGTTCTTACATATTTTACAATACTCAATAGTGGCTGGAATTTGTTGCGCAGGGAACCTCGTGTATGGTTGTTGTGGTGGATATATTCTCTAGGTGTTTATTTGTGCAACTCCTCCCATTTTTGGAGCTCCATGTGCCCCTACAATCGATGTCCCCACAACCTAGGACATTCGGTTACCACATGTCCTTCCATTAGACAGTGTGTGCACCATACATTCGGTCTTGCCAGCCGCATTGGTTGAATTTCTTTGAGTTTGTCTGTCAAACTCACTATTTGATGCTGCAACCCCATTATAGAGGGGTCTTGAGCTAATGCTCCTCCCTTAAACTCTTGCGGATAACCCACCATGGCTTCTATCTTCATTGCTTTCTCTAGTGCATCCTGCAATGTCTCTATCTTCTGTTGAGTTAATAGAGTTCTTGTCAAGGGGAGCAGAGCTTTGATGAACCAATCCCTCTGATGGTTCGGATCGATTGGATAGCTAAGTTTTCCAATCATGTCTTTGAATCTCCACATTAGATCCCAAGCAGTCTTTCCTTCCCGCTGCTTGATTTCCCACATTTCTAATAGACCCTGCTGGTCTGTTTGGGGCAGTTTTAACTCCTTAACGAAGTCCCTCTTCTCGTCTGCTATCGTTGGATTCTGATGAGCCTCATACCACTTTATAAACCAGCGTAAAGCTCTCTCTCTGAGAGTGGTTTGAAATTATATTAACTTTCCCGCATCTGGTGTCTGCCGTGCCCTCCATATGGCCTTGCAGAGGTACCAGTGCTGTTCTACATCGTCATTACCCCTCCCAGAGAACTCTGGGTATTGGGTAAATGATCCCGCCATGTTCACTTGAGTAGGCGTTACTAAAATGAAACCTTGTTTCCTAGTTGTGAAATGGTACTACTAGCAATACTACTACCATGGTGTATTACTACTGGAGACTGAATACTATGCAACTTTCTTAATTCACGCAACTTAACAAAAATTTCACCCAGGGGTTGATAAAGCACCAAGGGAAGGTTGGGACTAGAGCTACTTGAAATTTGGGGAATAGGAGTACCTTGAGATATGGATGCCGACATTTCTTGGAACATTTGCTCCATTACAACATGCAACTCCACATCGGACATCTCCTCGGGGCACGTGTATGCATCTTCTAGGTCATACTTCTTTCCTTTCTCCATCTGGGTTGTCCTATACACCTGCCGAAATTATTTAATGGTCCCTCCTATATCCTGGGGACCCACCTGACTTTCAATTTCCTTCGTCACCTGAGGTGCCTCCTCTTTGTCCTTTCAACTACCTTCCTGTCTCTTTAACTCCTTTATCACCCTTTCTCGCCACTTCTCAGCGATCTGCGCCCTCCGATGTTCTTGTCGCTCCCTCAGCCTTTTAGAGGTCTCGACATCCACACCCCTACTCCCCTTTTTCACTGTTCTTGTAGCATATCTCCCTCAGTCCCTTCCCCCGGCACTGGATTTTTACGCTTCCATCTCAGATTTTTGGAACCCCATTAGTCCTTCATCTACCATCAAGGCTTTAATCCACAATGGAATATCCTTCAATTGCTTCCCCCGTAACCTGGATCTGAATATATCTTCTGCTCTCGAGAAGGACTGGTAGCACTCTGCTGCAAAATCCACTATGTATCCGTCCAAGGTAGATTCCACCCAGAAATCTACAGCTCGGGTCAAATCGGTATTTAACTGATGAAGGGCCACCAGATCTATGTGAACCCACTTGCGACTGACCTTCCACGACTTTCCTTGGGTTGCCTTGGTCTGGAGCCTTCGCAACCAGTTACAGATTTATTCTGGGAACTTTCCCCAAAAGATCTTGTAAATGTCACTCGCAGATTCAGAGAATAAAACTAGATCTTTGACCGTTTTCTCCCTTTGTTGTCTCAGCTCGGCTTGCTGAGCGATGAAATGATCTAGGTGGTTATCCCACTAGATTCGTATTTCTCTTTCAAAGATTCGAGATACCATGATCTAGCTCCCAAATGAAATTTCAGGTCCTGGCAACAGAACCATTTGTTGGCGAGGAAACAAGTCTCGTAGGCAAGACCCAGGTTCAGGTTAGAGGCCAACAAGGTTTTCCGCTGTAGTCTAGCACCACGCCGACATTTTCATCCTGGTCTGAGGAGAAGAGAGTCTCACTCGAGGCGTGCCACGACCTTACTAAGATGGGGAGTAGTTTGATATCAGTCTAGCATATTAGATATGTATAAACCAGAACTATCTCAAAGATTAAGCAAATGCAACATTCAATGGAAGATATCCCTCAGAAACTCATTCCAAATGACAATCGGTAAATTTTTAAAATAATACCACAACTACTCAATCCAGGCTACAACACATGTTACGAACAACAAACTTAGACCTTTTTATACTTTTCTTATCAGCAACAGACTATTACAATGCTCCTCAACATGAGCTTTAATAGAACATAATACAATGAGGTCCTATTGGACATATTAGAACACATAGATACAGAGAGATAGAGAACAAAACAACATGAACATAGCTCTCCTACGACTCATGTTTCCTGATCCCTTCTGTGCCAAACTTCTTTCTCCGCTGGTCGGTTGCCTATTTTTTCTGGTGCCAGCACAACTGACAATTCCTCCTTTCTTCTCGCTCGGCTATCTTCTGCTTCTCTCTATTCATCGGGGGTTCTACTACTTGTTTCCTGTTGCGTTCTTCTACCATCTGTGCTTGCTCCCACAACAGTCGTGCCACCTATTCTTCACTCCTTCGCAACCTTGACAGCTCTCCGCCTACCATGGTTGCATCTTGCCATGTACTATCCACAACTCAAAAACTGTTTGATTTTCAAAACAAAGGCCCCAACATGGGGGATCACTAGTTGTCCCTATTAAGCTTGGGGGCAACGTAACATCTACTATGACACAAGATTGGTATAGTTATCTCTTTGGAGGGACGCCACCTACAAATGCTTTTACTGGAGGGGATAGTTTACCTAGGGGTAACCTTACTGCTAGTACTGTGCCTTATCCAGGTCATTCCATTTATGTCGGTCCTACTGCGCATTTCGGTCCTTCTTTTCACCCTCGGTACAACCCATTAGAAATCACACTTTTTCGGGTCCATTTCTCTCTGGAGGTTTTTACCCTTGGGGGCAACATCCATCTATGTTAAGTCCCTATATTACTAGTGTAGTTCGTTATTGTTGTTAGTGTAGCCCCATTATTGTTATTGTTGTACCCTTGTAACCCCCATATTGTTATTATTGTGCCCTTACATTATTATTTTTAGGTCGGCTAGGATTATATTATGACCCCATGGACTCCTATATATAGAAGGAGGTTTTGTCATTTGTATCATCCAAGAATTGTTCATTTATGTAATGTTTAGGAGGTTTCCCCCTTGAATTGGTTTATTTCTAAGGCGTTGAACTCTCTTTTCTTCTATTTTTGGAGCTGGTTTCATAACATTTGGTGTCAGAGCTTTGGATTCTAGGGTTTCGCTGCTTCAAACGGGTCATCATGGTAGTTTCTCTATAACTTTTTTTATACGAAGGCTCAGAAGCTGAAATTTTCACCACACGAAACTGAAATCTTGAGGAACGTCGTGTAAAAATTTCAGATCTTGTTTTGAAATATTTTCGAAAATATGATCTATGGAAGTTATGGTTGTTTCAGGCTCCCGAATTTCATCTAAAAGAGGTGACCTTGGTAAAATCATCATAACTCTCTCTCTGAGCATCAGATTGGAATTCTGTAAAAATTGGCCAAAATTAAATGAGTTGTAGTTTCCTGTGTATCAATTTTAGAGCCTAAGGAGGAAACATTTACACGTGGAACACCATACAAGTTCTCTCTACTGTACCAATCCATAATTAGGTCATTGTGGGAGATTGGGCATAACTTTGTCTTGAAGCAAATCAGGTTAGAATTGTGGCATTCGAAAGAAGATTCAGAGGGCTACTATAGGACTAAATTTCAGATATTAAAAATCTGAAATCACAAAGATAATTCAGTTTCAATATCGAGCTCCTCAAAAGAAAGTAAAAGTTGTGTATTTTGTTTTTCAAATTGCATAAGTCTTGTTTGAAAAATCAGTTTGAAGTGATTCCAAGGGAATATTGAAGCATAGATATCAGTATTGGGTTCTATAATGCCTCCTAAAAAGAATTCAACACCCATCAAGCCCTCAGAATAATTTACTATGATTCATGAAGAGGAAGAAGTGCAACATGATATATAAAAATTAGAAGAGAAAGTGCACCAAATTTCGCTCTCGCAAAGAGCAACAAGAAATGAAATGGAATTTTGAATGAAAGGAGTGGAAGCTAAGATGGATGGTTTGAAGAAGGGCATGGAAGCTAATATGGATGGTTTGAATAAATACGTGGAAGTGAATATGGAGGGTTTGAAGGATGGCATGGAAGACATGGAAGAAATAATGGAAGACATGAAGAATGATATAAAAGCTGACATGGAAGGCTTGACAAAGTTGATACAAGAAATGATTCCTAATGGCGAAAAGATAGTAGAGGAAACTCATGATGAGAAAAAAATAAATGTTAATCGTGATTTCATAAAATTGGATGTTGGATGGAAGACCCACCATATTCCAAAGATCGATATGAGTAAGTTTGATGGCAAGGATCTCGTAACATGGATACTACAGATGGAGCAATATTTTGATCTCAATAATGTGCAAAACACACAAAAGGTACGCATTGGAACTTTACATTCAGAAAAAAATACATTTTTATGGTATCGATGATCTAAATGGAATGTTTTATTTTTGCTGTGCTAAGTATCCAAACAATAATTAAAATGTGTGCATAAGGTTCTCTGAAGTTTGCAGGTGAAAAAAACGGTTTTAGCATAGTTAAACATATTTTTGTGTGAGGTTAAAGCATGTAATTTTCTTGTATAACATTGTACAACAGTAAATAATAGAGAAATAAACATCACATAGCACAATACTCAACAAATTTGATGAAGAAGTTCACCCCTCGTGGGCTACATCTGCTGGTCCATCTCCCAATGGCATGTCCCTCATATCTTATTGCTAAAAAATGGTAAGTACATGTGAAATAAAGCCTCAAATGGATTTTATCTCTATTAAAATAGCTTCAGAATTCTTGAATTTGTTAGGAATGACTATTCATTTGCAGTAAACAGTAAAAGGATGCCCAATACACTGCCCACACCCTGGTGGCTCCTTGATCTTTCCCGAAGCTAAACCAGCAAAATATGACCTTTGATGGCTCTGAAACCTATGCCAATGTGTTCAAAATTTCAAGAATACCCAAAAATGACTATCCATGCATCCAAATTGGTCTAAAATCCATGGAGTTATGAACAAAACAATAATTTTCCCAATATCCCTTGAAAACCTCCTCCAAAACTGGAGGAACTCTAGTTAGCCGTGCCAAATTAGTGGAATATTCGAAAATGGTGGAAGCCGCTCCAAATTCGGAGAAATAGTTTGTGGTTAAGTTTAATGATAGCGGTCACATAACACCTCCACCCAAACCACGTGCAAAACTATGTGGATAAGTCGCCACATTTAATGTTGCAACTAACCCTGGCACATGACGCGGTTTCTTAACCAACTCCACTCCGTGGGTTTAAGTCTTGCGCTACAGTTCTCAGCCTTGGTCATGCACCGACGGGGCTAGCCCTAACCCTTTTTCTGCCGATTCAACATTTACACGAAAAATATGTTTTCCAATCCATAACTGTTAAGAATGATGGCATAGGCGGGTCGGTCGGGCCTCTTTGCACGCAAGCTCGAGTCTCGGGTTCGAATCCCGCAGACTCATAAAATTTTTTCCAAGCTATCCATCTCCGGCCTAGGGCCACATGGCAGCCACAGGGCAGGCCACGTGGTGCCCAATGATTGGCCATTAAAAACTTATGAAAAATCAAATTTTGACACACACACACACACATATATATATATATATATATATATATATATATATATATATATATATTTATATACTTTATAAAATTTCATAAGTCAAACTATGTCAAAGGTCCTTTTTTGGAGTTTACTGGGCATTTTCAAACCTTAATAACTTCTGCATATGACTTCTATTTTTCGAACCATTTGCGGCACCAGAATTGTAGCGACGAAACCTTTCCGGTCTTTTAGATTGCAACCACTTCTAAGAACTTTCATGTTTGAGCATTTTTGAGCAATGGACATGATATCCTGATCACACCTCCCCATTGGGAAGCTTTTGGACCCCAAAATCCTTTAGTTATCTGTTTAGAAGTTGAGGGTATAACCCCCTCACCTTTTCCACTTCCATCCATTTTGGCTTACTTGGTTTGCTGCCTTTAAGCCTAATATGAAGATAATTGACACTTCCCCTCTTAGAAGTGTGTGTCCTCCTGTCTAGGATGGCATCTTCCTTGAGCTCGTCCAAATATTTTGGTGATAAATATTCTATTGATGGCATCTGAATGTCACTCCCTTGGTCAGCAACCAATGGAGGCTCATACAAACGTAAATTCTCCACATTGACAACGGAATACATTTGCATATTTGAAGGAAAATCAAGTTGAAATGCATTATTACCAACTCGTTTAATAATCTTGAATGGACCATAACGAATAGGCTTCAACTTTTTACCTTCTTCTTGCATCCTTTCTTTGCTAATGTGAAACCATACCTCATCACCTTCTTGGAACTTATGGTCAACTCTATGTTTGTCATGCCTCTCCTTGTACTTGCTTTGACTCTTTTCAAGCACTGTTATTGAACTTGCTGATGTATAAGATGAATTCGCTCAATGAACATGTGAGCTTTGTCAATTTCACTATGCCCATCGATGGAAACATCCTTCTCAAGAATGAAATCTAAAGGTGACTTATGAAAATACCCAAAACAAGCTTCAAAAGGTGAAGTATTTTTAGAAGAGTGTTTGGCCCGGTTGTAAGCATGGTGAATGTAATGCAAATGCTCATCCCATAGCTTGGGATGCTTGCTGTAATAACCTCTCAAAAGATGCACAATGGTTCTTTTCATTACCTCTGTTTGGTCATCTATTTGCGGGTGAAAAGCAATACTCTTTTTCAACTCGGTGTCCATTGTCTTCCATAGATTGGAACACAAATTCCCAACAAATCTGGAATCCCTGTCACTAACAATAGAATTAGGCAAGCCATAATGAACCCATACATGTTGAAAATATAATTCAACAGTTTGTTCAACAGTAATAGATTTCTTACATGGCATAAGAATACACATCTTGCTGAATCTATCAACTACTACACAAAGATAATCATGCTACTTTCTAGACATAGGTATACCTCCAACAAAATCCATAGAAACACTTCCCCATGGTCTTGAAGGTACCGGTAATGGCGCATATAATACAAGATTCCCATTTCTAGGCTTGCCTGTATCACATAATGAACAAGCTCTAATGAAACATGAAACACTATCTACCATGCAAGGCCAATAACAATACCTCTGTAAATGTGCCACCATTTTTCTTACCCTGAAATGTCCAACAATAAGAGGAGAATGAGATTCTCTCATGAAAATTAGTCTCTCTCCCTGTGGTATGCAAAAATTGCCCAAATGAAATAGAAAATTGTTATGCAAGTGATAATCATTCTCCTCAACTTGATTCCCTTCACTCAAGTTAGCATACACATCCTTAAAATCAACATCTGATGCATACTGTTCTATGTAAATCTCATGTAAAATAGAATCATTCTTAAGCAAAGTAAAAGCACTAATAATATGCCTTGAAAGCATATCATCAAATTTATTGAAATACATTTCTGGTACCTTATTACCAAGTGAATGTCATGATTGCTGCAATTTACTTTGCGACTGCAAGTACTGTAATTGTTGGTGATCGATATGTACAAATGTGTCTTTACCCATAAAATATTGTTTCCACTTTTTGACACTTTGTACCAACTCATACAACTCCTTATCATATGTAGGATAATTAACTACAACACCATTAAATGTCTCAGAATGAAAAGCGATAGGCTTAACATGCTGTAAGAGAACTACACCCATGGCGTAATCACTAGCATCGGTCTGAATCTTGAATGACTATCTCAAGTCCTGTAAAGCAAGGACTGGAGCTGAATTGATATTCTCTTTCAAATATTCGAAAGCTTTCTGTTGTTTTCCTCCCCATTGGAAAACACGCTTCACACTTGTCACTGCATGCATAGGAGCTGCTGTGGCAGAGAAGTTAGCAATAAACTTCCTCCAATATTGAGTTGCACCCAAAAAATTTCTTACCTCTGTAATGGATTTGAGAGTAGGAAAATTCACAATGGCTTCTACCTTAGAAGGATAAATTCTCAATGCACCTACTCCTACAATGTGTCCCAAATAAACCAAAGAATTCTTTCCAAATTCACACTTAGACATATTAAGAAATAATTTCTTTTTCCTTAAAATATCAACTACTTTCTTAACATGCATGACATGCTCTTCTCTAGTCTTGCTGAAAATTAAGATGTCATCTAAGTAGACAATAAAAAAATCATCAAGAAAAGGACGTAGAACATCATCCATAACCCGCATGAAAGTTGCAGGTGCATTACATAAACCAAAAGGCATAACTAGCCACTCAAAGAGTCCCTGTATGGTTTTGAATGCAGTCTTCCAAATATCACTTTCTGCAATTCTAACTTTATGATATCCACTATGTAAGTCTAACTTAGTGAAAAATTTAGCATCTTTCAGATGATCTAGCAAATCATCTATCCTTGGGAGTGGGTAATTATTTTTTACCGTAATCTTGTTCAAAGCTCTGGAGTCCACATACATACGCCAAGTTCCATCTTTCTTTGGAATCAACACTATTGGTGACCCACATGGCAAAGTGCTTGGTCTATGAATCCCTTGTCCAACAAGTATTTAATTTCCATCTTTATTTCAATATTCTCCATGATAGACATGCAGTACATGCCTATGTTTGAAAGAGGACAATCTTGTTGCAACTGAATTTCATATTGAATCTCCCTCTTAGGAGGCAAATCTGTCGGCTCCTGAAACATCTCATGATGTGCATCAACTACATCATATAATTTTGACTTTAACTTGGGATCAAAATTTTCAAATGACTCATGATTCACATCAACCTTAGGCTTAACCATAACAAGTACAAAACTCTTACTATAATTCACTAGCCTTTTCACCTGTCCAACATTTACCATCACAATGTTTGTCTTCTTGCGATGTGATCTAACAATAAACTCCTTGCCATATTTGAATAGATGATACTTGTTCTCATGGTGATAGAATATATATTTCATGTCATATACGTAAGGACTTCCCAAAACAATTCCTGATATATCAAGTGGAACAACATCTAATTCAATTGTGTCAATGAAATGTGCAGTAATTGCAAAGCGCAATATGCACTTCTTTGAAACTTGTAAATTTGTATCCTTAAAAATCCAACCAAGTGGATATGGTCTTGGATGTGGAATTGTTTCAAGTTTTAGTTGCTTGACTAAGTATTTAGAGATAAGGTTCGCTTGTGACCCACTGTCAAACAATATGTCAATTTTTGTATGTTTTGAAATAACCCTCACATGAAACAATTCAATTCTTTATTCTTGATTTGGAGCTTGTACATGACAGTTTGAAGTACTAGTACTTGGTTTAGTTTCAGTTTCTTTTCCCTTCATATTCTTCAAACCCATCACTGTAATTTTAGTTTCGCCACCTGAATCATAACCTAAGTCTTGTTGTGTAGTAGTAGCTGCAATTTTATGCTTCCCTTTGTTTTTTTTAAAATTGGGTTCTCTTTTCAGGATGTAATTTCCAACAATTTTTATCTTCATGGCCTTCTCTTGAATAGTGTTTACAAACCAATTTCTCTCCCTTTTTTTTGATAGATGCGTTCTTTTTTCCTTTTCCTTTTGAGATGTTGTCTTTGTTTTTCCCCTTGAAAGGCTTTTTTCTACCCTCTTCAAAAGTGTTTTTCCCTCTAGCCTCTAAATGTTTGGCTTGAACACAAACCTCATCTAGACTAGTAGGATTGAACATAAGGATAGTATGTCTAAGGTAGCTGTGTAAACCATATATATATTTCAGCAAAGTGTCTTGACTCTGCAAATCTACCCCTAATAAGAGATCTCTTCTCCTAAATTCTTGGGTATAGTCTTGTACGTTTTGTCCCTTAAGTTTTCTGAAATTTTTCCAATTCATGATAGATTTATGTAAATGAGCTAATGGATAAAACTGTTTTTTTATTGCAGTAATGAAATCATCCCATGATAAAATAATATTACCATTTTTTTTAATCTCCTCCTTTGTTTTTGCTTCCCACGAAACGAGTGCTGCACCTTCCATTCTCAAAGAAGCTAGCTGAATTTTGGTGTCGTCATCATGAAGGTTGTGGATTCTCAAATAAACCTCCAAGTGCCTTATCCAATTTTCAAGTTTTTCTGCATTGACTTCACCATTAAACATTTGCAATTCAAACTTAACATCAAGTTCTAAAAATTGACTTTTATTAGTGTTCTTTGAATTGTGATATTGATTCACCGAAGTAGAGGATGACGATGATGAGGAAGAGGATGAAGATGAGGATGGTGGATCTCCATTTCCTCCATTTCATTTCTTTGACTTATCTTCATATTTATTTCCTCCTGAAGATCCCTCTCCTTCCTTGTGTAGTTTATACCCTTCTCCTTCAAGTATTTCATTCCTTTCTTGGTAGAGAGTTGTCACCATTTCAGTCATGTCTAGGAATGCCTTTCTAAACACCCTTTCTTCCTCTTTGGGATCAATGTCTTCAAGAATTTCTCCTTCTCCCGAAGTCATGCTTATGGCTTCTTCTGCTTCTCTTTGAGGTGATATTGAAGGTGGATATAATGACACTCTTGCCCTCCTTGGCCGAGGATTACTGTGAGCTCTCACCAATTGACCTTCTCCTCTCTTAAGCTTTAACCTAGTAAGCATTAAAAATATTGCAAATTGTTAAACACACTTTTCACAATAACAATACTGAGAGTAAAACTCTAGCTCCGATACCAACTTGATATAAATGGAATATTTTTTTTTGCTGTGCTAAGTATCCAAATAGTAATTAAAATGTGTGCATAAGGTTCTCTGAAGTTTGTAGGTGAAACAAATGGTTTTAGCTTAGTTAAAAATATTTCTGTGTGAGGTTAAAGCATGTAATTTTCTTGTATAAAATTGTACAACAGTAAATAATAGAGAAATAAACATCACATAGCACAATACTCAGCAAATTTGATGAAGCAGTTCACCCCTCCTGGGCTACATCTGTTGGTCCAACTCCCAATGGCATGTCCCTCATATCTTATAGCTCAAAAATGGTAAGTACATGTGAAATAAAGCCTCAAATGGCTGTGCTCTCTGTAAAAAAAGCTTCAGAATGCTTGAATTAGTCAGGAATGACTATTCATTTGCAGTAACAGTAAAAGGATGCCCAATAAATTGCCCACACCCTGGTGGCCTTGGTGGCTCCTTGACATTTCTCGAAGCTAAACCTGCACAAGATGACCTCTGATGGCTCTGAAACCTATGCCAATGTGTTTGAAATGTGAAAAATACCCAAAAATGACTATCCATGCATCCAAATTGGTCAAAAATCCAAGGAGTTATGACCAAAAACAATAATTTTCCCAATATCCCTTGAAAAACTCCTCCAAAACTGGAGGAACTCCAGTTAGCTGCACCAAATTAGTGGAATCTCCGAAAATTGTGGAAGCCGCTCCAAATTTGGTGAAATAGTTTGTGGTTTAGTTTAATGCTGTAATGGTGGTTACCTAATGTCTCCGCCCAAACTGCCTACAAAACCATGTGGATAAGCCACTGCATTTAATGCTGCAACTAACCTTGGCACATGACGCGGTTTCTTAAACGACTCCACTCCATGGGTGTAAGTCTTGGGCTACGGTTCTCAGCCCTAGTCACGCACCGACGTGGCTAGCCTTAACCCTTTTTCTGTGCATTCATTGTTTACACGAAAAATATGTTTTCCAACCCATAACTGTTAAGAACAATGGCATAGGCGGGTCGGTCGAGCCTCTTTGCATGCAAGCTCAGGTCTCGAGTTTGAATCCCACAGACTCATAAAATTTTTGCCTAGCTATCCACCTCCGGCTTGGGGCCATGTGGCAGCCTCCAGGCATGCCACGTGGTGCCCAATGATTGGTCATTAAAAAATTATGAAAAATCAATTTTTGACACACACACACACACACACACACACACACACACACACACACACATATATATAATTTCATTAGTCAAACTAAGTCAAAGGTCCTTTTTTGGAGTTTACTGGGCATTTTCAAACCTTAATAACTTCTGCATACAACCTCTATTTTGCGAACCGTTCATGGCGACATAATTGCAGCAATGAGACCTTTTCGGTCATTCAGGCTGCAACCACTTCTGAGCACTTTCATTTTTGAGAATTTTTTAGCAATGGACATGATCTCCTGATCAATCGATGGCTTTTCTCCCGTAAAAAAATTGTCGCTTGGTCACTTTTTACAGAGGAAATGATAGCACATTATGAGGATACAAATAGCAACACCTTCTTTAGCCAATTGATAAATCTCAAACAAAAGGGTTCAATGGTGGAACACATTGCCAGAATTCCAAAAATTGAATATAAGGGTAATCGATATTACAAAGGAACACATGATTGATGTCTTCATAGGGAATTTAAAGGATAACATCCAAAATGAGGTTCGCCTTTGTGAACCTGATTCATTGGAGAAGTCATTCAGTTTGACAAGAAAAATTGAATGTAAAATTATGGCGACAAGGAAGCCTACCACTCACATCTATAAAGATGGAATTTTTGCTACTCCTAGACTTCCACAACCTACAAGGTTGAAACTACAACCTACAAGGTTGAAACCACAACAATTGGAAGAAATAAGAGAAAAATGGCTTTGCTACAATTGTGATAGAAGATACACTAAAGATCATAAGTGTGCTGAGAAGAAATTATTTTACATAGATTGTGAAGAGGAGGAAGAAAATGAACAAGAAACTTCAAAAGAAGAGGATATACACCAGGAACCAACCCTACATAAAGAAGCAATGAGTCCGACCATATTGTGTAATGCATTGGAAGGAATTACCACTCCTCAAATTCTCAAGATAGAAGGACATATCAAGAAGAAAAAAGTAATAGTGTCGATATATTCAGGTAGTACCTATAATTTTATTCTTTGTAAGGTATCCAAGGAATTGAAATTCTTCCTATACCCAACACTAGAATGTCAAGTGATGGTTGCAAATTAAGGAACTATAAATTGCTTTGTAAAATTCCATAATATCAAGCTAACCATGGGGTAATATGTATTGAATACTACAATGCCTTCCATTCCAATGGGAGGTGTTGATGTTGTACTAGGAGTACAATGGTTACAATCTTTGGGGCCAATAGCTTTTAGTTTTCAAGAACTTTTCTTGAATTTTTTTTTGGAAGGAAAGGAAGTCGACTTACAGTTTATCATAGGGAAGCCAAGAAAGATAATAAGCTCTAATGTCATGAAAAATATTTTGAAGAAATAAAAACGAGGCGTAATTTCACAATTATGCTCACTAGAAGTTTCAACATCAAAATCATCTATTTCTCCAGATCTCCAAAAATTATTTGACAATCATTCCAAGGTGTTTGAAACTCCCAAAGGACTCCCACCTATTCGTGATCATGATCATGATATTCATTTGATTCTAGGAAGTGTTCCTCCAAACATTAGGCCTTACAAATATTCTTATGTCCAAAAGAGAGAAATTGAGCGTATGATTGAAAAAATGTTAGAGGCTGGTATAATTCAACCTAGTCAAAGTTTGTTCTCTGCTCCAGTAGTATTGGTGCACAAGAAGGATGGATCATGGCTCATGTGTTCGGATTATAGGGAGATCAATAAGCTCACTATTAAAGATAAATTTCCAATTCCTATGATTGATTAATTATTGGATGAATTACATGGAGAAATTTATTTTACCAAGTTGGATCTTCGTTCATGATATCATCAATTTAGAATGAAGACTGAAGAAATTCCGAAAATAGCATTTCGAACTGATGAGGGTAATTATGAATTTTTGGTCATGCCTTTTGGCCTTACCAATGCACCTTCTACATTTCAAGTGGTGACGAATTCCATTTTCAAACCCTTCCTTAGAAAATTTGTGTTAGTATTTTTTGATGATATAGTAATCTACAACAGGATTTGGAAGGATCATGTTCAACATGTTGACAGGGTGCTCAAACTATTGGAGGAGAAAAAATTATATGCAAAAACATCCAAATTTTTCTTTGGAGTGAAAGAGGTGGAATATTTGGTTCATATTGTATCTCACAACGGTGTTAAGGTAGACCCTAAAAAAATTAAAGCCATTAAGGAATGGAAAGTCCTTTCAACCATAAAGCAGTTGTGAGGATTTCTCGAATTAACAGGGTATTATCGCAAGTTTGTTAAGAATTATGGTAGAATAACAACACCTATAATTCCATTATTGAAGAAAGATGCATTTTCATGGATTCCTGAAGCAACTAAGGCCTTTGAACATCTTAAAGAGGAAATGTACCTAGCACTGGTCTTAGCTACACCAGACTTCACAAAAAACTTTATTGTGGAATTTTATGCCTCAGGAAATGGAATTGGTGTTGTTTTAATGCAAGAAGGAAGATCCATTGCTTTTGAAGTCGCCCAATCAAAGGAAAATATTTACAAAAAGCTATTTATGAGAAGGAAATATTGGCTATACTACATGCACTAAATAAATGGCGACCTTACCTAATGGGAAGACACTTCAAGGTAAAAAATGATCATGAAAGTATTGAACACTTTTTGGAACAAAGAATATCTTCAGAAGAGAAACAAAAATGGGTCAAAAAGATGTTGGATTATGAATTTGAAATCATCTACAAAAAAGGGAAGCTAAATGTTTTTGTAGATGCGCTCTCAAGAAAGGATGAAGAGGTGGAAGCATTGCTTTGTGCCATTTCTATTATCCAAACAGATTGGATAATCGAAACAAGGGATGAATGGAAGAAGGACGAAGAAGTGTGGACACTCATTCAAAATTTGTAGCGAGATACTAGTACATCTAGTACATTTAGTTGGAAAAATCATTCCTTATGGTACAAACATCACTTATATCCTTGTAATTCCAAACTAAAGCAAAATATTCTTTTGGAATTTCACACTTCTCCTTTAGGAGGACACTGAAGATTTTTAAAAACTTACCACAGGGTGAAGAAAGAATTTTCTTGGGATGGACTTAAATGTGATATTAAAAAGTTTGTGGTGGAATGTTTGGTCTTCTACAACCTTTATCCATTCCAAGTCAATGCTGGGAGGAGATTTAAATGGATTTTATCACAGGTTTACGTAAGTCCGAAGGAAAGAGTGTCATCATAGTGGTAGTTGATTTACTTACCAAGTATGATTTTTTTTTTTTGCATTATATCTTTCATTTAAAGAAAGCACAGTTTCTACTGCATTTATGAAAACAATTGAAAATCTACATGGAAACCCAAATATTATGGTAAGCGATAAAGATCCCATTTATACTGTAAGTTTTTGGACATAATTATTTTCTTCTTTGGGTACTCAACTAGCTCATAGCTCATTTTATCATCCTCAATCCGATGGTCAAATAGAGATAGTGAATAAATGTTTGGAAGTATATCTTCGTTGTTTTGTATTTGATAAACAAACACAATGGGTCAAGTGGTTACCTCTGGCTGAATGGTGGTATAACACTTCCTTCCACACTGCAGCAAAAATGACCCCATTTATGGCACTTTATGGATATCATCCACCATCCATCACATCATCTTTAAGAGAAAATTATAAGGTTCAAGCAGTGGAAGATCACATTGAGCATCAACAAAAAGTTATCCAACTATTAAAGGATAACCTAAATTTGGCAGAAAATCGAATGAAACAACATGCATATCAACATTGCAGAGAGAGAAGTTTTGATGTAGGAGACCAGGTATTTTTACGGCTACAACCATACAAACAAATGTCCCTCAAGAAAGCTAAGAAGGATAATAAATTATCGCCAAAGTACTATGGTCCTTACAAGGTGTTACAAAATATTGGTAATATGGCATAAAAATTGGAGCTTCCTGCTTCTTTGCGAGTGTATCCAATTTTCCATGTTTCATGCTTAATGAAGGTTATAAGTGACAAACTTCCAGTTCAAACAATATTGCTAGAACTTGACGAGGAAGGGAAAATCATATTGGAACTTGAAGCAGTCACGGAAACAAGAACTCGATAGCTACGAAATCGATCAATTTCAGAGTATCTCATCAAGAGGAAGAACTTACCCACTGAAGATTCTACATGGAAGGATGATAATTTTATACAGAAGCATCTAGAGCTACTCAAGCATTGAGGACAACACTTTTTTGAAGGAGAGGGGCATGTTAGGTCCCTATATTACTAGTTTAGTCCCTTATTATTGTTAGTGTATCCCCCTTATTGTTATTGTTGTACCCCTATAACCCCCATATTGTTATTATTGTGCCCTTGCATAATTGTTGTTATATCAGCTAGGATTATATTGTGACCCCATGGACTCCTATATATAAAAGGAGGTTTTTTCTTTTGTATCATCCAAGAATTGTTCATTTATGTAATGTAAAGGAGGTCGCCCCCTCGAAGTGGCTTATTTCTAAGGCATTGATCTCTCTTTTCTTCTATTTTTGGAGCTGGTTTAAAAACAATCTACCAGTCTCCTTGGCCTACAAAAACATTTTGTCGGGGCGAACCCTTTTCACTACTAGCAAGCTCATCTGTTAAATCCATTTGTGGGGGGACCACAAGGTTGGTTAGGGGATTCTCCTGCCTATGACCCATTTAGTCAAATTCATAATATGTTTCTATCCTCTCTTCATTTACTGAATCTTTCCAAATTGACTAATGACCCCATCCGTTAGGATCCCTAGTGGCCAACGATGCCCGCCAAATTACCATCCGATATTCACAAGTTTGAAGGGAATCCTAGGGATAATTCATCCACCCATATTACCACTTACCATTTATGGCATTCATCTAATTCGTTGGTTGATGATTTTGTCAAACTTTGCTTGTTCCAAAGAACTTTAATCGTAGAGGCTTCCAAATGGTACATCGAGTTAGATATTGTATCCTACGGTGATTTTTCTTCTCTAGCTCAAATATTCCTGACACATTTTCAGTTACCCTATCGATATGATCTTGATTCTGAAATTTTGTCTAACTTCAAACAAGATGATTCTATGCTTATCTCTGATTACATTCATGAGTGGCATCATCACAAGAGGTTAGTTAGAACCAAATTGCCTGATGATATTCTCCGTAAATGGTTCATTATATCACTCCGACCTCAAATTGCTAAATATGTGTCTATGTTTCGATTTTTTACTAAGGAGAAAGCTATTATAGCTACCCAACAGTTGGATCTCATATATTCACAGTCGAGTATGTTGTACAAAGTTTTTCCTAATGCCCCCAGGCCTTCCATTGACCCACCTAAGCCTGTTCCTAGACCACATGCCGTTGACGTGATTGGGTTTGTTTCTGATTCGATGAGCCGACTTGATTCCCACCTTGGGCGACTGATTGTTACATCTCAAGCCCAAAAAAGTGTGTCTAACTCTGCTAAAGCACCCCCTCCTAAGCAGTCCATTGATATTATTACATTTAAGTCCACTCAAACGAAGCACAAATCATAAATTTGTGGTAAAAATAACAAGAAAAATTAAAAAAATAAACAACAAAATCAAACTACCTAATATTCTAAACCCAACCCTGAGAGTCAGGGAGGGGTCACCAATGAGCGTCGTCAAAAATTCAAGTTCCCTTGTAAAATTGTTCAGGGCGATCACCTTACTCATGAGTGTCCTCGAATGGATGAAGTTCATAGGCTCCTTTTGCCACTGTCTTCTCATCCACCTACCATTTTAACTAATCCATTCCCTGTGCAATCCCAACAAAAAATGGTTTCTCAACTTGCTAGACCTCCACAAGGGGGCAATGAGGGGTCATATTCCCATCCTCCTCATAACTCAATCATCTTTATGTGCAAATAATATGTCAATGTGACCATGCAAGCTAAGTCTTATGATGCTCCTGAGTCAAGTTCTCCTTCCAAGGACTCACGATCTCCACCTAGTTCCACTGGACCTCACACTCTAGATAAGCATATGGAACCGATTTATCACCCCCCCAAGGTTGTTCTCTGTAAGATGACACATAACCCTTCTTCCAGGGCCGCTCAACACTATAGTGTTTTTCAATATATAGCCTAGGCACCTTATGGGATGCCTGCTTTGGAGGTCTCATGAAGCTGTCCTCAGCAACGCAAAGCCTTTTTGTCTGCCATAGATGGAGTTGAACTGTATAAGTATGGTGTCATTTCTTTTTATGCCAATAAATGTGCTCTTCATATTGCTCATCAAATGAATTTTCAGATTATAGTGTGGTTTTCCCAAAAGGATATCCATCACACTTTGGTAGATGAGGGCTCTTCCACCTGTGCCATGTCCATATCCTGTTGGAAATATATTAGCTCTCTGGCTCTCGCCAAGTCTAATACCACACTCCAAGAATTTGATGGTAATAATTTCATTCCTAAGGGTGTCCTCCCACATTTTTCCATCAATTTAGGAGGTAAAATGGTACATGTCGATATTGAAATTATCAACGCTCCTTTATATTATAAACTGCTCCTTGGCCGTAGTTGGTTTTATGCCATGAATTTCGTGGTCTCATCTGTGTTTGGTTTTCTTTTCTTTCCTCATGAAGTAAATATCATTACTATTGACCAGATTTAATATTGCGTGCCATCGGCCCAACTTTATACTACGAATGGAACCATTTTTCCGCTTGAGGGGGACAATCCTGATCAATTCTAGAGTGTTGGAATTAGAATTTTTAAAAGTTCCACTCTGATGGGGGTTTTTCCTCAACTACCTCCACCAAACACTCCCTCATCTCCTACCATTTATCCTATGTATATGATCTCTTATGGAACCTATGGACTCCATAGACATCCTGATTTGTGGGTGGTGTCGCCCGATATCATATAAAATGATCAACCTAGTGAGCACCCTCTTCCACCTCTTGTGTAAGATATTTCCTCTTCGAAAGTCCTGTTAGCACCTCCTAACGTTAGTCAGAAAATCCATCCCAATATGGAATATGATCAAATTCATCCACCCACACGAGCTGCCCTTCGCTTCTTCAACATGACTCCCTTGATGACGAGCCTTCCTGGTTAGCCAACTTGGAGTTCATGGATCTATCCATTGATACTCATAGGGAGTTTATGCCTCTTTCTACCTCTAGTCTCCCCAATTTGAAACATGTAGAGTTAAACATATTAAATCTTGAATCGACCCATGGGTAACCTCCTCGGTGTTCTTTAGAAGTGCCACCCTTCGACCAAGTCAAGTCTTGGGCTTCTACTACTAAACTTGCTAACGAATTGTCTGTACCGCCTGTTGAAAAGAATCTTGTACCCCCATTATTTCTTGATCCTCCCCTATGTCCTTACGTTTATTTTGAAATTACGACTATGTTAGATTTTGTAATATTCCTACTTAGCCTAAGCTAAGAGGAATATGCATTTTTGTTTTATTTTCTGTTGCATGAATAAATGAATAAAGGAGGACATGTAAAACTCCTGAAATCTATGAATTAATCAATGCCTATGTAAACAAAGACAAATCTGGGCCATGTAAATAAACACTTTCAGGTGTGAATTGGTTTGAATCATGAGATTGGGTCAACCTTGACCAAATCAACAATGCAGTCTAGATGCAATGTACCTCATGGATGCACATCACAGTTTTAGATGGAGGCTCCACATGTGAAAGGAGCTAACTCATTGAGGTGGTTTAGGGTTTGACAAGGCTTTCATCTTAAAAAAGGAAGAGGAGGACAATAGGAAAAAGGTTGTTGATGATTATTATTTTATGAAGGTATTGTCTGTTTAGAAATTCCTCATTCTCTGGCTATTTAGTTGAGAATAATGATGTTTAGCATTGGGTGTTCTTGAGTGGGAATCCCACCTCCTTCCTTGAGTAGCTCTTGGAGGAGCCTTATTTGTCTAGTCCACTATCTAGCATTTGGCTAAGCTTCATCTTGCATCTACAACACAGTTCCTGTTTAGGATTGTGTTGTCCATGAGAGCTACAACAAGTGGAGGATAGATCTCTTCAAATCTATGCAGTTCTAGCACTCCTTTTCACTGGGAAAGTCATCTATCCCTTTGAAAAGTGTGTTCTAGACCCTTGGAGCTTCAGATCCATACATTGGCATCATGCCAAAGCATACTCAGAGCCTACAGTGCAGTCCCTCTTCCATGGCTGCATTATTTGCAAGAGCAGAGTTGCAGGGAGTCTTGGCATCATTCTAGAGGAGAGATCTCTAGTGATTGGAATCTTCCTTTCACTGTGGTGATCCGTGGATTTGCCAAGAAATCCATGTTAGTTTAGATCTAATCTAATATTCATGTTATGATTCAAATTTTTTTGAATACTTCTGCAGATCTGTGACTTAGATCTCATATCTACTCACCGATACACATGTTTTGCTGAGATCCCCAAAGGGAGTGTAGAAAGGAGCCTATCTTGTATACCGATATGAAATAGATCTATCATTTGGTATACAGATCTGATCTAGATCTGAGTTGTAATCTATTGCATGCTTCAGCCAATAAAATAACACTGTCAAGCCTATTATGCTATTTCTTGTGGTTGTAGCCCCTCATTTTGAGGCTTTTGTCTTGTATATTCTTTCTCTTTCTGTTATACACTGTATAAGCTGCATTGTAAACATATTTTGCTGATGTATAGCTGAAAGATGAACCTCCATGTTGGTCTCTTTCTTATAATCAGATAAACTGCATTATTTCTGAAGCAGTTTGTTGCATATAGCTGCAACCCCTCTCTTTGGGTGTTTTTCAGCTAGACTAGGTTGTGGGAGATCTGTTTAACCCACCTAGTTTGATTTTTTTTTGCTCTCCTTTTGGATTTATATGATAGATCAGCTAATCTAAGGGATATAGGAGCTAAAAACTCATTTCAGTTCACATATTTCTCAGGAGTGCGTTATTTCAACAAGCTTTGTTGTGTATTCCTTATTTGGGATATTATAGTGGTATGAAAGCATCTTTCTTGGCACAGCCTGTGCATTATTTGAGCCAATATGTATTCAGAAGAAGGAGATCCTCTCACTGACAGAGAGTAAAGGTATCTGAGAAGAAGAAAAAATAAGTTTGACTACACCAATGAAGACAAAGACAAGGGTAAAACCCCTGAAGATGGAAATGGAAGTGATGAAGAAGGAAAGGAGTTTGCAAGAACTATTTTGAAGGCCATGCAAGATATTGATAGAGATATCAAATAGACGAGAGTAGATAGAATCAAGGAATCTCCTAGAATATTTCATCTTGGAGAAAGCTTTGGCATATCTCAACACTGGAATGATCAACCAGTGAACCAGCCACAAGTTTCCAAACGTTCCACTATGCCTACCTTATTGGCTGTGGGAAATGAAGGGTTACAAGAGCAACCATCCCTTGAAGACTACTTTGTAGAATATGAGTCTCAAAATCAAATATTCAAGGAGAATCTTAGTTTTCAAGAGTTCTGTCACTTAAAGGACAAAAGAAGACCGAGGTATCAACATAGAGAGGGTGGATTCACTAAGAATCATGATCGACATCACTCTATGGGAAGATTATTCCTACCCTATTTTGATGGGTCATATAAAATTTCTGCCAAAGCATGGGTAGAAAATATGGACATCTACTTTCAATTGAACAAAGTCCCTGAGATGGAGGCTATCAAAGTTGCAGTGCTGCACCTTGAAGGTGAAGCACATGACTAGTGGTTCCATGGCTTGTCAAAATTGGGTCATGCCAATGTGACTGCCTATTCTGATTTCACTAGAAAGGTGGTGGAAAGATTTTATAGAAGAGATCCAAAGGCACCCTTCACGAGCCTTACAAAATTGAAGCAGTCAGGTAATGCTGAATCTTATATTTCTGAATTTTTAAGATTATCTGTTATGGTTCCTGACTTGTCTGCAGAAATGAGGGTATATACGTTCATCGATGATCTGGATGAACCTCTTCATGGGTTGGTGAAATCAGCCAAACCCCCTACCCTGCATGATGCCATTGAGAGGACACAAGATCTTCAAGATGCCTTGCCAAAAGAAAAGGAAAACTTTCAGAACAAGTCCTCCTTATTTTCCAAGGGAAAAGGAGAAAAATTTGCTCCTTATAAGGAGAGCATATTTAGGAAGCCTCTTGACATTGAATTCCGGAGAGATCTAAGAAGAAAGAAGCTTTTCCTCACTTGTCAAGAACCATGGGTTCCTAGAC
Organism: Pinus albicaulis; assembly: GCA_034641835.2. Lineage (NCBI taxonomy): Eukaryota > Viridiplantae > Streptophyta > Pinopsida > Pinales > Pinaceae > Pinus > Pinus albicaulis. The sequence continues at coordinate 1,907,391,909 of CM076578.1, forward strand.
ATAGATGTGCTGCTGGTAAGGCACACTATATAGAAGTCTTCTCAGATGTTGAGGAAGATGAATATGATGAACCAAGAGGAGGTCACAGAGCTGACAATGTTGAGGGAGTTCCAACACCATCCGGAGATGGCAGTGGAGCATTTACTCCAATGGGAGGAACTCTTGCATCTTTGAGAGGAGTACCTAAGTACTTGACCTTAAGGGTTCATGGTTCAGTCATGAATCAGAGGGTTTCTATTTTGATTGACAGTGGGGTAACCCAAAAATTTATTGATGCTCATCTTGTGCAGAGAGCAATACCACTGATACTTTTGAGGGATTCTCTGTTTTGGTCCCAGGAGATAGAACAATGCAATGCATGCATTATGTCCTATCACTTTCAGTCACTATGGGATCCTACACTTTGGTGGATCACTTCTTTGTAGTTGACATAGCAGACACCAATATCATTTTGGGTGTTCAATGGTTGATTACATTGGGGAAAGTCACCATTGATTGGAAGGCTTTGAAAATGGAATCGGTGGACATGAAGAGTGGTGAACCTCAAATGATCTAAGGCATGCATACTTACCCCTCACATAACACTTCCACACAGGAAAAAAAGATGGATTTGCGCAGTGGAAGCAAGGAACTCACAGTCCCTTCTCTTATGTTCATGATATTTCTGCATGGGACATCCTTATCTAGTGGCAAACCACTTGGGAGGCCATCAGATTCAGATCTTATGGGGAAGACCTCACAACGTGCTACTCCAAATTCATATCCAGGAGGGATTGGAGCAAGGGAAGAAAAAGCTACAGCGCTGGAAGGCTTGGGACAGTTCAAGGAGGAGGGAAATCTTCTTCCCTTATCACTATCACCCACTCTCTTTTTTGAATCTGCGTGGTGGGAGGAGAAGAATAGAAGAATCAAACTTCCATCACACACCTTTGGCATGGGAGATTTCAAAGATAAGATCATCAACATGACAAATATTCCTATGGAGGTATCACCAGCGCTGTCATTGTTGAGTAGTGTATATCTGTATTGGAAATTTCAACTACTTGTAGAGTATTCCAAAGATCTTCACACAGGTATGATATTGGATGACATGCAACATGAAGAGGGATACTTATTCCATGAAGGAGTCATCTATTATCATGGTAGGGTCTTCTTGTCTAGAGCTTCCAAGCTTAAGTAGAAGATACTACAAAGGGCACACAAAGAGTTCCTTTTCAGCCATATGCAGTCTATGAAGATCTACACCCTAATCATGAGGAGCTTTGATTGGGAGGGATTGAAGGAGGAGCTACATCAGCACTTTCAAGAGTGCATGAGCTATGTGGAGTTGGGGCAACCAAGGGACTCTATGCAAGAGTCATTTCAACCATCTCTTCCTTCTTTTGAAAAAGGAGAAATGTCCATGCACAACTCCATGTGTATGAGGAACTTGAATGGTAAAGAATCTCATCATGTAAAGAAAGTTTATTTTTCTAATTTATCACATTATTTTACCATTTTTATGCAGGCCATGACTTTTAAATGGAGTGAAATATCATGTATATCTCATGGCATTTGTTGGGCCACAAAAAATTCTGAACTTGGCCACTCCCTTGTTGTGCAAAGGGAGATTCTTTTTCATGATGTGTGATTTCCAAAGGCACCAAACATATCTCACATCTTCAGCCATAGTGAGATGAATTGTGCAGCAAGTAAGTGGTGGGGAAACCACTTACCAAACCTTGATCTGATGCAGGCAGGAGATGCCCTGCATTGGTACAATATGTGGGATTATGACCCACCTCCTCATGCTCAAATTTTTGTTTTCTTGTATGTACTTTTATTTCCATACATTGATGATGTAATTGTACTATTTATGGGAATGTATGGAGGGAGGATGGGGAGCATATGTGTGCCTCATGGATGGAGACTCTCTATGTACCTCATGCTACATGTTTTAGAGAGAGTATTGGTTCAACTATGTTTGTTTCTTGTGACTTCTTGACTCCATGTGGGATGGATTTTGCACATCTCATATTGACTTTGGAGGAAAAATTCATGGAGGGTTGGATTGGTGAGCATCTAGCTTATGATGAAAGCTTGATCTTTGATGGTGTCACAAATGGAGGAGAAGTGTTGCAGCACTAACCCTATCAGTGCTTGAGGACAAGCAACATTTTGGAGGGGAGGACTGTAATATTCCTACTTATCCTAAGCTAACAGAAATATACATTTTTATTTTATTTTCTGTCGCATGAATAAATGAATAAAGGAGGACATGTAAAACTCCTGAAATCTATGAATAAATCAATGCCTATGTAAACAGAGACAAATCTGGGCCATGTAAATAAACACTTGCAGGTGTGAATGGGTTTGAATCATGAGACTAGGTCAACCTTGACCAAATCAACAACGCAGTCTAGATGCAATGTACCTCATGGATGCACAACGCAGTTTTAGATGGAGGCTCCACATGTGAAAGGAGCTAGCTCATTGAGGTGGTTTAGGGTTTGAAAAGGCTTTCATCTTATAAAAGGAAGAGGAGGACAACAGATAAAAGGTTGTTGATGATTATTTTCTAAAGGTATTGTCTGTTTATACATTCCTCATTCTCTGGCTATTTAGATGAGAATAATGTTGTTTAGCATTGGGTGTTCCTGAGCGAGAATCCCACCTCCTTCCTTGAGCAGCTCTTGGAGGAGCCTTGTTTGTGTAGTGTTAGAAAATTATATATTATGGAGCAATGCAACACATAAAATATGTGGAAAATACAAGGACACAAAACACATAAAACCAGAGAGACACAGATATACGTGGTTCACCCAGTTTGGGCTACGTCCACCCCGAACAGCTAGTCCTTCCTTTCTATTATCCGGAAAAATGAAGAGACAAAAGCTAAAACAGATCCGCTGTAATATCCTCTGTTCTCTCTCACAGTCTCCCTCTCTGTTTCTCGCTCCGAGAATACACACACCATACACAGCCGCAATACAATACCCTCACAAATGTGAGGGGTTGCCTTCTAGGGAAAAAAACCCTAATCTAAACATAACTTCTACCATCAGATCATCCGCCTATGAACGACCCAGATTGACTAGAAATTTCTATACTTTTACAAGGCAATTTTACATCTATTTTTAGCTTCAGGGGCGCTGCCCCCGAAACCCCCCGCAAGGAGGGGGCTCCGAAAAGCGCTGCCCCCCCCCTGGACCCCCCATGGCAGCGATTAATTACGGGCGGCGTTGCCGCCCCTTATAAGGTACAAGGGTCCAATGCTATGATACAAAGTAAACAAGATAATCAGGCTCCACACCCAACAATCTCCCACTTGGAGACTGACTGTAGCAACTCCACTGCTGCTTCATTTGCTGGATAATGACTCATCTTTGGACCTGGCTATTCCTCATCTTCATCATCATCCTTGAAGACCAATTGAAACTGAGCACATTCTCAGTTTCTCCCTGGTTACAACTTTTGTTAGCATATCTGCAAGATTCTAGCTAGTGTGTATCTTTTCCAGCTTCAACTCTCCATCTTCCAATACTGACCGTATGAAATGGTACTTGAGATGTATGTGTTTAGTCCTGGAATGAAATGCTGTGTTCTTTGCAAGATGAATGGCACTTTGGCTATCATTGTATAACGTGCCCATATCATGCTTCTTACCCAATTCATCCATAATCCTTTGTAACCAATTTATTTCTTTACTAGCCTCTGTAGCCGCAACATACTCGGCTTCTATTGTTGAAAGTGCAACAACACTTTGGATTTTTGAAACCCAACTGACAACTGTTCCACCTACAGTAAATACATATCCTGTAGTGCTCCTCCTGTTATCTCTGTCACCTACCATATTTGCATCAACATATCCCTGTAGAGAAATGTTTGAACCACCAAAGCATAATGCTTGATTTGTGGTACCTCTCAAATATCTGAGAATCCATTTTACTGCCATCCAATGTTCTTTTCCCGGATTGTTTATATACTTGCTTACAAATCCCATTGCATGTGCAATATCAGGCCTTGTGCAGACCATTGCATACATTAAGCTTCCAACTGCTGATGCATATGGAACTTTAGACATATAATCCATGTCTTCTTGGGTCTTTGGGCACATCTCCTTACTAAGTTTGAAATGGCTAGAAAAAGGTGTACTAAATGGTTTTGCATTCTGCATATTAAATCTTTTCAACACCTTCTCTATGTACTCATTCTGAGACAGTGTTAATTTGCGATTTTTCCTGTCTCTAGTTATCCTCATACCAAGGATTTGTTTTGCAGCTCCTAAATCCTTCATTGCAAATGAATTTGCCAATTTTCTTTTGAGCACATTTATTTCCTGCATGTTAGACCCTGCAACAAGCATGTCATCTACATACAATAACAATATAATATAGCTGCCATCATTTTGCCTTTTCAGATAAACACAATGATCAGAGTGGCATCTAGTATAACCTTGTTCAGACATAAATTTGTCAAATTTTAGATACCACCGCCTTGGAGCCTGTTTTAAGCCATACAAGCTCTTCTTTAACCTGCACACTAATTTTTCTTTCCCTTTGACCTCATATCCTTCTGGTTGCTCCATATAGATCTCTTCCTCCAAATCTCCATGGAGAAATGTTGTCTTTACATCTAATTGTTCAAGATGTAAATCTTCCGCTGCTACAAGACTTAAAATAGTTCTGATTGAATTCATTTTAACAACAGGAGAAAATATTTCATCAAAATCAATACCTTTCTTCTGTGCAAACACCTTCACCACAAGTCTAGCTTTGTACCTCTGTTTTCCTCCATCTTCTTCCTTCAGCCTGTAAACCCATTTATTCTGCAATGTAGTTTTACCTGCAGGCAACCTGACTAAGTCCCAAGTCTGGTTATGCATTAGGGAGTCCATCTCTTCTTCCATGGCTAGCTCCCACTTCTTCCTACTTTCAACCTGCATTGCTTCTTCATAACATTCAGGTTCACCAGAATCAGTCAACAATAAATAATATAATGAAGGAGAGTATCGTTCAGGGGGTCTACTTATCCCGGTAGATCTTCTAACACCACTTTCAGGTGTTTGAGGTGCCTGTTGCTGTTGTGGTGGTTGCTGCTGCTGTGGTTGTTGATTATTATTATTTTCAGGCACCTTTACTTTTTCAGCTATCTCATCAAGAACTGTGTATTCCTTGCTTTCTTTTTCCTGTTTCTTTTCCTGCAGCTGATTCTTATACAAGACCTTTTCATTGAATATTACGTCTCTGCTCCTAATGATTTTGTGATTTTCATAATCATATAAGCGATAACCAAAATCATTAGCACCATATCCAATAAAGGTACATTTCTTTGATTTTGCCTCAAGCTTTTTTCTATTTTCTTTATTAATATGGACAAAGGCCTCACAACCAAAAGGCTTTAAAAAAGAGTAGTTTACCTTTTTACCTGTCCATGCTTCCTCTGGAATACCACCATCCAAGGAACTTGAAGGCCAGCTGTTTATTAGATAAACAATAGTATCTACAGCATCTGCCCAAAATTTTAAAGGCAATCCTGCATGCAATCTCATGCACCTTGCATGCTCCATGATTGTTCTGTTCATCCTTTCTGACACACCATTTTATTGTGGTGTTCTTGGAACTGTCTTCCCTGTACAAATTCCATGCTCTGAACAGTACCTATCAAACTCTTTGCTACAATATTCACCTCCATTGTCTGATCTGAGACACTTCAAATTCTTTCCTGTCTCAATCTCAACCAAAGCTTTCCATTTCTTGAAAGTATCAAATACATTAGATTTATTTTGAATACAATAAATCCAAGTTTTTCTAGTTGCATCATTAATAAACGAAACATAATAGCGAGAGCCACCGAGAGATGATACCTGAGCAGGTCCCCATACATCTGTATGCACAAGGTCCAATTTTTCGCTCTTCTTTTCTTTCCCAACTCTGAGAAATTTGACTCTCTTTTGTTTTCCATAAATGAAATTTTCACAGAAATCCAAATCAACATTCTTCAAACCTGGCAACAAATTTCTTGAGTGAAGAATCTTCATCCCCTTCTCACTCATGTGTCCGAGCCTATGATGCCATAATGCTGCATCTTCTCCTTTGGAAGTTAAAGCATTAACAAAGTTAGAAATACCATTACATAAATACAATGTACCAACCTTTTCGCCTTTTGCTATTACCAGGGCTCCTTTGGTGACCTTCCAAGTTTTATCCGTGAAAGTTGTCACACAACCTTCACCGCCTAACTGCCCTGTTGAAATCAGATTTTTCTTCGGATCTAAAACATGCCTTACTTCTTTTAGTAGCCATTGGTTTCCATTCTGTTGTTTTACAAGAACTTTACCTATTCCAACAATTTTACAGGGTTTATCATCACCCAAACGAACTTGTCCAAAATCCCCTTGAACATAGTCATGAAAATATTTCTTATCAGGTGTGGCATGGAATGAAGCCCCTAAATCTACAACCCCAGAATCAGTAACACATAACCTGTCACATTTGCTTCATGATTGTTTTCTTGCTATGTGTCTCCTTCTTTTCCCTTCCGAGATCTACAGTCTTTCTTTAGGTGTCCTTTCTTTCCGCATTTCCAGCACACTATCCCCGATCTGGACTTGGATCTGCCTTTCCTTGATTTACTGCGATATCCCGAGCTCTTTCCTCTTTCCATTCTTCTTCCCCTAGACTCTGCACTCAAAGCATTACCCTATGTCTCACCGGAGCTTTTCCGTCGCATTTCCTCGCTAAGGATAGCATCGACAACATCATCAAACTTTAAAGTACTAGATCCAGAGAGAGAGTTACTAATGGAAATTACTAAACCATTCCAACTCTCTGGCAATGAGCACAAGAATAACAGAGCTCTAACATCATCATCAAAGTTTACCCCTACAGAACTTAACTTACTGGTAACTGTATTGAAATCATTTAAATGGTCTGCAACAGATCCACCTTCCGACATCTTCATATTAAATAGTCGTTTCATAAGAAATACCTTGTTTGAGGCCGAGGGTTTTTCATATAGTTTCGCCAACGTCTGCATCAAACCCTCTGTTGTTGTTTCCTTCGAAATATTGAAGGCGAATGACGTTGCAAGGCACAACCGTACTGTTCCGAGTGCCTTTCTATAGAGAATGTTCCATTCCGCGTCTGTCATGGCCGCTGGCTTCTTTGTTTTTCCGCTCAATGGTAGGTACAGATCTTTCTGATACAGATAATATTCCATCTGCATCTTCCATAGCAGGAAGTTTTGGCCGTTAAATTTCTCGACCCTAAACTTACCATCTTCTGCCATTGCTCCCACTCGAACCAGGAAACCCTTCTTTCCTGCGAGTTTATCAGCCAAATATACCTTCGCCTCTGATACCAGTTGTTAGAAAATTATATATTATGGAGCAATTCAACACATAAAATATGTGGAAAATACATGCACACAAAACACATAAAACCAGAGAGACACAGATATACATGGTTCACCCATTTTGGGCTACGTCCACCCTGAACAGCCAGTCCTTACTTTCTTTTATCCAGCAAAATGAAGAGACAAAACTTATAGCAAATCCGCTGTAATATCCTCTGTTCTCTCTCACAGTCTCCCTCTCTGTTTCTCGCTCTGAGAATACACACACCATACACAGCTGCGATAAAATACCCTCACAAAAGTGAGGGGTTGCCTTCTAGGGCAAAAAATCCTAATCTAAACATAACTTCTACCGTCAGATCATCTGCCTATGAATGGCCCAGATTGACTAGAAATTACTATACTTTTATCGGGAAATTTTACATCTATTTTTAGCTTCGAGGGCGTTTCCCCCGAAACCCCTCGCTAGGGGGGGGGCTCCAAAAAGCGCTGCCCCCCCCCCCTGGACCCCCCACGACAGCGATTAATTACGGGCGGCGTTGCTGCCCCTTTTAAGGTACAAGGGTCCAATGCTGTGATACAAAGTAAACAAGATAATCAGGCTCCACACCCAACATCTAGTCCACTATCTGGCATTTGGTCAAGCTTCATCTTGCATCTACAGCACAGTTCCTGTTTAGGATTTTTTTTTCCATGTGAGCTGCAACAAATGGAGGATGGATCTCTTCAGATATATGCAGTTCTAGCACTCCTTTTCATTGGTAAAGTCATCTATCCCTTTGAAAAGTGTGTTCTAGACCCTTGGAGCTTTAGATCTATACATTGGCATCAGGCCAAAGCATACTCAGAGCCTACAGCGCAGTCCCTCTTCCATGACTGCGTTATTTGCAAGAGTAGAGTTGCAGGGAGTCTTGGCATCATTCTAGAGGAGAGATCTCTAGTGATTGGAATATTCCTTTCACTGTGGTGATCCGTGGATTGGCCAACCAATCCATGTTAGTTCAAATCTGATCTATTGTTCATGTTATGATTCAGATTTTTCTAAATACTTCTGTAGATCTGTGACTTAGATCTCAGATCTACTCATCGATACTCATGTTTTGCTGAGATCCCCAAGGGGAGTGTATAAAGGAGCCTATCTTATATACAGATATGAAATAGATCTATCATTTGGTATACAAATTTGCTCTAGATTTGAGTTGTAATCTACTGCATGCTTCAGCCAATAAAATAACGCTGTCAAGCCTATTCTGCTATTTCTTGTGGTTGTAGCCCCTCATTTTGAGGCTTTTGTCTTGTATATTCTTTCTCTTTCTGTTATACACTGTATAAGCTGCATTGTAAAAATATTTTGTTGATGTATAGTTGAAAGATGAACCTCCATGTTGGTCTCTTTCTTATAAACAAATAAACTGCGTTATTTCTGAAGCAGTTTGTTGCATATAGCTGCAGCCCCTCTCTTTGGGTGTTTTTTAGCTAGACTAGGTTGTGGGAGATCTGTTTAACCCACCTAGTTTGATTTGTTTTTGCTCTCCTTTTGGATTTAGATGCTAGATCAGCTGATATAAGGGATCCAGGAGCTGTAAACTCATTTCAGTGCACAAATTTCTCAGGAGTGCGTTATTTCAGTAGGCTTTGCTGTGTATTCCCTGTTTGGGATATTATAGACTTTTCCCGGCATGGTAACCTTTTCGGATGGGCAGTTTGAATTCATTTGGCATGGATTTACACTTGAAACCCATATGGCCTCTTTTTCTCATAAGTTTGAATATATAAACCCTTGGCTTATTCCCGGCTATGGGAACACCTTAGCATGACCCATTGGACTGTGTCATGCTTGTATATTATGTATATAGGTATGAGTGTGTTCAATTTATTTGCTTGTCATTACCCCGGTATCTTGTGTGTAACTCGTGTTTCTGGTCTTTGTTGTATATATGTCAAAAACCTCACTTCCTTATAAATACTTTGCATATTGTGCAAGATATTACACTAAAAACTTTTCTTTTGTTGCTTGGGTCCTCTTTTCACCCACCAATGAGCTTGTGAGATCTTTAGGTGTTTGTCTTCACCCCGTCACCAACAACATGTATAAGTTTATTTCTGTCATCGAGCTCTTGACCAAGGCTAGTCGTCTTCGCATACGCCATCTCGTTGTTCAACTTGATTCACAACTCATAGTGTCCCAGATCAACCGTATGTACTTTGTAAGGAATCCTATTCTACTTCATTACTTTTTGAGGGTACGTCTCCTGGAACATTCATTTGATTATATAACTTATTTACATATTCCTCGAGATCAAAACAAATTGGTTGATTCGTTAGCTATATTGGAATTTTTCTCATACTTAACATTTTAACACCATTCAAATGAACATTTAAAAATCTATTGTACATACACAATAGAAACAAAACACACAGAAACTGATATTTTATTATATCCAAAAAGTTTGAGTATATAGTTCAAAATTAGGCAACCAAGGCCTTGGGTACTTTTCCATATACATGTTATTACATTAAAAAACTGCACAACCGAATACATTAAGTGTGAGCCAAATGTGTGATCAAGGAACTGAAGTTGTATTTAGCTCAAAAGAATGTGTGGTACGTGAACTTGACAAAGGAAAAACAATAATAAAAGGAACTAGAACACCAAGCAATCTGTATGTATTGAAAGGATGCAAAGAATAATGTTACTTGGGTAAATCTTCAGAAAATTGGTTATGGTACAGAATATTGGGGCATTTAAGCTTCTCTCAAATCATCAAATCTATCAAAATCAAAGTTGTTCGTGATCTTCCCAGCATCACTCTACCTGAAAATACCATATGAAAATCTTGCCAATTCCGGTAAGCAAACCAGAGTGCAATTCAATGCCAAAGAAGGATAAGCAAGTAAGCCTCTTGAACTCATTCATACTGACTTATGTGGACCTATGAGGAAAAAGTCACCTCGTGGAGAATAATACTATATTCTATTTATTGATGACTTCTCTAGAATGTGTTGAATTGGGTTACTAAAACACAAAGTTGAAGCATTTGAAAAATTTCAGATCTTCAAAGCCCTGGTTGAAAATGAATTAGATCTCAAAATCAAATGTCTTAGATCTGACCATTGAGGGGAATATGTATTAGATGAATTCTTTGATTTTTGTGAACAACATGGCATAAAAAGACAATTTTCTGTAGCTGGAACCCCATAAAAAAATGGCGTGGCAGAAAGAATGAATAGAACAGTTCAACAGATGGCTCGTGCTATGCTTGATGATTCTGGAACACCTGACACCTTTTGGGGAGAAGCAACACATACCGCTATAAATATTCTTAACAAGGCTCATATTCGTGTGAACAATGATAAGACTCCCTATGAGCTCTGGTATGGTAATATTCCAACTGTAAATAATTTTAGAGTCTTTGGAAGTAAATGTTTTATCAAGAACAATGATGAAAATCTTGGTAAGTTTGAACCTAGAGAAGATGAAGGAATATTTCTTGGCTATTGTTCTAGAAGTAAAGCATATATATGTTACAATAAAAGGCTTGGGGAACTAAAATTTTTTCTTGGCTTGCAAGTACAACAAGAAACATATGGCATATTTTTATCACAAGCAAAATATCTTATGAAAATTCTGAAGAAATATGGGATGGAAGACTGCAAACCAGTGAGTACTCCAATGATAACAGGATATAACCTTAGTTCTCATGATGATTCTCCCACGGTGAATCAACCATAATATAGATCCATGATTGGAAGTATGCTTTATCTAACCGGGACAAAACCAGATATTATGCATGTAGTAGGGATTGTTGGACGATTCCAAGCCAATCCAAAAGAGTCTCACCTTCAAGTTGTAAAAATAATATTCAAGTATCTACAAGGGACTCAAGATTTTGGTCTATAGTATCCAAAGAATGTTGATCTCACTCTTCATGCTTATACAAATGCAGATTGGGCTAGAAATGTTGATGATAGAAAAATAACTAGTGGTGGTGCATTCTATATGGGGCCCCGATTAGTATCTTGGTCAGCAAGAAACCATTTTCTATTGCCTTATCTACAACGGAAGCAGAATATGTGGATGCAACATCATGTTGCACACAACTTCTATGGATGATGAAGACTCTACAAGACATTCAAATCAAATGTTCACCTCCCATCTCCATATTATGTGATAATACAAGTGCCATTAGTATCTCAAAGAATCTTGTTATGCATTCCAAGAACAAGCACATTCCTATCAAGTATCACTTCCTACGTGAACAAGTGCTTGAACAAAAGGTTAAGTTGGAGTATGTTCCCTCCAAAGAACAAGTTGCTGATATCTTTACTAAACCTCTTCCCAGGGAAGCGTTTGAATATCTTAGACATAAGCTGGGAGTTTTCTCTGTCTCTCTGATCAAGTCTGCTTAATTTCAGAAGATTAAATTTCAGTATGCAGGTTCTATAAAGGCAAATCGCATATATACGCGAGTTTCTGTGCATCAAATCGCATATGAATTTTTGCTGACAGAAATTATCTGAGTTAGCATTCAGAATGGATATGGAGTTGTTAGGTGATATCTGTTTTGATTTAGTATTCATTTTCTATATCGCTCTCTGATATATATTTTCTTGATGAAGTTGCTTTGATGAATTGGCTGTTGAAGATGTTTAGGATGCACAGGCTTAGGGGGAGCACATGCCTTTTTGAAAAGGATGCATTGTTGGAATTTTGATTTGATACTATTATGATCTCTTGCTTGAGATTATTTGAGTCATATCTATAATTTTTTGAAAAGGTCATGTAGAGACCAATGATGTAAAATTGTTATATTCAATCATGAAAAGACTTGTTCAAATTTGTAAACCCACTTGGCTGGGTATTTGAGTCTATTATGTAATTCCACTTGGTTGGATCATTGATGTAAGTTTGAGTCCTTGATGATAGGAAAGGTTATTGAATCATGTACTTCATTGAAAATATGTCTGAAGATTCAACATGAACTCAAGGGGAGCATGGTCAATTCAGTGCATGTCAGATTTGCAAGGAAAGAGAAAACCTGTTTTGGTATTAATTCGCCCTTTGCCCTTGATGTCAATGGGGGAGAATATTGTCGGTGTTCGAATAAAGTTTATGCTTAATGTATCTATGATCATGGTCATCATCAAGTCCAAAGGGGGAGATTGTTGGCAATATGTTTCGTATGTCCTAATATAGTGTAATGTTGTCCTTTATGTTAACTCTCTAGCAAAGGATGTATTATATGTCTTTTTGGAGAACCTTAGAAGTCTATCAAAAGAATTGTGCAGAAGATTGGATAATTTTGATATTACAGGATCTATACACGGGTTTGTAAAGGCCAAGTCGCATATACACGCGGATAAGTACGTTCCAAGTCATGTATGCCTTTTGCGCTCCAAAATGTTTGATACCAAGGGGCATTACCATGGTATTAGCTCACAGTATTGAGCACTGAGTTGTCTATTTGATTCTGTCGAAGAATAACATACGCTGTTGTGTGGTTTTGACTCACGGTATTGGTAAAGGCTACATCTATATAAAGAGAAGAAGATCAAAGTGCAATGGTGTGCATATTTAAGGGTTGTCACTAATACTTCTCTCTGAAGTATATCTACATGGGATGAACTCTGGTTAAATGATAAATATGAATCTATGATGCACCCTTGAATAAAAATGATGAATCAAGATCTCTAGATCTGAAATGCTTATGTTCCTGCATGATTTATTTAATAGATGATTAGATCAGTGATCTGGTGCATGCTTGTTGAATTAAAGTGAAGAAATCTGGGTAAGTCCTATAGATCTAATGCATTCTGAAAAATTCATATTTACATATCTATACGCTAGTTCGTCATGGTGAATGCGCGTATATACGCGGCTTTGTCTTAGAAAAAGCGCATATGGAAGTTAGGGTTTTATGAAGCCTGTTGTAGAGGATTTTTTGGTTATTACTGCTATATTTCTGCTGTCTTTCAATGAAGTCTTCTTGTATATCTGGGTTGTTTGAATTTTGTATATGTTGCCAAGATGATTATGTACAAATCTGATCAATGAGTGAGAAAACATGGTTAAGGATGACTGACTGTCTAAGGGTTCTGCATTTCTGAAAAGATGTCTAATTGAATGCCTCAGATCTGGATCTAAGACTGATTACATTATGAAAAACAATATTCATAGAGCTATACCCGGGTTGGTGTGAAGGAAAGCGCATATACATGAGGGTTCAGTGAAGCGAAGTAGCGTATGCATTTTAATTTGATGAATGTTAAGGGTTGAATTTGATTATGCATACTTATTCTGAAGTCTGGGTTATTTCTGTGTTCTAGTTACAGTGTTCTCACTATCCTGATTGAAGTTTGGGTTAAGTTTATTATTGATGATCTTTATGATGAGTTGAGTTGAATATGTGGGATCCAGTATGAAGATTAATGAAACATGGTTTGCAGTGGTTCTGAGGGTTGAAGCCTTCAGTACAGAAGTAGAATCTTCCTACCAGTAGTAGCTAGTGTTCTGATCAGAGGGTTGAAGCTCCCTTCTAGGAGTGGCTGGTAAACGAGAAGTAAGGGTGTTGTAGCTCCCTTCCAGTAGCAGCTAGAGAACGAGAGAAGGTAGTAGCCTTCTACAGGTAGTTTCCTGCGTACTGATATAAGTCTGCATCAGTACAATATTGTAAGCAATTTTCCATATAATAAATATTGAAGACAAAGATGACAGCAGCGGTGGTTTTCTCCCAAATTGGGTTTCCACCTAAAATCTTGGTGTTCATGTGTGATGATCTTGTGATCTGTTATCTTGCTATTAATGCTCATACTTACTGCTTAACTAATAGATATAGAACTGATAAGCTGAGTTAAATATTGTTTCTGAAAGTTTTCTAACAATTCAATCACATTAGTATACACAAGTTTCTTTTAGCATATGCGTGTGTATACATGAGTTGGGTTCATTAAAGTTGCGTATGATATTCTGCAAAGAAAATTTTAAAGTTATCAAGAAAATTAAAAATACTGATTCACCCCCCCCTCTCAATATTTTCCAACAATTGGTATCAGAGCAGGTCCTTCTGAAGAAGCTTAGCCTCTAGAAGGAAGATCAGCTAAAATGAGAAATCAAGATGGGACAACATCTATCAGGCCTCCTATCTTCAACGGAAACAATTTAATCTTCTGGAAGACAATGACAAGATCCTATCTTTAGTCTCTTGGAGAAGATGTATGGGATATAGTTGAAGGAGGTTATCAATATCCAACCTCAGTTCCAACATATGCAACGACAAGAAAGAAATATGAAACTAATGCAAAGGCAGTCAATGCATTATTGGGAAGTCTGATTGAATCATAATTTGTCAAAGTCATGCAGTTGAATACATCAAAGGAGATATGGGACAAAATCATTCTAAGCTATGAAGGTGATACAAAGGTAAAAAGTGCTAAACTCAAAACTCTAAAAATTCAATATGAAAATCTTAGGATGCATAATGAGGAAAACATTTCCAGTTTCTTTTTACGTCTAGATGATATTATAAATCGTATGAGAAATCTGGGTGAACCATAACTGACACTACTCTGGTAGAAAAGGTTTTAAGATCTCTAACTTCCAAATTTGAGTCAAAAGTGTCTGCTATTGAAGAGAAGCAGGATCTACAACTCTCACTATTGTTCAACTTCATGGTATTCTGACTGCTTGTGAAATGAGAAAAGGAGGTCCATCTTAAGTCAAAGAAGTTGTATTTAGAGCTGTTGCAAAAGGAAAAGAAGGATAAGAAACAAAAGGATCAGGGTATGTTTCATAAGAAGATGAGGTAAATTTTGTAAAGAAGCTACAACTTGGCACTGGAAGGTTCAGAGGTGTTATCACCCTAGTAATTTCTTAAGTTGTGGGATTTGAGTTTTTAGTCAAAGAACACTAGGGATAACCACAAACATACTTTGGAAATCTAGGATCCTTCCTAAATTTAAGAGAGGGCTCTCTCTTTAAGATTTAATTTTGTTTTTGTTTAATGTTTTAGGCTAGTTATGATAGGACAATTGGTTTTGGTTTTGAATTGTTTGGTGGGAAAAAATCACTTGAAGGTAAACTAAGGAGATATCTACTTGACCATTGGGCTAATGGAGTCTAAGTCTAGATAGGAGTACTAGAAGGTAAGGCCAAAAGTGAACAAATGTAGTCAGGGCATTATAGATAACCTTCCGAGATTTGGAGAAAAGGTTTTTGATGAAATGGTGTAGTCGGGATAAAGGGCAATGAAGGATCCTTTGATCCAGACAGATGGAGGAAGGAGGTAGGGGTCAAACGGGAGTAGGAGCAGTTAAGAATTCCTAACACCGGAAATCGGTAGAAAACATGCATATGGTAACTTAGTTAAAAAAAAGAGCAATTAAGCTAATTTTTAAGTAATATTCCTAGCTACTCATAAAGACAGATCAAACACATAATAATTTCATGGAACTCAAAAAATGAACAATGACAAGGAGAAATGCACTTTACTCTTCAACTTATCGCGATAATCCTGAATTATGATGCCACTTTCAGATTGATCAAGTCTGCTACTTTGATTTTCAACACATGAAAGCCTCCAATTGATCAGCAAAAATTCCATAGTAATCTTAGCAATTTTATTCCACACTAAACACTTCAAAGACTGAAGTATTTATAAAAATTATTGTTTACAAAATATCTTAGAGAGATCTAGGAATAACTCTAGGAAATATAAAATATCTTTTCATATAAAGAGGGATAGATGCTTAACAGTTTAGCAAGCTGTCCTCTTATCCAAAAAATATAGAACAACTTAAACTAATCAAGGATCCTTTATTGGCTAGCTGTCCTACTTGCTGACAAATTGGAAAATATCTTTATTGGAGTTGTTTTGACTGACACTCTTCCTCCTGATACACTTTCACGCTGTACTTTCATTCTGATACACTTCGACTCTGTTTATTTACTCTTTTACTGTTGTAAAAAGAACACTTCCAACAGTAAAAATTAAATTACTGTTTTATTTTTCTATTTGACTGTTTCACCTATATTTTCCTCACTGTTTTCCCCTTTTCACTGCTATATCAAGTTTGTAAAAGCCTGCCATTGTTTAGCATTTGGTATTTTTACATTTTTAAGCTTCCTAAAGTTCTCATCAGCATCTGTATACTTGGAAAAATTTTGCTTAACAACAAAAAGATGTTTTATCTCATTTTGAAGGAAAAACAAGTCTTCAATGTATTGGAGAATGACTTTTTCTGTGGGAGAGCCCTGTGGTAGTGGCTTGTTTATTTTCTCTTTTGCATGATCCCTTATCTTTTTGTCATAATACTTTTGAGTCATTAATTTTTCATTGAAGACATGAACGTCTAGAATGCCACTTTGTCTCAACATGGCATACTTTTTTAGAAACTTGGTAATTGAAATATTCATTGCATCACATTTTTCTTCCAAGTTGTTCATTAGATTCCTTTTTGTTAGAACTTTCTTGATTTGCAAAATGGTTTTTGTTCTATCTTGTACCTATAGTTCTTCTAACTCAGCTCTGTTTTTACTGTTCAAAAATGTAATAAGCTTCAGAGCTTGTGCTGGTTTGTATGCCAATTCCTCTTTTGTTTTTTTGGATTTCTAATTGCGCTGCTAGAAGTAGGTCTCTCTGTTCATATATGATCTGGATTGATGGCCACTGAAGATGTATAGCCTCAATAATATTGGTCCATAGGTAATTTCTTATAAAATAAATTTGTTTAGTAAAATTTACTTGCTTTAGTAAAGTCTTCACCTGTTCTTCAAGTTTGTTGGCCCTTTGTTCATGTCCTTTGGCTGTTATTAAAGCATTTTTATTGATTCAAGACTCTGAACTGTCTTTTTCAAACTATTAATCTCATTATTTTTTAGAGACATTTCCACCATTGCCTTTATTATCTGACCTGCATCATCTATATGATGTACCTGTGTGGTTGAAGAATCTGTAGTTGATTTGGTGGCTGATTGTACTGGCACTGCAGTTGCCAATAACTCTTTTGGTGCCAATTTTTCTCCCAAAGTGGAGGCCACAACTGTAGTGATTATAGGTATAACTGTTGGGACCACTAGAACATTAGTTTCTTTCATTGTTTCCTTTTCCTTTACTAATTGATCCAATTGTGTTTCCATTTCTTTTATTTGGGCAGTTAGTTTGAGAACTAACTGCATCATGTCATCTTTTTCTGTTTTTCCTTGAAGAATTTCCTTAGCTTGAGGATGCTCACTGTTAGTGTCGGTATCTTCATCCCTCCATCAGTGATCAAATTCTCTTGTTGCATTGCATATTAGGTGTCTCACTCAGTCAGATGCATTCCATTAGGAGCATGGATCATCTGACGGTAGTGGCCTGTTGTATATTTTCCCTCATGTCCTTTACCTGCTGGCCCATTTCCATTCATTAAGATCATCTGCAGTCACTTTTTTCTTATAATTTGCAAGAGTCATTTTTAGGGTTTCAGTTTCATTAGGTCTAGGGTTTCATCAAAAATGGTCTTCAAATTGTCCAATAATGGTCAATAGGCGGATGAGGAGGTTGAA
This sequence comes from Pinus albicaulis, assembly GCA_034641835.2. Lineage (NCBI taxonomy): Eukaryota > Viridiplantae > Streptophyta > Pinopsida > Pinales > Pinaceae > Pinus > Pinus albicaulis. The sequence continues at coordinate 1,907,409,787 of CM076578.1, forward strand.
TAAAGTTCCAGTACTAAATAAATTTCATCATCATATGCCTAGAAATGTATTTTTCCTCAAAACTCTGCTTTGAGAAAAAATAGAGTATTTTATCTTTTTATGTATAAATCTGATGTAATCTCAAGTATTCTCATATGTAACCAAATTCAATGGCAACCCTGGTCACCTTTTCAAGCTTCAACAACTCCATCCCCTGCAAGGCAAACAAAAAGCAAGTCATTCAGTTAAATAGAGGCAAAATGAAGCAAACTGCCCAAAAAAGAGTTTGAAAAGAAAGTGTCAAATGTAAACATTACAAAAGTGGGTTTTTTTTGAAGTGGAAATTAAAGTCTTTTGTATATAAGTTATTCCTTGTGTTTAAAAGACTCATTTGCATCCAAAAGAGCAAGAGAGATTGGGAGCAAGCTCGTGGTCACAAAATCGCAGCCAATAGTTTCAGTTTCAGGGGTGCGACACATTGGATGAGTGGCGCAGCGCATAGAGCTGGTGCGACGCATTGGGTCAGCCTCCATAGTGTCAAAAATACACTGGCGCGACACATAGAGCTGCAAGCCATTTTCACCACGAATTCATCCAAATATTAAATTTGCTTGGTTTTCTTCGGTCCAAAGTAAGTCAAACAACTCTGCAAATGCTAATGAAAGTGTGTCTTAAGATGTTTATGATGATTTAGTAAAAAATTCCAAGCCCTACTTCCTTGCAATTTTTGCTCAAGACATGATTGCTTAGGGTTTGTAAATTGGTTTTTTGTGGCCATCACTCCCTCACCTTTTATTCTCTCACTGCTTTTCTAGTTTCATTAACCCATTTGACTATTCCCCATATCCCTAAATTCATTCACCCCTATCCCCAATTCCCATTATCCCAAACCCTAGCTACAAAGTTCCCAAACCCCTATCCCAAAAGCCTAAAAATTATCCCTAAAACCCTTCAATCACCCAAATTCCAGTCAGCAAAATTCCCAAAATCCTTCTTACCCTCTCCCTTCATAACCCTTCATACATTTTCATACACTTGGCAGCAAAAGATCAAAGACACCTAAATCTCTTCATACTCATCTAAGACAACACAACCTTTAGCAAACATGGAATCAGATTCCTCCTATGACCGAGATGAAGAAACACACAGTGACTCTCCAATCGAAATGCATGCACCAAGGAGATCTCACAAGGGTGGTAAACATGTACAGGAGGAGCCTACTTCACTTGCTGAGTTGCAGACCTGCCCTCTTGCTACCACATGTTTTCAACAGTAGTCTTGTTATTAGTTCTGTGAGATGGTTGCTAGAGTCCAATACCATCATGAGTTGGCCAGATTGTTTGTGCTTCATCTACATAATGGCCAAGTCACTCTTGCAGGTGTGACATTCACCTTGACACCAGAGTCTATCTCTCTAGCAACCGACATTCCAAATGTCGGAGAGCAGTGGAATAAAAGGCAGAAAATTGACAGGGAACACTATGAGCCATACATTAAGCCTGGTTATTTGTGACAACTCAACAGAGTTTTTCCCTTTCGGTACCTGAAAAACTCATATGCTCCTTTGATGAAACTTATAATTAGGTATTTCAGCTGTGAGGGCCAGTTTTCTCGCCTGTATGCCTATCACATCAGATTGCTGATGCACTTTACCAAGGTGAGAATGATGAATCTCCCCTACTTCATGTGCCGAAATATTGAGAAGATGACCACCCTAGTGCAAAAGAAAACTCCTCAGCAGCAGTATAACAGTATATATCATTTTGCACTCATCAAAATTGTGGTTATGCATCAGCTTGGTTTGCAGGACATTTCATGGGAGGATTTCATTTCTCATGAGTTTTTCACAGCTCCTCAGGTACCTCCAGAAGCTTTTCATGATACAGATGGACCTTCACATCAACAGGAGGGTCATGAGACACAGACCGCTAGTGTGCCGGTGTTTGTCACCTATCAAAAGGGCACTAGAAGGTTATTTGCAGCAGCCAAGCGAGTATTATCTCCACCCGGGGTGGAAGTGGTCTCGCTTCCTCCATCAGCAGAGAAGGTATAGGATAAGGGTAAGAGGCCATTACATGATGAGGGGCCTTTAGGAGGGTAGGAGACAAATTTTAGTCTCATTCAGGATGATGGTGCTGAAAGCTCAAAGCTTAAAGAGGTCATTCAGGAGCAACGGGCAGACATTAATGCTTTTTCCCTCAACCTAAAAAGAGCCCAGTGGATAATCAAATACCTTGAGCAAAGAAACAAGTAGCTAGAGGATCAGAAAACCATTACGGAGCTGCAAAACATACGAGAATCGCTAGCAGAAATATTAAACCGTCACATCACTTGAGAAAGAAATTGAAGCTGATCGTGAAACTTGGCTTGAAAGGGTAAATATACATTTGGAAAAGCTGTTGGAGAAGGCCAACAAAGAGAAAAATATGTTGAGGCATATGGCTAATCATTACTGGGCGAGAAACCATGTGTGCAAAAAAAGAATCAAAATTTTGAAGGCCAAGTTGAAGAAAGCATTGACGAGGCGGAAAAAGCATGATAAACTTCAGATATTGGCTGAGGCTTCCTTGGCCCAGCATAGCACTTGATGGAGAACACTCAACCCAAATTTCAAAAAATTTGGGACACTTTTTGCAATTTTGAAATTTTTGGCCTAAAAAACAGACTTTTCTGCTCTATGCGCCGCGCCACTTGGCGCTCGCTTTTGATAGAGACCTCATTTTGAGGAAAACTCAGAATTTTTGTATTTTTTATGGAAAAATATGCATTCCTACCAATGGCCAAGAAATTTTGATAGGTTTTGGGCTTCCAAAAAGGTCAAAAACACCTCAAAAATGACCTTTCTGCCCCCTTTTTGACACACAGGAAGCAGTCTTAGGAGAATTCAGTTTTGGAGGGGCAAATGGAACTCAAATTAAACAATTCTACTTGTGATAGAAAGTAGACAAGTGGACCTTTCCAACAAGCCCACTTGGAGCAAATTTGGACACTGGGAAGGCCTCCAAAATCAGCTGCAAACAGGCGCTACGCATAGAGAAATCAGGCGCAGCGCATTGGAGGATTTTACTCATTTTTGGTCAAAAACTCTGTTTTTCGCTTAGTTTTTTTTCACAGTTTGAATTTTTCCTTCTAGTTGTAAAAATCATGATGTAATTAAATGTAACATGATGGATTTTAATGTAGTTTTTCTAAATTTTCACTCATAGAGGTAGATTCATCCATCAAAAGGTAATTTGCAATTGAATGAATCAGTTTCCTAGTTTTTAGAGGCAAGCTGTTCCACTGCCTACTTTCTAGTTCTCAGTTTAGATTTTGTTGGAACAGCTCCTAAACTTATGAGCTCGACCCCTAGAGGTTGGGATGAGTTATTTTTTTTCTATATCTTGTGGTTTTTCAATCATTAGCATGGTTGGACTTTTGGGAATGCTTTGAGGATCATTGTACATTCATCTCTGCAGTTTGGCAAAGGAATAGACCAAGGTTTGTAGCACACTATGGGATTCATGTGGAATCTTGCTTTGATATTGTGTTTCTCTCTGTAAATGTAACTCTACTGTTGTTTTATGTATGCCATTTTCTCTCTTATTTCTTCTTAACTTAAACAAACAAGCATAAGGGTAGAATTCATTAAAATTTGTAGTGTTCTACCTAGGGTTTGTTTAATTTTCTATGTTTTCAACTATTTGAAGAGGATCCCTGAAGGTTTCTTGCCCTCTTCAACTCCTCACCTGTCTAAATCTCCCCATTTCATTCAAATTTGAAGTGTCAAATCAATTGCCTACCTTGCCCCATTCATATCTCTGCAAGATTGAGCCTCATTCCCCAGACCCAAATTTGCCTTTCCATTTGAGCCAACAAAACACCCTTAAAATCAATCAAACTCTTTTGCACACATATCTAGCCTAAAATCAATCTTCACATTAAGTCATCTCAAGCCTCATTGATCATTTTTTTTGCTGAGATTGACAAGGAGAGAGCCCTCTCCCGATCTAGTAGGGCTAGCTACCAGGTTAAGCGTGGTTTGATGTTACCCTAGATTCTGCCTTTCTCAGCCTGAGGTAGGTTTAGGCCATAACATAGTGGCAACCATACTGGGGAATCAAGATTGTTTTCTTGCTAGTGTTATTCGTTTTATAAACTATAGACAAAGCCTAAAGTTATGCCAGGCAGCCTTCGAACTGCACATTGCTTTGCAAGTGCATAAGTAGATAAACGCTGCTTCAGTCAATCTCCGGTCTAGTCTTATAAACGTAACACCTAAATTGTAAATTCCCCCCGTACATCAGATAATTCTAGACTTTTGGATGATGAGTTTAGAATTTGATAGGCTGAACAAGTTGATTTTGTCCGTTTGATTTTGGGAATAATTCAACACACTGGCTTCCAGACGACACACCAGGGAAAATACGGATCCTGATCCACCTCCTGCGTATGAAAATCCAAATCTTATTCCGAGAATCCTTCGTCGAGAAAGTCCTGTGATTCTTGTGTTCAAATCTCATTCATGTCCTATTGTTTTTGAGTATCTTGAAGATCTTGAGTTTGACGAACAATTTGAGCTGTCATTGTTTGAGACCAAGTTTGAAAGTGCTGTTGATTCTACTTTCCTAAGTCCAGAGTTTGTCAAAGATCTTGAAATTGAAAGGGCTAATAGATCAATTGACAGTTATATCTTGAATCTTCAGACTTCCATTGTAGCTACAAACATTCTTGAATTTATAGAGTCTGCATCTACAACTCTTGGGTCATTTGCTATTGCATCTAGTTCAGAAATTCCTACCGAGCCTCCTTTCATTCCCACCATTCCCGTGCAGCCTTCTATCTCTGATAAAAAATATGCAGTGGTGTCACCTCCATCCACACCACATACACCTCATACATCAGCTGCTCCGACTCCTCCTATATCCCCAAGACCGGTTGTAAATCCACCTAGAGCAATGGATGCTCAATTTGCACCCCTTGTGTTGCCTCAAAATTTGGATAACATGCCCGCTGATTATCAAAGAAAAATTCCATTGTTTGATGGCACTCCTCAAAGTGTTACAGCTCAGCAACATGTGGATAGGATGACAGATTTCTTTGACCTTCATGAGATTGATGCGGAAAATGTGACAATGAGACTGTTTGTAGAAACCTTTGGAGGTGAAGTGAGGAAGTGGTTTAGAGATTTACCGGCTGAAAGTATTACTACATTGCCTAATATTCAGAGAAAATTCTTGGATCGATGGGAAGTGAAAAAAAATCCTCTTCAGATCCTTTCCGAATATGAGAATATCAAGCGAAACGTTAGTGAGTCTGTTCAAGATTATTGTATTAGATTCAATTCCGTTTACAATGCAATTCCTGCTGATATAAAACCACCTATGGGGTTAGCTTTGATTAAGTTTCTGGATGGTTTTGATCTTGATATGGCCTATCAATTAAGAGAAAGAGATTTGGCCACTTTGGAAGACATGCAGAAAATTACAGTTAGTGTTGAAGCAACTCTGCTTGCCAAGAGAGCTAGAACGAAAGCTGAAAAGAAAGTAACAATACAGGAAGAGGTTTCCACTTCAGATCAAGTGCTCCGTAAGATGGAAAAGATGTTTGATAGATTGACAATTGACAAGTCTGAATTTCAAGTCAGAAATCCTAACTTCCATGGCCAGAAGCAACCACAATTTAGAATCAAGAAAAGAGAGCAACGAGCACAAGAACAAATAGTACAGCAGCAAGTGAAGACACCCTTAGAGTAGAATTTTGTACATGGTCTGGAATCAGATGATGAGGAGAATGTGATTGGAGAAGAGAATCATTTCTTTACACCCGATGATATGCCAATTTTCATCACTGAAGGCGAGAAGTATTCCGAGAACTCAACTGTACAAAGGGATGAAAATTTCATCTTGGTGAATGAAACAGTTCTTGAAAACGAATCTGATGAATATCAGAGGGGGTACATGAATGCCTTGACAGCCCAGCAGTGACAATATTCTAGAAGTAGAGATGTACCCATTAATCCAATTCAAAAAAGAAAGGAGGCAACGGCACCAAACAATGATCCACTCGTTGTACAGAAAAAGGGAAAAGAGACAGCTGATCCCACCACTAGTAAACTGCCATCAGCAAATGAAAGATTCAATCAGCCAAATATATCAAAGGAGAAAACTAAAAAGAAGGATGTCCCAGATAGAGAGGTAGAGAAAACTTCAGTTTTTAACTTAGAAAATGAAATTGCTAAGTTAAAAGTATCCATTCCTTTGACTGAATTGATGAAGAATAACAACTATAAGGGTTAGGTGTCTAAGATTTTGAGTTTAGATCCATTATATGATATGGTAAACATGGAGGATGATCGACCTGAGTTGATTTTTGGTCCAACATTGGATGGTCAGTCTCAAGATAGTGATGTACCTTCTTTTTACATCAGCCTTAGGTTGCACGACTATGTGTTACACAATGCTATGTTTGATTCTGGAGCCTCTCATAATCTCATGCCTAAGGCAATCATGGAGAAATTGGGATTGGATATCACCAGAAAGTATCATGACCTTTATTCTTTCGATTCTGGTAGAGTAAGATGCATTGGTCTTATCAAATATTTGGTGGTCAGTTTGGATCAGATTCCAACTAAAAATGTTTTTATGGATGTGGTTGTGGCGGATATTCCTCCTAGATTTGGCATGCTTCTTTCCAGATCTTGGGGAGCAAAACTTAAAGGGACATTACAGCTTGATTTATCCTATGCTACTATTCCCGTGTTCGGTCAGATGAAAAAATTATACCGGGAGCAAAAGATGAAGTATATGATCACTAGCAAGGAGAAACTGGTAAATCATCTAATCAACTATGTACATACTGATATAGAATCATTTGTTTTATATTCAGATAGCTTTAATGATGTAAATAGCCATGTAATTGAAGTAGAAGACATTCCAGAAATCACTAAAAATTTCAGAGAGGTCTTAAAGAAAGAAAGACAAAGACTTGATAGTACTGATGAGCAATCAACCTTCTGACATCAGCAACATATTGATGAACAACAAGGAAAAGTAAAAGAGCAAACAAAATTTCAGCATTTGGAAGAGGACGAAGCTGGTTTGTGAACCATGGATTTTGATGGCGCAGTAGGAAGGGAAGGTGCTGGAATTGGCATTTGGATACGCAGCCCTGTTTTCTCCCTAAGTAAAGTGCCAAGTAATGTAAGGGTCTGCTCTTATAAATTGGCTTTTGACTGTTCAAATAATGAGGCTGAATATGAAGCTTTAATTGTTGGTTTGAAAATTCTTAGAAAGTTAAATGCCAAAAGGATTGCAGTATATGGCGACTCTGAGTTAGTTATCAAGCAAGTGAAAGGTGAATACCAAGCTAAGCATCCTCGAATGTGGCCCTACCGCAATGCGGTACTATATATCTTGAGATTGTTTTCAGATTATACTTTGACATGTGTCCCTCATATTCAGAATGGCATTGCAGATGCACTTGCAAAAACAACAAGTAATTTGAAAATTCCGATGAATTCAAACAACAAATTTGAAATTCATGTGAAGCATCGTCTGACTGTCCCTGACAATCAAAGGTATTGGCAAGTGTTTCAAGATGATAATGAAATCAATGAAACTCTGCAAAATGAAGGAAAATTCAAAGACACTTCTATAGATGGGGAGCATGATGATGGCGAGGTGGATATAGAAGTCAATCAGATGGAAGTTTTGCAGCTCAAGGACAATGTAATTCCTAAAGGTAAAGGTCTAATACCTTTAGAGGAGCTTTTCGACCAAGATGATGTAGCTCGAAAACCGAGCTTGCTGCCAACCGAGAAAGGAGTTGAGGATGTGAACATTGGATCAGCAGAAAATTCTAAAATGGTGAAATTGTCTAAGGCATTGCCCTCACAGGTAAAAGAAAAGTATATCAGTTTATTATCTTTGTTTGCTGATGTATTTTCTTGGGACTATTCAGATTTGAAGACATATGACACAAACATAATTCAGCATACCATCCCGATCAAGCCAAATCAAAAGCCCTTTCGACAGAAGTTGAGAAGAATAAATCCAAATTTGCTACCCTCGATAGAGAAGGAAGTGAATCAGTTGTATAGAGCTGGTATCATCGTCCCCATAAGATTTTAAGATTGGATTTCTAATTTGGTGCCTGTGCGCAAGAAAATAGGTGAGATTTGCTTGTGTATTGATTTTAGGAATCTGAATAAAGTATCTTTGAAAGACAACTATCCATTGCCCAAAATGGATCACATACTTAAGTGAGTAGTTGGAGCATCCCGCATGTCGCTACTCAATGGTTATTCCGGTTATAACCAAATTCTGGTCCATGAGGATGATAGAGATAAAACAACGTTCACCACTCCGTGGGGAACTTTTCATTATGCTAAAATGCCTTTCAGATTGAAGAATGCTGGTGCGACCTTTCAACGAGCAATGGATATGGCATTTGCAAATGAAAAAGATGTCTTTCTAGTTATTTATCTTGATGACTTGATAGTTTTTTCTAATTCAGATGAAGAGCACCTTTATCATTTGAAGATTTTATTTAAAATATGGTGTATCTCTCAATCGAAAGAAGAGTCTGTTTGCCATGGATGAAGGCAAACTTCTCGGTCATATTATATCAAAGGATGGAATCTGAATCGATCCAACCCAAGTGGAAGCCATCCAGCAAATTGATCTTCCCCGAAGTAAAAAGGAGATCCAATCATTCAACGGTAAGATGAATTTCTTACGTCGCTTTGTGCCCAATCTTGCAGAACATTTAAGGGAAATCACAAACATGCTCAAGAAAGATAGTGTAGTGAAGTGGACTGAGGAAGAAGTAAAGTCTTTCAATTTGGTGAAATTGGCCCTTTCTTCAGCTCCGGTTTTGATCAGCGCGGACTATACTCAGGATTTCATTTTGTTTTCATTTTCCTCGGATCATACTATGGCAACAGTCTTAATGCAGAAAAGAGACCAGCTTGAGAAACCAATTGCATTTTTCAGCAGAACCATAAGAGATGCAGCTTTAAAGTATAATATTATTGAGAATTAAGCTCTTGCCTTGGTCTTTTTGAGTTTATATTCTACATTCTCACAGCCTTGCTTATGTTCCTAATGCTGCTATTAAAGATGTCTTAGTGCAAACAGATCCAGAAGGGAGATGAGGAAAATGGATTGTTGCCTTGTTGGAATATGACGTGGAGATCAAACCTAAAAAGCTCATCAAAGGACAGGGGTTGGATAAAATAATGGCTGAATCAAATTTGCATGCCTTGGACATTAATCTCATTGCTGCTATGTCCGAGGAAAATGAAGAAAGTTCGCCTGCTCAGGTATCAGAAATTTTTGTTCTTTCTCCTTGGTATTTGGACATTATTTATGTACTCCAAAATCTGTCACCACCGCTAGGAATGGCTAAGAACAAAAGTAGGACACTGAAATTGAAGGCTGCCAAGTTTTGTATCATGAATAATGCGCTCTATTGGAAATATCCCGGTGGTGTTTTGCTCAATTGTTTGGTTGAAGAAGAGGCAAAACAGGTTATGGAAGAATTTCACAAGGGAGATTGCGAAGGTCATCTTTTTTGGAAGACAACGACCAATAAAATTTTGAGAGCAGGATATTATTGGCCAACTCTCTTTGCTGATGTGTACAAAACTATTAAAAGTTGTCATGAATGTTAGATTTTTCAAGGGAGGAGAAAATTGTAGCCTTTACCACTCAAACCCATTGAAGTAAGTGCTCCATTTCAGCAGTGGGGTTTGGATTTCATTGGTGAGATCCATCCTACCTCTTCAGCGCAGCATAAATGGATCCTTACAGCAATGGACTATTTTACCAAATGAATTGAGGTGATTCCCACTAGGCAGGCCACAGATTTGGTAATCATTTCTTTTCTCGAAAACAATATTTTGTCTCGTTTTGGCTGTCCAAACAAGCTGATCACTGATAATGGAACAACCTTTAAATCTAAAAGAATGATTGAATTTTGTGATAAGTATCAAATTAATTTGGGGCGCTCAACCACTTATCACCCACAAGGCAATGGATTGGCCGAATCCTCAAATAAATCCTTGGTCAATATTATAAAAAAGCTGCTGGAAATGAACAAGAAAAGTTGGCACAAGAAATTGGTTAATGCACTTTGGGTAGACAGATTAAGTCAAAAGAAATCTATAGGCATGTCCCCTTTTGAGCTCGTGTATGGTGTTGACACTGTATTCCCGACCTCTCTCGCAGTTCCAGTGGTTAAACTTCTGCAGGAAGCTGGCAGTGAGGATGATAATTTGGAACGAAGAATCAATCAAATGATCCATTTACAGCAGACTAGAGAGGAGGTTTTTCAGAACACTTTCAGGCTACAAGAGAGAATCAAGAAGATATATTATCGAAAGGTAAAGGCAGACAAGTTTAAAATAGAGGAAGTGGTGCTAAAATGGGATGCGAGAAACGAAGATAAAGGTAAGCATGGCAAGTTTGAGAATCTTTGGAAAGGACCTTTTAGAATTGCTGCATATCGAGGCCAAAATGCTTTCCTTTTGAAAGAAATGAATGGATAATATTGTCCAGGTGGGCTGGTCAATGGTCGGCTACTCAAACGGTACTATTTTTGAAATGTTTTTTGCTGTCATATGTATCACTGTACATACCAGTTTTTTTAAGTTTCATTGCAAGTGTGTGCCGTCATCATTCTTTCAGTTTGGGGCCCGAGGCGAAGGCTATAAAACTAAGGGTTGATTTCAATTTTGGTTTGGTTTGTATGAGTCAGGTCTTTCAGTCGATTTCAGTCTTGAAATTGAGTCAGTCTTGAGTTAGATTTCAGTCCTGAAATTGAGTCAAGAGTCTGGTTTTGGTTTGTCGAAGTTATTGACTCCATAGCCCAATAGACGAAGGCACTGCCTGCTTTCCCAGAGATCTATAGTTCTTGGCACCTCCAAGGAGCTACCATCCCCATTGGAGCCAATTTTAGTGTCGGTATCTTCATCCCTTCGTCAGTGATCAAATTCTCTTGTTGCATTGCATATTAGGTGTCTCACTCAGTCAGCTGCATTCTATTAGGAGCATGGATCATTTGATGGTAGTGGCCTGTTGTACATTTTCCCTCATGTCCTTTACCTGCTGGCCCATTTCCATTCATTAAGATAATCTACAGTCAGTTTTTTCTTATAATTTTCTAGAGTCATTTTTAGGGTTTCAGTAAGTCTTCTAAAGCTTTTATTCTCAGATCTTTGGCATAAAGGGATGCCTTATCAAGTTTCATCTGATCCTACAGGTTTAAGACTGTATTTTTCAAATTTGTCACACTCATGGCCTTTGTCACAACTGTTGAATAGAGCATTTCTGAATTGTGCCTGTGAAACTCTATCTAGTCAAGTTCATGAATACTTTAAACATCTATTTCAAACTCTGTTTTCTTATAATCAGCCACTGTTTTTGGAGTTGAAGTAGTTGGTTGTAAGAAGGAAATTATCATCTTGTTTGTTGCATAGTCAAAGGCAGTGAGAAACCTGTTCTGATTACCTGGCTTTTGTCTTAAGAATTGAGAGTAAATTTCACTTTTTATCTCTTCATTCTTTTGTTTGATCTGTTTATATCTTTGTTTGATGTCTAGGTATTTTTCCTCAGCTGTTTGTGAGGAAGAAGCCTCCATACTTTTCTGTCTTTCAATCATCTGTGTATCTGTTTCTTTGGCCGCTGCTTGTTCCTTTTCCATCTCTATTAAAGTCTCATTAATTATTACTGTTGCAACCTCATTGTTCACCTGCTGATCATTATTTGTTTCTTGGCCATTTGTATCATCTATTTCAATGATTTTTTCATTTTCAATAGTAGTGGTCTTGGGCATTTTGTTGTAGATGAGTTTAAATTTAGTCTCTGAAGTAGTCTCTGCTGTGTAGGCTCCCTCATCTCTGCTTCTCTTGTTTGAAGATTTTGGCTGTTTTGTAGCTACTATGGCCTGTGTGGTATCTATTTTTCCTGCTGGCTCTATATTGATATTTGGATCTATCAATGTCTTTTCTACCCATACTGTCTGATTTGCATATTTTTCAATATCTGGCTTAGATTCATGTATGAAAGGAGGTAGTTTACATTTAGCCCTTATACTGCTTAGAATACCTTGGGGGTCATAATTCCAAGGGAAAATTATGTGAAATTTTAGCTCTGACAATATTTTTTCTATCTCCTTATCAACATCTCTGTTATTCACAATGAAAGGACCAATCTGATTCTTCTATTTGAATTGGGGCGTCTTTTTGGAAGCCATGAAGTTGATGACATCAGAATTCAAAATCTGCCTTAAATATTCTAATGCAAAGAATCTGATAGTCAAATACTTGGGCAGTTTGTAAGGTAGAAGATTGGATCCAAAGACTCTCAATTATGTGTGTTTCTCATATAAATACCAGTCCCCCATCTTGCACTGTTCTGATAACTGCAAGATTTTCTTCATTTCATCATTTATCCTGGGCTGATCTGCCTTTTACAGTAAACTCATAGCTGGCTGGACGAACAAATCTGAAAAATCTGTATAGCTAAATTCACTGCCTTCTTTTCTCAATAAAGAAGTCCAAAAGATAACTGATAGAGGCTGGCCCTCTATGTTCATTTTCTGTAATGCTATTGGAAAGTGATTAGCTTGTGAAAACAAAAACAAGTGAAATAAATATGAAGAATATCTGAATACCCCTTCAGTGGGTAACTTGGTCAATTGATGGTGGATAGAATCAGCTATAAACCTGGCATAGTAAAAAATCATAGCAGGAGGCTGACCAGGAGCTAAAGTGGATAAGGACCCAAGGATGGATTCATCAGTGAACTCATCAGTGAAGTAACCTAATATGAAGGATAACATTGAAATCACATGCCTAGAACCCTCAGGAAACTTGGAAGTAGAATATGGAGGATTTACTTTTGGAATGTCTACATAACAAGGCATGAAAGTTTGGAAAATATTAAATCTCTTGGGGAAATCTAATCCTAGATACAATTGAGTTATTGTTTCAATGGAAAGGGGCATTGCCTTAGGGTCAAACTATAACTACAAAATTTCATTGATAGACTCAGTTGTAATAGAAAAAAAAATTCCTTGTCTGCATTCACAATTTCTCTCTGGTCTGGAACATAGTATTTTTGGCATAGTCTTACAAGGTCCTAGCCTGGATGTGTTTTTGGAACTACATATTTGGGTAGATTAGTTTCCCAAATAGGCATTTCATCTTTGTCTAGGAATTTATCAAAACACCAATTGTGAATCCCTACTAGATTGAATTCCACTATAGGGTTTGCAATTTTATAATCCATATCATTCAAGGGGATGATTTCTACAGTCGGAACTGGTGGCTGAAGAGGATTGACAGATATAGTGGTTTTTACAGTGAGTGTAGGGGTGGATTTTAGGGCTTTTGCTGCTGCAGACTTAGGAGGTTTGGATCCTCCAAGTTTAATAGGCCTAGAGCCTCTAGCTTTAGGTGTCATTTGCTTCCTTGTCATTTCGAAATAACTAAAGCAAGATTAAACAGTTTGCGATAGTTAATTTTTCTTAAATAGAGGGAATTTGAGCAATTCTTGGGCAATTAGGAATCTGGGATATGTGCAACAGGTTTAAGACAGAAAACATAGGTTTTCTAAATAAAAGAGATTTTTTCAGGTAATCTGTAGGTTTTAAAACCTTTTCGAGCTGTGTAATTGATTTTCAGGGGTTTAAATTGAAGATTTGGCTTAAAAAAGAGGCTTTTCAGACAATAGTAATTTCTGGAGAAATTTTGCGAGGGTTTGCCATGTTTTTAAGCGTTTTTGGGCAATATTTATGGATAAAATCTCATTCTAAAGTTCAATTTGTTCACAGAAGGCTTAAACTTTTGAAATTGCAGGTTTGATTTGGGAAAAATACCTTTTTATTGCAAGTATTTTAGCTGTCGAAAGGGTTTTCGAGTGCTTCAGCGGTTGATTTTGAACTTAGTTTGAATTGCTAGAGTTGAAAAAATCTTATCTGGTCTTCAAAAAGGGATTTTTCTATTAAATTTGGACTTTCAGGCGTGAAATTGATAAATCGAGGTTTAAAACAGGACTTTGGGAGCTTAAAATGGCTAAGTGGAGCTCTTTTAACAGTTGGATGCGAGAATGGCATTGAAAAAATAGTGTAATAAAGGTTTTAAACTTTTGTTATAAATCTTCATTTATTGTAATAAATGCCAGTCATATCAAAAGGCAGGATGGTTTTTCTTTTCGAATGCGAAAATAGGAAATAGTTTTCACGTTGGTAATGGGCAGTAAATGGTTTTAACCAAATCGAATGTGACGCAATAAGAACGCGACATGTCGCCAAGGGTGGATTCATGAAAACAACCTATTTCACGCTTATTTGAGCTTTGGGTCATCGTTTTGTTTATGGGCGCGAAGTGCATCGTAAGCCATTGGATCTGGGTGGTTTGGGCGAATGGTTGAGATCAATTTGTAAAGTTGCGGTGGAAAAGGCTGGGTGGGACCCGGGTATTTTACTATGCGTCAGAAGATGGATCTTATAATAAAACCTTTATATATATGCGTTTATAACCAAAGTTTTTATCAAATAAAAAGGTTTTATGTATAGACGGGGTCAATACATGATTTTTGAAAGGGGTTAAGTGGGGATGTTATATATATAAATAGAGTTTATATATATGGTTTAAAAATGCGCGTGAGGCAGGATATGAAGTTAACTAGGGTTAAATGATACAAAGCATAATGTTTAATATATCGGGTAAGGCTTAACTGTAAATTAGTTAAAACCTTAGGTTAAACGGTTTTATTCAGAAATTAACATGGATATTAACTCTTGCAAAAGGCTGTGAGGGTTTTAATGTTTAGTTTAGATTAAACTTTAGAATAATCTCGGGGAATATATTTTCGTTTAGACATATATAAAACATGCCTAAGCCCTTTTTATTTTATTCCTATTATATATTTATAGACTATGGAAATCTCTATTCACTATAGGGGGCGAGATTATTTGATTAAGATTAGTTTTTTACCAAAGGGGGTATAATTGGGGTTTTTTATTTAAACATGTGGATAATTAACTTTGGCAAAAAAGCTTATAATAGTGGGTTTTGGGGATAATTAAATAAAATGGAGTTATATTAATAGGATAAGGTGTGTTTATAGGGATTTAATAACTAAATTAGAGTTAATATGACAAGGAATAATGTAATACATCAAAAATACAATTACATGACTAAGTAAAGTGAAAATGTCAAAGCAAAGCTTTATCATTTGTAATTTCATCACTTTAACCTAGGATATAATGCTTTTTTGAGGGTTTTTATGCTTTTATGGATGAATGAAGTTAGTCAAATAGGAATTTTATATTTCATTAAGTAACAAAGGGTCTTACTTATGAAATTGTATGGTGATGAGTGTATGAAGGGTAAATGATGATAATTAGGGATTAATATAGGAATTCACCACTTTCAACTTATCAGTCATTGAGCCTTGGGTCCGGTCCCAACAAAAGTCAAAGAAATGCTCTGAGCCCCTTTGACTGAAAGTCTAGAATGCAAAATAACTATAGGGGAGGGGAAATTAGTGATTGTTGTCCGGTGAAAAATATTACAATTATTTTCCCACTTCTTTCTACCTACCCAACTTTTAATCTAACATTTTTTCTTCCTTTTTTGCAGGTGCATTTGAGCTAGTAACCTTGAAACATTTTATTATTTTGAAAGCAATAAAAACTATCTAATTCTATCTTATTTCATCCGAGGGCTCAGATTAAACTGATGAGCTCCTCTTTATTCTCTACCTATCTATTGAATAGTCAGGGTTAAACTGTCTGACTAATCTTTATTCACTATCTACAACATATAAATTGAAACATGACAAGTTAAGATTGAACAGTTCAACTCATCATGGATTATGGAATTTATTGACTCTCTGCCATAATCAACAGTAAAAAGTAAAAAGTAGTGGCATTTGGACTTGCACACTTTCATGTTCTATTTCTTTTCTTTTGAGGTTTATATTTTTTCTAAGTCCTTTGATTTTTCTTTTAGGAATTTTCACCCTCTTTTTGATTTTTGATTTTTTTATATTTTACAAAATATGGGAAAACAACTTGCAGAAGGCAAAGTATGTACATATTTATAGACTATCATAAGTCAATTCCAAATTATGAATCCTATATTTATAGGACCCTAACAGTGGCTTCACATGGGGATGGAATTTCCTGGTGAAATGTCAAGAACTCTAAGATCAGTAGCCTTCTATTTTGACCATGATTATCTAGTAATTGTCTTCTGCTTTCTGAAAAAACTCATATTTATGATATTTTACTCTTCAAAGCTTAGGGCCTTCACTCCGGGCTTCAACTTTGGAAAGAAAATATCCAATTCAATCTAAAAACTTCAATGAATATTTACAATGATGTAAAAAGTAACTGGGACTAATTATTGGTTAACTCAGAAGAATCATAGTGTTTGAGCATTCTACCATTAACTGGTCCATCTTGAATATCATTTCCATCCAAATATCCAATGAAGAAAGCATTGTTACCCCTGTATCCATAAATTACACAAGGCCCTTTCCATAAAAAATCAAATTTTCCATGCTTGCCTTTTTCTTCTCTTGTGGAATCCCATTTTAATACTTGATCTCCAATGGCAAAGTCATCTTCTTTACTTCTTTTATCAAAAATTTTCTTGATCTTTTCCTGAATGACTTGTGATATTTCATAGAATTCTTCCCTTGTCTGTTGTACATGAATAGTCTGATTTATCCTTCTTTGTCTATCATTGAGTTCTACTTGTGATTCCTGGATAATTTTCATAACTGGAACACCTAAAGATGATGGGAAAAATGCATCCATCCCATATACAATCTGGTAAGGAGATGTTCCAATTGACTTCTTGGTGGTAAGTCTATCTGACCATAAGGCATATACTAACTTTCTATTCCAATTTTTATTGTTATCTTCAAGTAGTTTTTTAATAATATTCACAAGGATTTTATTAGAAGATTCAGCTAGGCCATTACCCTGAGGGTAATAAGCAGTAGAGTGGTGTAGGGTAATATGGTACTTGTGGTAAAAGGTAATCATTTTATTAGATTTAAATGCAGCTGGATTATCAGTAATAATTTTCTGGGGGCATCCAAATCTAGATAAAAGGTTGTTTTCTATGAAAGAGATTATGACTAAGTCAGTGGCTTGTCTGGTTGGAATGGCTTTAATCCACTTAATAAAGTAATCTGTGGCAGTCAAAATCCATTTGTGTTGGCGAGAGGATGGAGGGTGAATTTCCCCAATGAAGTCTAAACCCCATTGTTGAAATGACATTTCAGTAGAAATTGGTTTTAGGGGTAAAGGTAACAATTTATTTTTCCCTTCAAAAATCTGACATTTGTGACACGAGGTAACAAATTTTTTCAAATCAGCAAATAATGTAGGCCAGTAAAAACCAGCTCTAAGTATCTTATCTGCTGTACTTTTCCAGTATAAGTGTCCCCCACAGTCACTTGCATGAAATCCCTCAAGAATTTTGTCAGCTTCTGATTTCAGTAAACAGTTAACTAATATCCCATTATGTTCTTTCCAAAAAAGCACATTATCTAGAATACAATATCTCATTGATTTAAGTTTAACAAATCTAGCTTTAGTTCTAGTTAATCCAGGAGGAGCTTGTAAATTTGTAAGTACAAAGATAGTATCTGAGTACCATGGTGAGTCTAGAAAGGCTTCATTGATCAATGGAGTTGCCATCTCTTCCTGATTATCAACTTGTGCAATGAAATTTATATCTAATGCATTACAATTGGATTCAGCCATCAATCTCACTAAACCTTGTCCTTTTATGAGCTTAGTTGGTTTAATCTCTATGTCATATTCAAGGACAGTGGCAATCCACTTTCCTCTTCTTTCATCTGGTCCATCTTGTGTAAGAATATCTTTGACTACAGAATTGGGGACATAGGCAATAATGTGGGAGTAAAGGATGTAAACTCTGAAATCTTTTATAGCTTTAACCAAGGCTAAAGCTTGTTTCTCCATTATGTTATATTTCAGAGGTGCATCTCTAAGGGTATTACTAAAAAATTCTATGGGCTGTTCAAAACCTTGGTCATTTTTTTGCAGTATCACTACAGCTATGGTATGCTCTGAGGCAAATGAAAATATTATAAAATCTTTCTTGAAGTCTGGACTGATTAGGTCTGGTGTTTTGGTTAAAGCATGTTTTATGGATTCAAATGATTGTTTTTCTTCAACTTTCCATTTTAAAACAGAGTCCTTTTTAAGCATGTTATTCAATTCTTTAATGTTTTCTGCCAAGTTAGAAATAAACCTTCTTAAAAGGTTAATTTTTCCTAAGAATGCTTGTAACTCTTTGATGTTCCTAGGTGGATGAATGTTCAGTATGGCTTCTATTCTTGCAGGATCTATCCTAATACCTTCTTTTGAGATAATGTGTCCTAGTAACTTGCCTTCTTCTAATCCAAAAAGACTCTTCTTGGGGTTTAAAGATATACCAAATTTTCTACATTTAATGAAAAATTGTCTCAGGTGATCCAAATGTTCAATATTTGACTTAGAAAAAACAGTAATATCATCTAAATAAATAACCAAGAATTCATTTATTTCCTTTGCAAAGGCTATGTCCATAGCCCTCTGAAATTTAGCTCCAGCATTCATTAAACCAAAAGGCATTTTCACATACATGAAAGTGCCCCAAGGAGTGGTAAAAGTTGTCTTAGGTTGGTCTTCTTTTTTAACAAGTATCTGGTTGTATCCTGAAAATCCATCCAACAAAGAAATTCTTGAAGAACCAACTACCCTTTGTAAAATATGGTCCATTTTGGGTAAATGGTAATTATCTTTCAAAGAAACTTTGTTAAGATTCCTAAAGTCAACACAAAATCTTATTTCTCCAATTTCCTTTCTAGTAGGTACTAAGTTAGAAACCCAATCAGAATATCTGATTGGTGCAATGATTTGGGCATCACACATGCGTTTAAATTCTTTCTCTATCAAAGGTAACAAGACATGATTAATCCTCCTCAATTTTTGTTTAAATGGCTTCTGATCATCTTTTACAGGAATTTTGTGTTGAATTATGTTTGTGTCATAAGATTTTAAATCCTCATAGCTCCATGCAAACACATCTTGATATTCCTTTAAAAGTTCTATATATTTTTCTTTTTCTTGAGGTGGTAAAGATTTGGACAATTTGATCATCTTAGGCTTTAATTCTGTCCCAATGTTACACTCCTCAATATCAGACTTGACTGGTTCCATTTTAGGCTTTTTGGGCACATCATTGGAATCAAACAAGTCCTCCAAAGGAGTTAAACCCCTAGGCAAAAAATTATCTTTCAAATCTAACATGTCTATTTCTTCTTCAATTATTTCCTCTATATCTACTTTCTCTGAGTTGTCTATGTCAGATTGAGTAAATACAATGGGTTTGGTAAGTTTATGTACATCTAAAATATCTATTTCACAATTTAAATATGCATCTATATTACATTCTGAATCTAAATTATCATCAGTGTCTATCTTACAATTTTGAAATTCTTCCTTGTTATTCAAAAAATGATAAATCTGTTCATCTTCAGAGAAAATCTGCCAGTATTTAACATTGTCAGGAACAATAGGTCTGTATTTTACTTCAGCAGTATATCTATGGGTTGGTTGAAAAGGTAAGTTACATGTGCTAGCAAAAGTTTCTAGGAAATGTGCTTGCAAATTTTGTTTTCTAGGAATAGTGGCAAACTTACATTCTAGTAAATCATCAACCAAATCAGTTTATAGACCTATATCTAGCTAATCTAGGATTATGAACAAAATATTCAGCATTTATTTTTTTAATGACTAATTCCGAATCACCCATGATTAAAATTATTTTACCTCCTAAATTTCTGATGATTTGGAGGCCTAAGATAAGTGCCTCATACTCAGCCATGTTATTGGTACATTTAAAATTAAGTCTAATGGCATGTCCTTCCGAATGACTAGTCTCAATGTTGGTGATCCATACTCCAGCTCCTGCTCCTGACTTGTTCACTGAGCCATCAAAATCTAAGTGCCAAAGGGCTTCATGAAAAATATTATCATTATTTGGTTTAGGATTTATGTCAATCAATTCAGTTTGGATATCATTATTATCAGAGTTACATAGAATGAAAGAGTCAAGGTCATTTGGAGTTGAATAGATGGGATAATTTATTGATCTTTCTGCATTACTGACCATGCATTTCATTAATGTTTCTCTATAAAGTTTTATAGGTTGTCCAAATACTGATATGGTGGCATAACTCATGTCTAATTATAGAGATCCTTGTAACTTTGCTCCCCATGAGTGAGAAAGAAGTATACCATACTTTGGTGGGATGTCAGCTACTACAATATCCATAATCATGCTTTTACCAGGGTAATGAACCAAATTTACATGTAAGTCCTTGATCAATCCTATGCACTTAAATTTACTTGAATCAAATGAGAACAAATCTTTATATGGCCTTGTTATTTCTAGATTTAGAGTTTCCATAATGGCTTTTGGCATTAAGTTGTGGGAAGCTCCTGAATCAAACATTGCATTGTGTAAAATATGATTGTGAATAGTAAAAATAATATAGAAAGGAGGGACTGATCCATCTACATGCTTACCATTTACATTAGGGCCAAAAATTAATTCAGGCTGATCATCATTTAGATTAATGGAATCCTCACCATCATTCATGTTCAAAGTTTCAGTAATTGTTGATCTATACAAGTCATTCTTTACCAATTCTGTTAAAGGAATTGGTATCTTTAACTTTGCTATTTCAGTTTGAATGTTGAATGATGGCTGAGAGTTACTAATTTGAAGAAGTTCATCTTTTGTGACAGTTATCTGAGTGGGTTTTTCTTGAATTTCAGTAGCTGTACTTTTATCTTTAGTTGTTCTATTGTTATCTGTCTGAGTTTCTTGATTTCTGCTATCTTTAATTTTCTTTTCAGGGACAGTTTGAGTGGTAGCAGGGGCTTTTTCAGACTTTGAACTTTCAGCAGGAGTTTTTGTATGATCAGTTTTGGTATTTGCTGGTTTAGAATCAGCAGGATTCTTTTTAGGATCAGGAATTGTTGATTTTACTGAATTAGGGGCTTTTGAAGTATTAGACTTTTGGGCATCTTTGGAGGGTTGGGACATTTCTTCAGTAATGTCAACAATTTTTGCACTTGACAATTTTTTGGGACTGGGTGGGTTGGAATTTTGCTTCTTTTCCCTTGGGAGAATTTGCAAAATCTTTGTTTTTGGGGCCTCTACATTCTTTTTGTTTTGATTTTGAGGATTGATTTTAGTAGAAGGCTCATTGGTTTTATTGCTTCCAATGTTATACTGGCTGTGGATTTCATTGATTACAAAGTCATAACCTTGTTTATAATCAAAAGATTCACCAGATTCTACTTTGATTTGTTGAAGCTCAAAGAGTTTTTGATCCTCCTGAGTGAGGAAAATTGTGTTATTTTCATCTATCCCCATTATTAAGTTGATGTCTTCCTCATCTTCAACATTATTTTGAGAACTTTCAGCATAGTTCTCTTGGAATGGGGTCCTAATATTTTGGTCTGGAGCAGCCTCCTTAGCTTTTCCAGTGTTATTGTTTTTTCTAAAGTTGGGATTTCTGATTTGAGGTTGGTTATTCCATGAAGGTTTTCTCTCAATATTGTCTAACCTATCAACCACTCTTTCTAAAGTTTTAGCAAAGAGATCTAATTCAACATCTGAATTTGATGTTTCTTCTTTTATAGTAACTCTCCTTTCATTCCTAAGTCTGTATTTTTTGGCTAATATATTAATTTCTACACTAACAACATCTAATTACATTTGTTCTAAAGTTTCAGCATCTCTTTCCCTTAACTGATATGCCATATCTGCATCAAATCCATCAGGAAATTTGAGTAGTACAGAGTAAGGTGTGGGTTTGATATTGGCTGGTATTGAGTTATAGACACTATTGTATCTGGTACAATAGTACTGAACAAACTCAGTAGGGGATCTTTTCATGGAATCAAATTCTGACAAAATTTGAAGAGGGTTTTTCTTTTTTTCCCATTTATTAAGAAATACTCTATGAAATGCAGCTAAATCTGTTATGCTACTAGCAGCTAAATTCCTAAACCATTTCTTTACTTCTCCTGTTAAACTTTGTGCAAACAATCGCATTTGAGCATATGAATCATCTATTTCATAGATTTCACAAAAATCAGTCATTTTTATTACATGTTGTTGTGCAGTGTATTGTGAAAGGCCATCAAATAGGGGTACATTTTTCTGATATCCATCTGGCATGTCATGGAGATTTTGGGGTAAAACCAAGGGAGCATATCTAGCAGCCATGGCTTGGATCTTTGCTGGGATGGGAGGTATGACAGTAGTGGCAGGGATAGTGCTGGATATGACAACAGATGTGGTGAAAGCAGTAATTCAAGAGCTTGGAAAAGAGGGTGGAATATATATATATATAGAAGTACTTGGAAATAAGGATGTAGTGCTTATAAAACTAGTGGATGCAGTGGATGGGGTGGATGCTGGGAATAATCTCCTGGGCTGCAAAGGCAATCTAGGAAAAAATTGCTCAGTGGATGAACTTGAAGTAGAATATAAATATGAGGTAACAGCATACAAAGTTGAATCTGATGCTGGAATTATTGCTGTGTGTAACTGAGAAACTGAAGGCTTAAAGTAAGACAATAAATTAGCTAATTCAATGGCTTCATTAATGTCTTTAACTAATGTAACATTAATCTTTTCAATTTGATTTTGAGATTCAGATTTTGCTGATTTTAATTCTGCTGAAATAATTTTCTGTTTTGCATTCAAAAAAGAAGTAAAATCAAGATCTATGACAGTATATTTCAAATCAGTTTTAGATTTAATTTTAAACAAGGAATGTTCAAACTTAAAATCAAAATCAATATCAGTTAAGCTTAATAACTCTTTAGGTAAGGAATTAGTTTTTCTCAAAGGTATTTCAGTTTCTAAATTGACTATTTCTTTTTTCTTTTTGCCAATCTGATCTGGGTTGTCTACTATAGTTGCAGGATTGGGATCTGGATTGGATCTAGTATAGTAGGTTTTCCTAGAAGCCAGAATGACTGTTTTGAATACCCACAACCTTTAAAATAATATTACAGTAGAAAAGATAAATTAAAGCTCTTCATTCAAGATTAAGTTTAAGACTGGAGAGTGGTTAGTTCCCTAGTATGGTCGCCAATATGTTATCACCCTAGTAATTTCTTAAGTTGTGGGATTTGAGTTTTTAGTCAAATAAAACTAGGGGTAACCTCAAACCTACTTTGGAAATCTGGGATCTAGCCTTCCTAAATTTCAGAGAGGGCTCTCTCTTTAAGATTTAAATTTGTTTTTGTTTAATGTTTTAGGCTAGTTATGATAGGACAATTGGTTTTGGTTTTGAATTGTTTGGTGGGAAAAAATCACTTGAAGGTAAAATAAGGAGAGATCTACTTGACCATTGGGCTAATGGAGTCTAAGTCTAGATAGCAGTACTAGAAGGCAAGGCCAAAAGTGAACAAATGTAGTTAGGGCAAGATAGATAATCCTCAGAGCTTTGGATAAAAGGTTTTTGATGAAATGGTGTAGTCGGGATAAAGGGCAATGAAGGATCCTTTGATCCAGACAGATGGAGGAAGGAGGCAGGGGTCAAACAGGAGTAGGAGTAGTTAAGAATTCCTAACACCGGTCATCGGTAGGAAACATGCATATGGTAACTTAGTTAAAACAGAGAGCAATTAAGCTAATTCTGAAGTAATATTCCTAGTTACTCATAAAGACATATCAAACACATAATAATTTCATGGAACTCAGAAAATGAACAATGACAAGGAGAAATGCACTTTACTCTTCAACTTATCGTGAGAATCCCGAATTATGATGCCACTTTTAGATTGATCTAGTTTGCTACTTTGATTTTCAACACATGAAAGCCTCCAATTGATCAACAAAAATTCTATAGTAATCTTAGCAATTTTATTCCACACTAAACACTTCAAAGACTGAAGTACTTATACAAAATATTGTTTACAAAATATCTTAGAGAGATCTAGGAATAAATCTAGGAAATATAAAATATCTTTGCATATAAAGAGGGACAGCTGATTAACAGTTTAGAAAGCTGTTCTCTTATCCAAAAAATATAGAACAACTTAAACTGATCAAGGAGCCTTTATTGGCTAGCTGTCCTGCTTGTTGGAAAATTGGAAAATATATTTATTGGAGTTGTTTTGACTGACACTCTTCCTCCTGATACACTTTCACGCTGTACTTTCATTCTGATACACTTCGACTTTGTTTATTTACTCTTTTACTGCTGTAAAAAGAACACTTCCAACAGTAAAACTTAAATGACTGTTTTATTTTTCTATTTGACTATTTCATCTGTATTTTCCTCATTGTTTTCCCTTTTTCACTGCTATATCAAGTCTGTAAAAGCCTCCCATTGTTCAGCATTTGGTATTTTTACATTTTTAAGCTTCCTGAAGTTCTCATCAACATCTGTATACTTGGAAAAGTTTGGCTTAACAACAAAAAGATGTTTTATCTCATTTTGAAGGAAAGACAAGTCTTCAATGTATTGGAGAATGAATTTTCATGTGGGAGAGCCCTGTGGCAGTGGCTTGTTGATTTGCTCTTTTGCATGATCCCTTATCTTTTTGTCATAATCCTTTTGAGTCATTAATTTGTCATTGAAGACATGAATGTCTGGAATGCCACTTTGTCTCAACATGGCATACTTTGTTAGAAACTTGGTAATTGAAATATTCATTGCATCACATTTTTCGTCCAAGTTGTTCATTAGATTCCTTTTTGTTAGAAATTTCTTGATCTGCAAAATGGTTTCTTTTCTATCTTGTACCTGTATTTCTTCTAACTCAGCTCTGTTTTTACTGTTCAAAAATGTAATAAGCTTCAGAGCTTAAGCTGGTTTGTTTGCCAATTATTCTTTTGTTTTTTTAGATTTCTACTTGAGCTGCTAGAAGTAGGTCTCTCTGTTCATATATGATATGGATTGATGGCCACTGAAGATGTATAGCCTCAATAATATTGGTCCATAGGTAATTTCTTATAAAAGAAATTTGTTCAGTAAAATTTACTTGCTTTAGTAAAGTCTTCACATGTTCTTCCAGTCTGTTGGCCCTTTGTTCATGTCCTTTGGCTATTATTAAAGCATTTTTATTGGAGGATTCAAGACTCTGAACTGTCTTTTTCAAATTATTAATCTCATTATTTTTTAGAGACATTTCCTCCATTGCATTTATTATCTGACCTGCTTCATCTATATGTTGTACCTGTGTGGTTGAAGAATATGTAGTTGATGTGGTGGCTGATTGTCAAATACTTGGGCAGTTTGTAAGGTAGAAGATTGGATCCAAAGACTCTCAATTCTGTGTGTTTCTCATATAAATACCAGTCCCCCATCTTGCACTGTTCTGATAACTGCAAGATTTTCTTCATTTCATCATTTATCCTGGGCTGATCTGCCTTGTACAGTAAACTCATAGCTGGCTGGATGAACAAATCTGAAAAATCTGTATAGCTGAATTCACTACCTTCTTTTGTCAATAAAGAAGTCCAAAAGATAATTGATATAGGCTGGCCCTCTCCCTCTATGTTCATTTTCTGTAATGCTATTGGAAAGTGATCAACTTGTGAAAACAAAAACAAGTGAAATAAATATGAAGAATATCTGAAAGAATACCCATTCAGTGGGTAACTTGGTCAATTGATGGTGGATAGAATCAGCTATAAACCTGGCATAGTCAAAAATCATAGCAGGAGCTGACCAGGAGCTAAAGTGGAGAAGAACCCAAGGATGGATTCATCAGTGAACTCATCAGTGAAGTAACCTAATATGAAGGATAACATTGAAATCACATGCCTAGAACCCTCAAGAAACTTGGAAGTAGAATATGGAGGATTTACTTTTGGAATGTCTACATAACAAGTCATGAAAGTCTGGAAAATCTTAAATCTCTTGTGGAAATCTAATCCTAGATATAATTGAGTTAATGCTTCAATGGAAAGGGGCACTGCCTTAGCGTCAAACTGTAACTGCAACATTTCATTGGTAGACTCAGCTGTAATAGAAAATATAATTTCCCTGTCTGCATTCACAATTGCTCTCTGGTCTGGAACATAGTATTTTTGGCATAGTCTTACAAGGTCCTGGCCTGGATGTGTTTTTGGAACTACATATTTGGGTAGATTAGTTTCCCAAATAGGCATTTCATCTTTGTCTAAGAATTTATCAAAACACCAATTGTGAATCTCTAATAGATTGAATTCCACTATAGGGTCTGCAATTTTATAATCGATATCAGTCAAGGGGATGATTTCTATAGTAGGAAATGGTGGCTGAAGAGGATTGACAGATATAATGGTTTTTGTAGTGAGTGCAGGGGTGGATTTTAGGGCTTTTGCTGCTTCAGACTTAGGAGGTTTGGATCCTCCAAGTTTAACAGGCCTATAGCATCCAGCTTTAGGTGTCATTTTCTTCTTTTTCATTTTGAAATAGCTAAAGCAAGATTAAACAATTTGCGATAATTATTTTTTCTTAAATAGAGGGAATTTGAGCAATTCTTAGGCAATTAGGAATCCGGGATATGCGCAACAAGTTTAAGATAGAAAACATGGGTTTTCTGAATAAAAGAGATTTTTTCAGGTAATCTGTAGGTTTTAAAACCTTTTCGAGCTGTGTAATTGATTTTTAGGGGTTTAAACTGAAGATTTGGCTTAAAAAAGAGGCTTTTCAGACAATAGTAATTTCTGGAGAAATTTTGCGAGGGTTTTCCCTGTTTTTAAGCGTTTTTGTGCAATCTTTATGGATAATATCTCAATCTAAAGTTCAATTTTTTCACAGAAGGCTTAAAATTTTGAAATTGCAGGTTTGATCTAGGAAAAATACCTTTTTATTGCAGGTATTTTAGCTGTCGAAAGGGTTTTCGAGTGCTTCAGCGGTTGAATTTGAACTTAGTTTGAATTTCTAGAGTTGAACAAATCTTATCTGGTCTTCAAACAAGGATTTTGCTATTAAATCTGGATTTTTAGGCATGAAATTGATAAAACAAGGTTTAAAACAGGGCTTTGGGAGCTTAAAATGGCTAAGTGGAGATCTTTTAACAGTTGGATGTGAGAATGGCATTGAAAAAATAGTGTAATAAAGGTTTTAAAATTTTGTTATAAATCTTCATTGACTGTAATAAATGCCAGCCATATCAAAAGGCGGGACAGTTTCTGTTTTCGAATGCGAAAACAGGAAATATTTTTCGCGTTGGTAATGGGCAGTAAATGGTTTTAACCAAATCGAACGCGATGCAATAAGAACGCGACACGTCGCCAAGGGGTGGATTCATGAAAACAACCTATTTCGCGCTCATTTGAGCATTGAGTCATCGTTTGGTTTATGGGTGCGAAGTGCATCGTGAGCCGTTGGATCTGGGTGGTTTGGGCGAATGGTCGAGATCAATTTGTAAAGTTGTGGTGGAAAAGGCTGGGTGGGACCCGGGTATTTTACTATGCGTCGGGAGATGGATCTTATAATAAAACCTTTATATATATGCGTTTATAACCAAAGTTTTTATCAAATAAAAAGGTTTTATGTATAGACGGGGTCAATACATGATTTTTGAAAGGGTTTAAGTGGGGATGTTATATATATAAATAGAGTTTATATATATGGTTTAAAAATGTGCGTGAGGTAGGATATGAAGTTAACTGGGGTTAAATTATACAAAACATAATGTTTAATATATCAGGTAAGGCTTAACTGTAAATCAGTTAAAACCTTAGGTTAAACGGTTTTATTCAGAAATTAACATGGATATTAGCTCTTGCAAAAGGCTGCGGAGGTTTTGAAGTTTAGTTTAGATTAAACTTTAGAATAATCTCGGGGAATATATTTTCATTTAGACATATATAAAACATGCCTAAGACCTTTTTATTTTATTTCTATTATATAGTTATAGACTATGGAAATGTCTATTCACTATAGGGGGTGGGATTATTTTATTAAGGTTAGTTTTTTGCCAAAGGGGATATAATTGGGGTTTTTTATTTAAACATGTGGATAATTAACTTTGGCAAAAAATCTTATAATAGTGGGTTTTGGGGATAATTAAATAAAAGGAGTTATATTAATAGGATAAGGTGTGTTTATAGGGATTTAATAACTAAATTAGAGTTAATATGACAAGGAATAATGTAATACATCAAAAATACAATTACATGACTGAGTAAAGTGAAAATGTCAAAGCAAAGCTTTATCATTTGTAATTTCATCACTTTAATCTAGGATATAATGCTTTTTTGAGGGTTATTATGCTTTTATGGATGAAGGAAGTTAGTCAAATCGGGATTTTATATTTCATTAAGTAAAAAAGGGTCTTACTTATGAAATTTTATGGTGATGAGTGTATGAAGGGTAAATGATGATAATTAGGGATTAATATAGGAATTCAACACTTTCAACTTATCAGTCATTGAGCCTTGGGTCCGGTCCCAACAGAAGTTAGCGAAATGCTCTGAGCCCCTTTGACTGAAAGTCTAGAATGCAGATTAACTATAGGGGAGGGGAAATTAGTGATTGTTGTCCGGTGAAAAATATTACAATGATTTTCCCACCTCTTTCCACCTACCCAACTTTTAATCTAACATTTTTTCTTCTTTTTTGCAGGTGCATTTGAGCTAGCAACCTTGAAACATTTTATTCTTTTGAAAGCAATAAAAACTATCTAATTCTACCTTATTTCATCTGAAGGCTCAGATTAAACTGATGAACTCCTATTTATTCTCTACCTATTTACTGATTAGTCAGGATTAAACTATCTGACTAATCTTTATTCACTATCTAAAACATATAAATTGAAACATGACAAGTTAAGATTGAACAGTTCAAGTCATCATGGATTATGGCATTTATTGACACTCTGCCATAATCATCAGTAAAAAGTAAAAAGTAGTGGCATTTGGACTTGCACACTTTCATGTTTTATTTCTTTTCTTTTGAGGTTTATATTTTTTCTAAGTCCTTTGATTTTTCTTTTAGGACTTTTCACTCTCTTTTTGATTTTTGATATTTTTATTTTTTACAAAATATGGGAAAACAACTTGCAGAAGGCAAAGTATGTACGTATTTACAGACTATCATAAGTCAATTCCAAATTATGAACCCTATATTTATAGGACCCTAACAAGAGGTAAGCTTCCTTTTAAATGTTTTTCTTGTGGAAGAGTTAGTCATTATGCTGCAAAGTGTCCTCATAAGGAAATTCATGAAAAAGGAAAGGAAGTAGCAAAAGGAAATAAGAATCAGTTCATCAATAGAAAAAGTTATTATACTCATGAAGATAGTGATGGGTTATCAAATAGTGAAGAAGGAGAATCTGATCAAGATGTTAGACTTCTCATGGATTTTGAAAAAGATTCTAGTGAAGCTAAGGATACCTTTATGGATGCTCTAGAAGATAATTCTTGAAGAAATAAATCAGCTCAAAATATGCGTGGAAGAAAACAAAATAAACACTGTCACCGATGAAATAGGTAACCACACTGTTACCTACTTTTTTTTGGTAGCATAAAAAGCACCCGATTTTGAAAAGTGGTGATGCAGAATCACCTTTTTTTTTTTTAGCACATTTTTGACACTCTAATATTTTTATTTATGAAGTATGAATATTTGTTTTAAAATGTTAGTGATTTTCATGCTAATTTTGAAACGTATTGATGCAACATCAACTTTTTTTCTTTAGAGCGGTGATTTTCATGCTAATTTTGAAACGTATTGATGCAGCATCAACCCTTTTTTTAGAGTGGTGATTTTCATGTTGGTAATAAAACACAAAACTTAGATAAATAAATAAATATATATATATATATATATATATATATATATATATATATAAACAAATAAAAAAAACCAATAAAAAATGTTAAAAAACAAAATTAACTCGTAAAATAAAAAAAATTTAAAAAACAAAAAAATAATTAAAAAAAAACAAAAAAACAAAAATATTCGAAAATTATATCAAAAGAAATGACAAAATTTGAAAAAAAAACACATAATTTAAAGAAAAAAAAAAAAAATTAACTCCAAAAAAAAAAAAAAAAAAAAAAAAAATCAAAAAATCAAAAACATTTTTTATACGTTATTAAAAAAAAACATATAATTAAAAAAAAAAAAAAAAAAAATAGAAAAGTTAAAAATAATTTAAATTACAAAATTAAAATTAAAATTTAGATTATAAAAAGAAAATACAAAAAAGAAAAAATTGAATTTAAAAATTTAAATTAAAAAAATAATAATAATAACAAAACAAAAATACAAATTTTAAAATTAACAAAAAAAAATAAATTTAAAAAAAACAAAATTTAAAATTGAAAAAGAAAATTAAAATAAAAGAATTAAAATTAAAAAAACTATCATTAAAAAACAAAAAAAATGAAAAAAACCACGTGCAAATAATTAAAAAACAAATATCCATAAATTTATTGTTTTTTTAAAAATGAAACAATTTATAAATTTTAAAAATGAAAAACTAAATAAACACAAAGATTAAAAAAAAAATTAAATTAAATTAAAATTTAATAAATTTAATAAATAAATTTTAAACTTAAAAAAATAATTAATCTAAAATATTAAATTTAAAAATAATAATAATAATAATAATTGAATTAAAAAAATAATAATTTTAAATTTTTTGAATTTAAAAAAAAAAAAATCAAATTAGGAGGAGGAGGAGGAGGAGGAGGAGGAGGAGGATTTTTTTATCGTGGTGGCGCTGCCAATTGGCCTCCCGCCAAGGTGGTGGCGGAGGCCGGCCGCTGGGCAGGCGGGGGGCTGCATGAGGCTGGCCGCTGGGCGAGCAGGGGGGCTGACCGCCCTCCCACGACAGGAGGGCGATTCCGGGAATCACCCTCTCGCGGCGGGAGGTCGATTTCGGGAATCGCACTGAGGCTGATTCTGGGAATCGCCCTCCCGCTATCAGAGGGCGATTCCCAGAATCGGCCTCTCGCCGCGGGAGGGCGATTCCCGGAATCAGCCTCAGGGCGATTCCTGGAATCGGCCTCCCGCCCAGCGGCTGGCCTCCGCTGCCACCTGGGCGGGAGGCCGATTGGCGATACCACCACAATCAAAAAGTTTTTTTTTTATTTTTTTTATTTTTTTTTTAAATAAATATTTTTTTATTATTATTTTTATTTATTTTTTATTTTTTAATTTTTTTTTTCTAAATTTTGTTAATAATTTTTATTAAATTATATATATATATATATATATATATATATATATATATATATATATATATATATATATATATATATATATATATATTTAATTGAATTTTTTTTTTTTTTTTTTTAATTAAATTTTATGTTTAGTTTTTTCATTTAATTTTTTAAAATTTAGTAAAATTTGTATTTTTTTTTTTTAATTTATTTTAATTTAATACTTTTTTTTTAATTTTTAATTTTTTTATTATTATTTTTTTAATTATATATATATATATATATATATATATATATATATATATATATATATATATATATATTTTATTTCAATTAAAATTGTGTATTTAAAATTAGATTTATTTATTTATTTATAAATTAAACTTAATATTTTCAAATTAATTTGTTTTTTATTTTATTTTTTATTTAATATATTTTATTTTTTTCATTTTTTTTCAAATTTAATTGATTTTTAAAGTTTTTTAACTTTTTATTTTAACAAAGATTTTTTTTTAAATTTATTTATTTTTTAAATTTATTTGTTATTTCAAAATTTATTTGTTTATTCATTTATTTATTAAAATTTAATTTAATTTTTTTTTTAATTTAATTTGTTATTTTAAGATTAACAATTTTTTTTAAAAATTTAATAAAATCTAATATATATATTTTTAATTTAAGTTCATATATATATATATATATATATATATATATATATATATATATATATATATATATATATATATAATTTTTTATAATTTAAATTTAATTTATTTTTTAAAATCTATTTGTTTTTTTAATATATATATTTTTAAATTTAATATTTTTATTGTATTTTATTTTTTATTTTTTATTTTTAATTAATTTTTATTTTTTTATTTTTAATTTCAATAGTGTTTTTTTTTTTTTTTTAAGTTTTAAATTTATTAAAATTTAATATATTTCTGAACTTTAATTTTTTATTTTAAAATTTAATTTTTTATTTTTTTATAAATTTAATAAACATTTTCTTTTTCTTTTTTAAATTTAATTTCTAGATTTAATTTTTTATAATTTATTTCCTTTTTTTAACTTGTTTTTCTTTTTAATTTAATATTTTTCTTTTTTTATTTCTATATATTTTGAAATTTTAATCTTTAAATTTTTTTTATTTTTTTCTTAAATTTTAGGTTTTTTTTAATGTTTGAATTAATTTTTTTTTTTTTCGTTTTTATTTTTATTTTTTTATTCCTATATATTTTTAAATTTTAAGCTTTAAAATGTTTTTATTTTTTAAATTTATTTTTTTTCTTAAATTTTAGGTTTTTTTTTAATGTTTGAATTTTAAAAATTAAAAAATGTTATTTCTATTTTTTAAAATGTCAAAAATATGACACAATTTTTTTTTTTGTTATTCCAGCATCAACTGGTTTTGTTTTGAGGGTGTTTTTTCAATCCTTTTTTCAAGAAACAATTTTGTTTTTAGCATAATTTTATAAAATGTTGAAATTTGACCTTCAAAAAAATCCAAGTGCGTTCTGGAATACACTTTTTTTGTTTTTGGGGTGTTTTTTCATGTTTTTTGAGTCTTTTTGGGCTAGAGTTCCCGTTTTGAGGTCAGGTTACCTGTTTCATCGGTAACAGTGTTAATATCCATAGAAACTGTTATCACAAAATATGACCTGATAGTGAAGCTATCTTGACTCCACGGCCCAATGAATGTTTGCTAATCTGTGATACAACCAATTATATTATTCTATCTTTTTACCTTAGAGTTAGCCATCTATCCATTAATCAAATATCATAAGCCCTTGAGAGAGCCCTCTCAGGTTGAGGAGGCTAAGCCTCAGCCAAAAGATTGGTCTGAAACAATTACACAAAGTTTACTTGATGGGCAACCTATCAGGTCAGATTTTGCGATAACATAAACTCTAAAGAATCAGCTTGAAGAAAACGAGAAACACAATGAGAAATTAGAATGTGAAATAGTAAGTCTAAGAAAGGAAATTGAGAAAGTGAAAACCTTGAATCTTAGATTTGCTAAAGGGTCTGAAACCTTAGATGAAATTACCAAGTTACAACGCTCTCCTCTTATAAATACAGGTCTTGGATACATTGGAGAATCCTCTCAGTCTTCAGAACCAAGCTATCTAAATGCAGCTAAAGCCATCCTACAATATTTTGTCACTCAACAAGAGAACAAAGAAACTCTATGGGTAAAGCATGACAACTTTAATACAAAGAAAAATCACATAAATATCAATCAGAGAAATACTAATCAGCAGGTAAAGACAAATAGAATGTTTCATGATCACAGAAGTTTCTTGTTTAATGGACAATGTTTCTCATGTCATAATTTTGGTCATAAAGTTGTTCAATGTGTTGCATACAAAACCATCGTGACTAGAGAAGCAAGAAAGCAAAGAAATGAGACTGGAATAAAGAAGAATACTTATAACAACTTTTCTCCTCTTCAAAATGAAATTGAATGTGCTTATTGCAATAACTTTGGTCATGAAGAATTTGAATGCAGGAGCAAACTTAAGCCAAAAGAGCATATACCTTTTCCAAGTTATGGAGAAAAAAGGACTTACAGGTTGAGAACTGTGGCCTAGCCTTATTTGCAAAAGGGGAAGAAAATCAATGGTACATTGATAGCGGATGCTCAAAACACATGACAGTTGACATAAATAAACTCCTTACATATAATGCTCTAGAAAGAGAAAATAATGTTACCTTTGGAAATGATACTCCTGCTATCATTAAAGGAAAAGGTTATGTTTTCTTAAAGGAAAAAGTGAAAGCTAAAAATGTTATGTATGTGGATGGATTAAAACATAACCTGTTAAGTGTGAGTCAAATGTGTGATTAAGGAACCGAAGTTTTCTTTAGCTCAAAAGAATGTGTGGTACGTGAACTTGACACTGGAAAAACAATAATAAAAGGAACTAGAACACCAAGAAATCTGTATGTATTGAAAGGCTGCAAAGAACAATGTTACTTGGATAAATTTCAAAAAATTGGTTATGGAACAGAAGATTGGGGCATTTAGCTTCTCTCAAATCAGCAAATCTAATAGACTCAAAGTTGTTTGTGATCTTCCCAGCATCACTCTACTTGAAAATACCATATGCAAATCTTGCCAATTCGGTAAGAAAACCAGAGTGCAATTCAATGCCAAAGAAGGATTAGCAAGTAAGCCTCTTGAAATCATTCATACCGACTTATGTGGACCTATGAGGAAAAAGTCACCCCGTGGAGAACAATACTATATTCTATTTATTGATGACTTCTCTAGAATGTGTTGGATTGGGTTACTAAAAGACAAAGATGAAGCATTTGAAAAATTTCAGATCTTCAAAGCCCTGATTGAAAATGAATTAGATCTCAAAATCAAATGTATTATATCTGACCGAGGAGGGGAATATATATCAGATGAATTCTTTGATTTCTGTGAACAACATGGCATAAAAAGACATTTTTGTAGCTGGAACCCCACAGCAAAATGGCGTGGCAGAAATAATGAATAGAACAGTTCAACAGATGGCTCGTGCTATGCTTGATGATTCTGGAACACCTGACACCTTTTGGGGAGAAGCAACACATACCATTGTAAATATTCTTAACAAGGCTCATATTCGTGTGAATAGTGATAAATCTCCCTATTAGCTCTGGTATGGTACTCTTCCAACTATAAAGCATTTTAGAGTCTTTGGAAGAAAATGTTTTATCAAGAAAAATGATGAAAAGCTTGGTATGTTTGAACCTAGAGCAGATGAATATTTCTTGGCTATTCTTCTAGAATTAAAGCATATAAATGTTACAATAAAAGGCTTGGGGAACTAAAATTTTTTCTTGGCTTGCAAGTACAACAAGCAACAAATGGCATATTTTTATCACAAGAAAAATATCTTAAGCATATTCTGAAGAAATATGGGATGGAAGACTGCAAACCAGTGAGTACTCCAATGATAACAGGATATAACCTTAGTTCTCATGATGATTCTCCCACAGTGAATCAACCAAAATATAGATCCATGATTGGAAGCCTGCTTTATCTAACTAGGAAAAGACCAAATATTATGCATGTAGTAGGGATTGTTGGACGATTCCAAGCCAATCCGAAAGAGTCTCACCTTCAGGCTGTAAAAAGAATATTCAAGTATCTACAAGGGACTCAAGATTTTGGTCTATGGTATCCAAAGAATGCTGATCTCACTCTTCATGCTTATACAGATGTAGACTAGGCTGGAAATGTTGATGATAGAAGAAGCACTAGTGGTGGTGCATTCTATATGGGGCCCTAATTAGTATCTTGGTTCAACAATAAACAAAGTTCTATTTCCTTATCTACAGCGGAAGCAGAATATGTGGCTACAAAATCATGTTTCACACAACTTCTATGGATGATGCAGACTCTACTAGACATTCAAATGAAATGTTCACCTCCCATCTCCATATTATGTGATAATACAAGTGCCATTAGTATCTCAAAGAATCCTATTATGCATTCCAAGACCAAGCACATTCCTATCAAGTATCACTTCCTACATGAACAAGTGCTTGAACAAAAGGTTAATTTGGAGTATGTTCCCTCCAAAGAACAAGTTGCTGATATCTTTACTAAACCTCTTCCCAGGGAAGCGTTCGAATATCTCAGACAGAATCTGGAAGTTGTCTCTGCCTCTCTGATCAAGTATGCTTAATTTCAGAATATTGAATTTCGGTACGCGGGTTCTATAAAGGCGAATCACATATATACGCGAGTTTCTGTGCATCAAACCGCGTATGCATTTTTCCTGACAGAAATTCTATGAGTCAGCATTCAGAACGGATATGGAGCTGTTGGGTGATCTCTGTTTTGATTCAGTATTCATTTTTTGTATCGCTCTCTGATATATATTTCCTTGTTTAAGTTGCTTTGATGAATTGATTGTTGAAGATGTTCAGGATGCACAAGCTTAGGGGGAGCACATGCCTTGTTGAAAAGGATGCATTGTTAGCATTTTGATTTGATACTGCTATGATCTCCTGCTTGAGATTATTTGAGTCATATTTGTAATTTTCTGAAAAGGTCATGTAGAGACCAATGATGTAAAATTGTTATATTCAGTCATGAAAAGACTTTTTCAAATTTGTAAACCCACTTGGCTGGGTAGTTGAGTCTATTATGTAATTCCACTTGGTTGGATCATTGATGTAAGTTTGAGTCCTTGATGATAGGAAAGGTTATTGAATCACGTACTTCATTGAAAATATGTCTGAAGATTCAATAAGAACTCATGGGGAGCATGGTCAATTCAGTGCACGTCAGATCTGCAAGGAAAGAGAAACCCTGTTTTGGTATTAATCCGCTCTTTTCCTTTGATGTCAAAGGGGGATAATATTGCGGGTGTTTGAATAAAGGTTATGCTTAATGTATCTATGATCATGGTTGCCATCAAGTCCAAAGGGGGAGATTGTTGGCAATATGTTTCCTATGTCCTAATATAGTGTAATGTTGTCCTTGATGACAACTCTCTGGAAAAGGATGCAGTATATGTCTTTATGGAGAACCTCAATAGTCTATCAGAAGAATTATGGAGAAGATTTGATAATTTTGATATTACAGGATCTATACGCGAGTTTGTAAAGGCCAAGTCACGTATACATGCAAATAAGTACGTTCCAAGTTGCGTATGCCTTTTGCGCTCCAAAAATTTTGATACCAAGGGGCATTACCATGGTATTATCTCACAGTATTGAGCGTTGAGTTGTCTATTTGATTCCAGCCGAGAATACCATAGGCTGTTGTGTGGTTTTGACTCATGGTATTGGTAAAGGCTACATCTATATAAGGATAATAAGATATAGTGCAATGGTGTGCATATGTAAGGGATGTCACTAATACTTCTCTCTGAGGTATATCTGCATGGGATGAACTCTGGTTAAATGATAAATATGAATCTATGATGCACCCTTGAATAAAAATGATGAATCAAGATCTCTAGATCTGAAATGCCTATGTTCCTGCATGATTTATTGAATAGATGATTAGATCAGTGATCTGGTGCATGCTTGCTAAAGTAAAGTGAAGAAATCTGGGTAATTCCTATAGATCTGATGCATTCTGCAAAATTCATATTTACAGATCTATACGCTAGTTCGTCATGGTGAATGTGCGTATATACGCGGATTTGTCTTAGAAAAAGCGCATATGGAAGTTAGGGTTTTCTGAAGCCTGTTGCAGAGGATTTTTTGGTTATTACTGCTATATTTCTGTTGTCTGTCAATGAAGTCTTCTTGTAGATCTGGGTTGTTTGATTGCTGTATATGCTGCCAAGATGATTATGTACAAATCTAATCAATGAGTGAGAAAACATGGTTAAGGATGACTGACTGTCTAAGGGTTCTACATTTCTGAAAAGATGTCTGACTGAATGCCTCAGATTTGGATCTGAGACTGATTACATTCTGAAAAACAGTATTCACAGAGCTATACAAAGGTTGGTGTGAAGGAAAGTGCATATACACGCGGGTTTAGTGAAAATAAGTAGTGCATGAATTTTAAGTTGATGAATGTTAAGGGTTAAGTTTGATTCTGCATCCTTATTCTAAAGTCTGGGTTATTTCTGTGTTCTGGTTACAGTGTTCTCACTATTCTAATTGAAGTTTGGGTTAAGTTTATTATTGATGATCTTTATGATGATTTGAGTTGAAGCTGTGGGATCTAGTATGAAAATTAATGAAACATGGTCTGCAGTGGTTCTGAGGGTTGAAGCCTTCAGTGTGGAAGTAGAAGCTTCCTGCGAGTAGTAGCTGGCATTCTGATCAAGGGGTTGAAGCTCCTTTCCAGGAGTGGCTGGTAAACGAGAAGCAAGGGGGTTGTAGCTCCCTTCCAGTAGCAGTTGGAGAACGAGAGAAGGTAGTAGCCTTCTACAGGTAGTTGCCTATGTACTGATATAAGTCTGCATCAGTACAATATTGTAAGCAATTTTCCATATAATAAATATTGAAGACAAAGACGACAATAGCGGTGATTTTCTCCCGAATTGGGTTTCCACATAAATATTGGTGTTCATGTGTGATGCTCTTGTGATCTGTTATCTTGCTGTTACTGCTCATACTTACTGCTTAACTAATAGATACATAACTAATAATATGAGTTAAACATTGTTTCTGAAAGTTTTCTAACAATTCAATCGTATTAGTATACGCAAGTTTCTTTTAGCATATGCACGTGTATACGCAAGTTTAGTTCATTAAAGTTGCATATGGTATTCTGCAAAGAAAATTTTAAAGTTATCAAGAACAATAAAAATACTGATTCACCCCCCCTCTCAGTATTTTTCCCAACACAACCCTCTGCCACTACCCCCACTCAGTGATGCTCATGATAACATAACACTGCATTTACAATGTGTAGGAGTAGACCACGACGATGAGATGAGACCACTCTTATGGTGTTCCTATGCATATGTCGAGGAGTCTCATCAAGCCTCCTCGGAGGAACACCCAAAGTCGGTCCCTCGACATTGCAAGTGAACTCTCGTAGCTCTTCATCCTCATCCTCTATCTCCTCTACCAACTTTGGGCCAGGGCCTGTGGTACATGTCTCTGCAATGGATAATATCCAACCAGGTGTGTAGGTTCCACACCTGCATGTAAAAAATCATGTCATTAGAAACTATGTACTCTAGTAAAAAAACCACAAAAAATAAAATATCCCAAAAATCCCAAAAAATTACAAAACAAAAGCTTTTTTTTTTTTTACCTCTCCCATCGAAACCTTCCCCAAGGAGAAAGGCTATGCTGGTATCTCCAGATAAATCCACCCCATCATATGGACAATCGTCCACTGGAAATACAACTTCCCTAAACAATTTCCAATATGTAACTAGGAATATGTTGTCACCATGTACTCCATCATATCGTGGCAAACTCAGACTCCATCTCACCATACGAGGTCGTATAGTTGGTGGAGAGGATTCATAGTCCAATTTTGGGCCTCATCAATGGAATATTCTAAAAAATGAAGCTCGCAAGTAAAATTTTATACTCGCAAGTGTCACTCCTTCTCCTCTTTAACCTTGTAAGTTTGTCCTTCACACTAGTCACCATCCCTCACACTAGTTAAATAGGGTGGGTTCCGAACATCATAAACATAACTCCAGTTGTGTCATTGTTACCGCATGGGGTGCTACTGGCCTTGTGACTCAAACCACTATGTAGGTTATAGTCCAAAGGGTTAAATACTCTATCTTCTCTATGAGGATATTATTTTTGTCTGCCCCTTCCACCACCCTACAGTGGGAAAATCTCATGCTTTTGATTGTCTCACCTGAGCGGCTACGCACCCCTATCAACACCACCAGATCCCCCCGCCTTGATAAAATGGTGAGGAAGTAGATGTATTAGGTTTCTATGGTGAACCTCTCTGGCCCAACAATGAATTTTTGGGTGTCCACATCCCACCACATGATAATGACAGTCAGGAGATAATGTTTTCTTGCCATGCTTGATACCCTGAAGAACTTCAACAATCCACAATCTCTTAAGGCATTGATGGTTGGCCCATGAGCCATGGCTTGAATCTCATTATTAGAATGTTTCCTATCCCTCCATTCATACACCATGGTTTCCCCTACACCCACATTACAAATATCGGTCACTATCATTTGACAGGGAAACACACAAAAAACAGAGCTCTAAAACAAACATTTTGAAAAATTCATTTTTTTCCCTTGGGTCATGGCCTTGACACAAGAAACCCACAACCGAGCCATGAGCTACCCTTGGCAAGCCCACATACGAGCTTTTTGTGCCGCTCGATGCCCGTGACAAGCCCACAACCAGGGAAATTTTCCCTTACTACAACACTCCATTACTTTGCAAACTCAGTGACTTGGCCTATACATGCTTAAATGACTGATGTGGAAGAAATTTACACTTACTTGCTTGAGATCACAACTTGGTCCTATTTGATCCTCCTTGATCCTTCTTTCTCTTGCCCTTTAATCCTTGGAAGGTCACTCGTTTCTTACAAACTTCATAATGAGAAAATAGAGAGGGGTGAGTTTATTTTATGACCCTTTTTTGTCATATTTTGGGCATATTCAAGAATATTCCTTTTTTAATATTTGGTACAAGTGGATTTTTTGAGCTTTATGATCTGTTTTGAGTCTAACTTTTGCAGGAAGACTTGGGAGTCATATTATTCTTTAATCTTGAAATGATACTACTGGACCTCAAGTATCATCCTTTACTAGCATATAGGGGTAGGTCATTAGCGATGATTTTGCATTTTGACCGTCAGCACTATTTATGCCTTAGGTACGACCCTATCAAGCCATGAATTTTTCCACTTCCTATGTGCATCTCGTAGCTTGGAGGTAAAGCTTACCCGATCATGGATACCCTAGTTAGCACCTTCTTGCCGTATTGGTCTCCATGTAGTCAATATTTTGATAATTTTCGGAATCCCTCCTTCTGATCTGCCATGACCTAGAATTTGAACCTCATGTCATATTTTTGGCCATACCCTAGGAGGTTTCCACATTTTATCCCTCGTGATTGCCATATTTTATCAGCCTACTAATATATATTTGATCCTTGGTTTCTCTCATCCATCATCGTCATCTGCTCATCCTACCATTTTCACTCACTTGGTGTTTTACCATTTATTGGAGGAACTGCTACAATGAATGGTCCTATTGGCTAGCCTCGTGTCCACCTTATGTCATGAGAAGTTCCAAAATTACCAGAACTAGTTGCTTCCCTTTATACCACTTGTTCCTCTAGGAGGAGTATCCTTTAAGCTATTTTCAAGCTCCTTAAGTTAGAAAATATTTATGAGTGAACTTGTCTACTTCACGCTCGTAAAAGTACCTGAAGTGTCATCTACCCAGTATAAGTTTAACCCTTCTCTAGATTGGGATAGACTTGTTATGAAAAGGGAATACCCTAGTATACTGTGGCTAGGAGGTTCTCCCTTGTATAATTTTCTCTTTTTTGGGCTTGGGGGATAAATTTACAAAAAATGAACTTATAAAAAGAGAAGGGAGGGAACACCTATCTTCATTTTTTATATATTCGACAACATCAATTGCATCACCCTTGAACATGGCACCTATCTATCTAATTATCTTACAGTTAGGTTTTAGCTTTCATTAGGAGTCGTACCATCCATATGAGTCTTTTTACTCCTTCAGCTGATTACTCTTCCAGTCATATGGAGCGGGCCTTGATGCCTCTTGCATCATTTCATGATATCACATGGTGCTCAATTAGTCATGTTGCAATGTCACTCTTGTGTGATGTCGTTATATGTTCAAGTGAAGTCTCAACCTATGTTAGCCATCTACAGTAGCCTTTTTACCATTTTGGGTCGGCCATCCCTATGTCAATTTTAGTTCATCGCTTCATGAATTCATCCATACATCACATCATCATGTTCAGTTTCGTGTTGATTGATGGGGGATACATTAAGCCCCTCCTTTGAATTATATTCTCATTTCGACTTCAGCTCATTATCCAAGAGCTTGATCTAGGAACTGGTAGTACCTTGGAGTTTGGGGTCCTCAGTGGAAGGAATCCTCGTGATCGAAAGTGGGTTTACATCATTGGATCTTGATTGGTCAATTTCACTGGTTTTCAACATCATCTCATTCATTTTCACTTAATGGAATGTACTAGGTACCTTGTGATCCATATTCCTTGTTGGTGAATTACCTCATGTATGTATTTGGTTTACCTCATTGGATGGTAATCGAGCGGTTTCTACCATTGCTCGACTTCCGCTCATTTATTTGCAGGAGTACATTCATACCATGGGGTCATGTAGAAGACCCTGGGTTAGGGCCATTCCACCCTTCCCAGGCTACATTGGAGTTATGTATCATTCATGTAATATTATGGCTATCTCAAACACTTATTTGTCTATCATGTGTCCATAGTACCACTGATGTATACTGTTGATGGGCCTCTAAATTAGAAATAAATTAAGGACCATACAACCTTTATTAGGCACATAAAAGATATATTAAATATATCCTTCTACACTTAATAATGTTTTTTATCCTTTAATATGTTCTTAGGAAGGTTTACAGATAATTTCATATTTGTGCCTAATATTATTTATTTTTGTAGAATATTGTGAGAATATTAGGCAGATTATGAAGATTTGGAGAAGGAGATAATTTAGGGACTTGCTCCCTAC
The DNA here is from genome assembly GCA_034641835.2 of Pinus albicaulis. Lineage (NCBI taxonomy): Eukaryota > Viridiplantae > Streptophyta > Pinopsida > Pinales > Pinaceae > Pinus > Pinus albicaulis. Next base: position 1,907,452,164 of record CM076578.1, read on the forward strand.
TACTGGAGGATCAAGATTGAAGAATAAATTAACAAAATATCATGAAATAATTGAGAAATTCTGGATATTTTGGAACTCCGATGATTGAGAAAATATAGGAATGTGTTCCCCGTCATTTACTGAAAACTCCTAGTGTTGGGAACCAGATCCAATATTTGACGGATTTTGAAGGGGAAAGGTTCCTCATTTCAAGGGGAATGGTTCCTCATCATTTTGTATAAGTACCAATTAGAATTGGCCTCTAGGGGCATGCATTTTTCAGTCTTATTGTGGAGAAAACTTTTGTTCTGGTAGCTCCACTTTATTTTCTTACAAAGAAGCCAACAGTGGAACAATTATACAAGTGACCTACTTCCCATCCCTTTTAGTTGTGAACTCGGCACAAGTTACCCCACAAGTGGAACACCTCCCGAGAGGACTGAGAGAGTATGAATAATATCCATCCCAAGTACAGAGAAGATGAACTTGACCTTTGACTTGTGTATGTGCCCTAGAAAGAAAGGCTACTATGGTCACCACGTACAATAACATGACCTGGGGGGATAGTCGCAGGAAAAATCATCATGCAAGGGTAGGAAACTTATTCCCAAAAGGAGAAAATACCTAAAACCCCTTGAGAGTTACCTCCCAAGTGTTCCCGAAGTGATAAACACCATTTGCATGGGTGCCAATTCCGCTATATCGCACCACTGGAAACTAAGCGAAATGGTTTGTGTCACCCCACTTATCCCAGGTGTGACCTCGTGCTTAACCCTTTTGTGAGGAGGGCTTCCTAGACCGCACTACTGCAAATGGATTTTCACTCCCTACCACAAGATTTTGAGTTAAGATTTGTGGTTTTTGAGTGGCTAACTTACACTCCTATCTCGAAGACCCTAGCCTAAGCTAATGTTAGTGTACTACCAGTGAAAAAAAAAATGAATAGAATTGACTACAAGTGAAAACAAAAGACGAATCAAACTACTTTTAATGGTTGTTGTTTACTCAAGCAGGAAGAAATGTGAAACTGAAATGCTGTGTAGGACTCTTAGTTAGTCACCCCAATGTAGAGCTATATGAAATATTTCATTTTCAATTCGATGAATTATAGCTATGAGAGGGAAAGAGATTATCTAACACGGCAATGCCTACTAAGATGAAATTTTCTATTAAGTCTTCCTGAATGCCAATTTTCCAAAGAATTTTAATTAATGACCCAAAAATATACCAAAAATGAATCCGATACGGATACCAAAACAAGTATCCCAAGTAAGAACACAAATCACTCCAAAATTAGAAAAACTAGGGAAAAAAAACCCAAACAAACACACACTAAAAGAAATCAAAATGAAAGCCAAAGTGGAAACAAAATATGGCAATGTCAATCCAGCTAGTGTTGTAGCACAATGACACCATGTTTCGGGGAATATCACCCTAGAGGTTGGTTGGGGTACAACCTCCACAGAGCAGGGGCATGCTATCAAAGAAGGACTCACACAACCATGCACGTTCAGAAAAACTAAATAGAGTAGGATGAGAAAGTTACCCGTAGGTCCTACGGTTGAAGTAGATCCAGCGGGGTCCAAACCCCCAGCAACCGTCCTTCCTTCTTAACCTGAAAGACAAGAAGAAACAAGCACAAAGAACTGGTTGTACAGCATATATCTACTCTAAATGTTAGTGAGATTCATATAAAACATTAAATAAATCATAATGAATGCTTAAATAACAAATATTCTCATACATATAAGCATACACTAACACGTTTATTTCGGGAACAACATGGTACTTCTGTATTATAAATAGCATGTACAAAAGTAACGAGTGGAGAGATCACCTGATCCTTCCACGGCCTTCGAGCAGACCGTCGTCTGGATCCGTCCAGCCCCTTGCCTCGCTAAGACTCCTTCCAAACTGGTGCATACGAGATGACATATAAAGGGATGTGCATCTCAAGGAAACAAGGGTTTCCTACAATGAACTGGGAAAGTGCAGGAGGCACGGGGAATCAGACTTGGATAGGGAATACTAACAGAGTATAATATCAATAATTCTCTCTCTCCCTTAGGCCATACACATGAGGGGTTTTTATACTCCCTCCAAGTAGTTTCAACAGTTGGAAACAGTTGGCCACGGGCTGGGGTGGTTGAACTACCTGAGTAACCATCAACCCAGCGTGAAATTAGGGATTTTTTATATATTTTTTAATCATTTTAATGGAATACACGGAATAGTCTAGCTGAACTCGCGTATACACGCGAAAAAGTACGGGCATAATCGCGTATGGGGATTTTTACACTGTTTTTTAGTGAATTTGTCCAAGTCTGTAGGAATGGGTGCCCAAAAAGCCATAAAGCAATCATGAATCATATCAAGGTGAGAAATGATGCTATAACAGATGCCCCCTAATATATGAGGTCAGAAGGGGTACATGATGGCCGAAATGTATTATGCACATAGAAAGAACTTCGCAAGGACAAGAGAGGACTTCACCAGATTTCAGCCTGCCAAAAACAAATGAAAGAAACAAAGAGTCAACTCATGCTGAGGCGGGCATACCCATGCTCAGTCAAAAATACATCATATGGAAAGTACTGAATAGATCCAATATGTATACAAGTATAACTGAACTGAAAGTACATAAGGAATCATCTGCGCAGGGCCCAGAAATACAAGTCTGAATCAATGTCCAAGTATCACATATAACAAGCTGATCAATAATGATGCAACTGGATGTCTGATCATATAAGTAACTGAATCTCCAAGTACCGAATCATAAGTGGTGGAACAACCGGTACAATCACGCAACTCGGGAGCCAACATATAGGATGCTGCTGTACTGAACTGCAACATATAAGGGTGGACGGCATCACTGGCAGAAACTGAAAGGACTGTCACAAGTGAACCGAAAAATGCTGATGCAACCCGAGGTCTTCACCGATCACTATGGCACAATTCTACACAATGGGAATAAATGAGCTGAAGTCGACCATGTGAGAAATTGTTGGATTACCGGTCAATAATGTATACCGTTAACCAACGCGAGACAACCCACCAATAATGAAAATGAGTGTCAAGGTGCCCCAGTACAATCTAACAAGTGCGAATGAATGAGCTGAAGTCGAACACTTGGAAGAATCTACCAATCAGGAGGCAATGATGAATCCCCACTGTCGATAGCGAAGAGTCTGCCACTGATGACTGCAAACCCTAAGGTACTGACAAAAAGACTCTAGACCTTATTCCTAGAGCAATGAGTCGGAGTTGATGGGAAAATATCTGCTGGAAGGAAGGCATTAAGGCATCCCACATCAGTCCAGCGCGAGTGTAACCCGCAGGCCAAGATTTGGAAGGAATCGGACGAAGTAGAGCGATGGAACCAAAATCGAAGTACGTTTCCGACATGCACAAGATAAAGCTAGCGCACGGAAGAAACCCTCTGAACCAACCAATAATGAAAGCTGACACAGAGGCGAGAAATCCACCGATAGGGTCAAATGGAAATCAAGGTACTGCACGAATCCCAAGTGTGATAATGTGTGCTGACATCGAACACAGGGGAAACCACTCAGTCAAAGACCCATGATGATGATCAAATGCTGAGCACGAGGTCACCTATCAATAATGAAAATAGGCCCAAGGTGCGGCTCTAGGTTTGCTCTCAGAGCAATGTGTCGTAGTCGATAAGAGACAAACCCGTCGGCAGGAAGTCAATGGGGACCTTCTCAAACCAGCACGAGCAGAAGATCAAAACATCTGATGTGATAGAACATGATACTGATAAGACCGGGAAGGCCGACTGAATAATGAGTCAAGAGACACCGCAGAATGGCCGACTCTGGTTAGACTTCCCTTGAACAAAAGCAAGACTCATGATGACCATGGCAGTAAAAGTGACACTGTATAAGTCTGTTATGCAGGAGGCAGAACAAACTCTCCATATGATTGGAAGAGATAACCAACCGGGGGAGAACTGACAAGTGAAACATGGTAAAGGCTGAACCTAGGTCAAAACTAGAACCATGCCAAATGAAGGAGATATATATAAGTATATGTGCTTTGTTCAAGGGCGACAAACTGACTCTGTACTGCCATCAAAACAACGAAGATACATCCCGTTCCCGCTCTTTTTGTTATATTTGATTTTTTTGTCTTTTTCATATAATAAGCCTGAAAAAGAATAAAAGAATGCTATGGTACAATGGATAGAACGAGTATCAAGAAAGCATATGCACTAGTTCCTGGGATTGGAACAATCCTATGCTCAATGCAAGGTGGCGAAAACTGGTCAGTGATACTCATAGGAACGTTCCATCCATGGGTACAAAGGTGTCAAGTCGTGATAGCTAAGTGCATGCAATGGTTAACTTGTACATAAAGTCAAGGTCAAAAGTTGGCTTAAACATCGAGTCCAAATGAAGCCGGCTAAAGGCCAGGATAAACAAGTAGCCAATATGCAATGCAGTAATACAACTTAATGACACCAGGGAGCCTCTAGGGTAAAAGCCAGAAAAAATGATAAGTGATGAAGAAGAAGAATGAAGCTTCAACACATAAGACATGGCGGGACTAAAGAGGACTCTCGAGCCTACATAAAACGTAGCATGGGCAACAAGTGATAGCGAGGAACTAACTAGGAAGCCCATGTAAAGGAAGGCTCTACCATCAAGTTATGATTAAATAATCGGCGAGTGAAATGGGTGTAGTACTCATGACCTGATGGGATCGACCCTAAGGCAAGTGATCAGTATGGAGGCCAGAATGCAAGATGCAACAGAAAGTGATTTCCCTAACCTATATGCTAGTGAAGATCATATACCTGCCGTGACGAGTCGGTAATCATGGATAAAAAACCGGGAAAAATCTCAAAATTGTCAAAATGTACCTGAAAACATACCAGACTGGGCACTTCCAAGCAATCGAGTTATGCAGCTTAAGATATATCGAAAAAATAAGCATAAGTAATTTTTGCGAAAATTTTCAACTTTTTAGCCATAAATAGACAAATTACCTCTCATTTGGTTCATTATTGCATAGCTGATTTGGAAAAAGTGCTCTGGAGCAAAAAACTTCTTTCGTCAAATCAGGAACAACCGACCGTCGGAATTCAGCGAAACTTCAGGTAGGCTCCATAATCATCCTGTTTATTCATTTTGTCCATTTGGAAATTAAAATTAAGTGATTTTTTGCTTTAAAACCCTTGCTAAAATATGCGGACTTGCGCATACGCGGGTTCAATGAAGGAAACTCGCGTATACACGCGACTGTGCGCAGAAAAAGTCGCGTATGCGCAGGTCCGAATGCAAAAAAGCGTGGCTAAAGCAGAATTTGTTGAAATTTGACAGGATGACAATCTCATGGAGGGAACGTGAGCATAGCGCAATAGACCAAGAGGTCATGCAAGATCGCGCATCGCAAAATATCCTCCGGAATTGTGGGTTGTTCAAATTCTTCAAAATGCCCAATATGAAAAGCAATGCGCGATTGCTAGAAATGCTCGTAAATTACTGGGAACCAGATCAGGATTGCTTCATAATTGATCAGATGCCAATACGCATTGAAGTGGAGGATATATATTTCATCACTGGACTCTCCAGGAGGGGAGAACCAATAGACTTGCACGGAAAGCCCCTGGGAGGGTTAACCGTGGAAGATTATGTCCACGTATATTGCGTAGAGGGTTCCAAAAAGGTTGGAACTCAGATTGCAATTAAAGATATCAGGGATTTGCACATGAAAATCCTCCTTTTCACCATCAGCAGAGTGGCAGGATCTGCCTCACTACATCAGGCGTCCAGGACGCAAATGAGCATAGCTGTAGAGTGTTCGACTCATGTGTACGATTGGTGCACAGCCCTGTTACTGAATATGAAACAACAATTGACCTCAATCCGCCAAGTAAAGACCAAACATTTTGGCTACGGTACAATTTTGACAACATTCTTCTTTGAGAAGATTCCAGCTTTGAGACCCAGAGTCATCTCTACCATCAGTAGCCCGCGGGACCCAAGAATTGCCCATTGGGCAGACATGATGAAGAGACTGGGGGGTAGTGAAGTACCCCGGACCACATGGGATGATGAGTTCTTCCTTTGGTGGGGAGAACAAATCATCGCAGTGGACAACTATCTCTATGCCGGGATGGACTTTCGTGGAGATCCAGATCTAGTTCTTCCACCAGGCATGGCATGGGGTGCAGTCGGTAAGTTTGCAAAATTTTTTTGACTTATATAATTTTTTTGGATTTTTTCAAATATGTATGAAAAAATGAAAAACAAACATGTTTTTGATTGGATTCATAATGACTGATAATTAAAAATGATCATGTTTCAGATGTTGGACTAGTTCGACCTGAGGGGCTCCCGCGCCACAAGCGCCGCAGGGGCGAGGCAGAGACAGTGGATTCTGACAGGACACTCCAGGCCGTGCAGAGAAACTTGGAGAGATTAACCCGCCAAATCCCTATGGCTGCCGTGGAGGACTTGCCTGAAGCCATCCAGAGACGGGTGGTAGGAGTACCCCGCGACTGGGTTAGATTATTCCGCCATGTGGCCACTGCAGTCACGTTCTATAGGAACGCGGCTCTTGGGCAGGGACCTCAGGAGTAGACAGATATTATGTATTAGATGACTGTATATTCTTTTTTGAGACTGAACATGATGGGGGCATAAGCCCAAGTTTTGTATGACTTTATGGATCCAAATTTTGTAAAGTTTTTTGAAACACTCTGATGATATATATATACAGCGATATTTGATGTGATGTATCAAATGTATGATGTTTTTGATGATTAAAATTTTTATTGTATTAAATGATTAATGTGCCAATCCAATGCTTGATTATCTAATGAGTCAACAAACCAATTGTCAGCTTGAGGAATATGAATGAAAGTTAAAAATTGAAATGACCTTTGTAACAAACGTACCCTCAAGAACAATCGTAATAAAAATGGATCTCGTACCCGATAAGTGTTGTTCAACTGCGACACCACCAGCTGGGAGTCCAAGAAAACTACCAACAAATCAACACCCAAAGATATTGCCTCCGAGAGTAGATGAACAACTGCAGTGTATTCTGCTACATTATTGGAAGCAGGACCAATGCAGACCGCTCTTGAAACTAACAGCTGACTGGATGGATAATGAAGCACCCAAGCCGCGGAAGCTAAGTTCCGGGTGTGTCTACTAGCACCATTAGCGAAACCAAAATGACTCATGACATCCAACACAACCTGCCAAAGCAGATCAAAAACATCACCAACTCATCAAAAATCGAAAATCAATCAGATATGTACAAAGCAAAAAACTACTATATACAAAAGCAACATGCCAGGACGAAGCCTAGGCATAATACTTCTTCAAATAGAGCCCATTTCGGGGCTCTGGCAACTCGTTCCCTTCGAAATCAACCAAGGTATATGCCCCTCTCTTAAGGAATTTTTTAACGATGAAGGGGCCATACCACATAGACTTAAATTTTCCTGCCCCCAGGGCATCCTTTTCTTGGGCATAGACCAAAACAAGGCCACCTTCCGAAAAAACCCTGGGTTTGACCGCCTTATCATACTGAGCTTTAACTCGGTTTTTATGTGCTTCATTCATCGTGGCGGCATCCCGACGCTGCTCATCGAGATGTTCCAGATGAAGGAGCCGTTCTTCAAGACTAGAAGTGTCAGGAAGAAGTTCAACAACTAATTTAAGAGAAGGAATCTTGCATTCAATGGGAAATACGGATTCCAACCCGTGCACTAGCTGAAACGGAGTAAAGCCAGTTGCAGTTTTCACTGACGTCCTGTATGCCCAAAGTGCAGGATATAGCATAATATGCCAGTTGGATCTATGTTTATCAATTGTCCTTTGAAGAATGGTCTTCAAGGATTTATTCACGGCTTCCACTTGCCCATTGGCTTGAGGATAATATGGAGATGAATGCTCCTGCCGGAAACCCAATTTGAGAGCCAACTCAGCCATCATACTATCTTGAAAATGACTGCCATGGTCAGTGACAATCTCTCTAGGAATACCGAAACGAGCGATAACCTGGTTGAAAAGGAACAGAGCTGCAGTCTCACCATCGTTCCCAAAAGTAGGCATAGCCTCGACCCACTTCGTGAAGTAGTCTACTGCTACAATGATGTACTTGTGACCTTTTTCCGAAGGTGGGTTACAAGTAGTAAAATCAATACCCCACTTTGTAAAGGGTCCGACAGTAACGACTGGAAAAAGCGGAGCTGGATGAGCGCGCATTTTTCGAGTATAGACCTGACACGGATGACACTTTTTGACCGATTCAATGCAATCTTTGAAAATTGAGGGCCAAAAGTATCCAACACGCAAAATCTTTTGGGTTGTAGCAAGCCCAGATAAATGACCCCCACAAGCTCCACTGTGAGAATCATTGAGCACAGCCTCAGCTTCTTCGAGAGTTAAGCAGCGTCTTAGGATTGAATCAACCCCTCGACGGTATAAAGCATCACCAATAATCAAATAATTCTTGGCCAAGTGACACAGCTTACGAGGCTCATCTTTCAAAAAAGTTGAGGGAAACTTCGCAGTCTGGAGATACACCATGATATCCCCATACCAAGGATCCTGTGGAGAGATAAGAAACAAGTGTTCATCCGGAAAGGACTCATCATAGATCATCTCCTCTCCACAAGGCAACTCGGAGATCAATTCCGCAAAAACTAATGACTTCTTGGATTTGGTAGACATGAACTCGAGATCAAATTCCTGTAAAATCACAATCCATCTATTATATTTTCCCCCAATCACTCGCCTGCTGAGGACAAACTGAAATGGATTGGCAGCTGCCAAGACATAAGTTTTGCGAAGAATAATGTAATACGGAATTCACAAGGAGCGCATGAACTGTCAAGTATATTAATTTTTCTATCTGTGGGTGTATCGGTTCAGTCCTACCAGCCCTCGACTAAGGTAGTAAATAACATGCTCTGCAAGAGCATCATCTTCCTGAACCAGAACCATACCGATGGTAGATTCTGCTGTAGCCAGATACAAAAGAAAATCTCTGCTATAATCAGGTGGACTCAGTAAAGGAGCAGAGGTCAATGCCTTTTTCAAAGTATCGAATGAGCGTTGAGCGTATTCGTCCCAAAGAAAAGGAACTCCTTTCTTCAACAGTCTCATATATCCCTTTGTAATCTCAGCATAATTGACGATAAACCTCCGAAGAAAATTAGACTTTCCTTGGAGACTTTGAAGTTGACGGATGGAAGACGGGGGAGGCAACCGAAGTATTGCCTCAACCTTGAAGGGATCTACCCTTATCCCTTCCCTAGACACAATGAATCCCAATAGCCGACCGGATGTAACCGCGAAAACACACTTGTTCGGATTCAATCGAATCTTATAGAAACGACATCTTTCAAATATTTGCCGGAGGTGACCAGGATGATCCATCCTCTTTCGAGAATGAGTAGCTAAATCATCTAAGTATGCCTTGATAATCTTTTTGATGTCGTGGAAGGCATATGACATGGCCCGCTGAAAGGTAGCCCCAACATTTTTAAGACCAAAAGGCATCTTCTTGTATGAAAACGTACCCCAGGGACAAATAAATGCAGTCTTATGTTGATCTTCAGGACGGATAGTAATTTGATTATATCCGGAGAAACCGTCCATGAAGGAGAAAATTTCATTACCGGCACACTCGTCAATGATCTGATCGATAAATGGTGTGGGGTGATTGTCTTTAGGACATGCCTTATTTAGGTCTCTGAAATCGATGCACACTCGAATCGTTCCTTGCTTTTTGTCTACCAGAACGGGGTTTGAAACCCATTCAGTCAGAGGAACTGGGAAAATGAATCCTGCCTTAAGCATCTTTTCAACTTCAGCTTTGATGGTTGATGCCTTCCTAGGATTGACCGGACGAAGTTTTTGCCTCACCGGCTTAGCGTTTTCATACGTCTCGATCTCATGCTGGACGATAGATGGGTCTATGCCAGGCATTTCCTCATAAGACCAAGCAAATACATCCCTATACTCTTTGAAGAGCTCGGTGTAAATTTGAACCTCTTCACGGGAACATTCAGCTCCAATGAAGACATTCTCGATAATATTGGGATCCATGGAAATGTTCACCGGGATAGTAGGAGAGATCACAGCCATGTTCCCTTCAGCATAAACCTGTGTTGGTGCCAAAGGGTTCAAGACTGGGTGAACAGGTCCAGGAGACTGAGGACTTGGAAAGCTATTTTCAACTTCGCTCAAGTCAGGTAGGAAGTAAGACCGATGATGCAAATCATCCCACGGTCTATCTATACCAGTCATGGCTTCCAGGATTGCCTCTTCAGATGGAAGAGTGGTATCAAGACAATCCTGGGCCAAAGAAGAACTAAGCGTCCAAGCCGGAGCCACATCACCATCCAACTCTTCTGGAGAAAGAGGAGCTGGGACGGTTTCTGCAGAGTCAACAATAGACTGATATGCAATCTCAGCTGCAGAAATCGGAAATGCCATTCCACCCACTTGACCTTCCTCCAATGTGGCAGTAGGGGAAGGTAAGGTCCAAGGGTCCGAAAAATAATGAGTTCGAAAGAACTCTCTTCGAAGAGGAGCCTTGGAGGATGAAATAGCATTAATATGAACCTTAGGAGGAGGAAGATCGAAAGTACCCATCAAGGAAGAATACATTCCAACTCCTAGATTCTCAACAGGCGCCTTAGTATTGTCTAACTTAGGAACAGATGAGTCAGAAGGCACATCCAGGTCTACAGGAGGACAGTCCAGTTGATCCACTGTAACGATCCTCCCTTCGTGGGGGAAACATACAATTCGAAATAGTGAGGATGCGATGGCATCCATCTCATAAATCCAGTTCCTCCCCAACAGAAGGTTGTAGTCCAAGGCTGCATCCACTACCTCAACCTCAATGTTAACAGTTTTGCCCCCAACATAGATGGGCAAAGCTGGGACAATACCATGGGGTCTGTGAGAAAGACCATTGAACGCAGTAAGAACAGTGCTAGATGGAACAGCTTTGGGAGATCCAAGTGTCTTCCAGCACGCGAGAGACATCACGCACGTGGAAGCTCCCTCATCAACAACCGTTCGAAAGATATTGCACTTCCGATACGACGATTTAATATGGAAAGCCATATTGATGAGGAAGTCTCTTCTTAAAATTATTCATATCAAAAGTAATCAGAAGAGAATTTTTTGGATCAATAGCCCCAATGGCAGTGAGCAAAGCACTGCGCTGAGCCAGACAAGTCTGGAGTACCTCTAAAGCTGACATAGCACAAGGACTTTGCGCCAGATCTTCTACAATCGAGTAGTTCTGGGCAGCCCTCGCATTCGGATTAATCGTTGACCGCTTAGAAGATGCTTTGGGCATCCGAGGCATAGACTCAACATTAGGCTTCGTAATGTGAAGCGGCTCAGTAGCATCAGGAACTTCCTTAGCTTTCGAAGACTCTTCTCCGCCATAATCACGGGATCGTGTAGCAACGTCCATGTGAGCACTCATCATAAAAATGTTCGATGGAATTTCCCCTTCCTGGGTGCCCCCAGAGGAAGCCCCAGGATTTTGGTTCGCGCCAACAACTAATTGCTGCCCTTGGGGAAAAGGGTTTGTTAACACAGCCTCGGAACTAGAAGAACCCTGCTGGGATAACAAGCGCTGAGCATCCTGAATTTTAGGGCAAAGGTGTGTGAGATGGTCTCCAGCGCAAAGCTTGCATGGAAACTTCACTTTCTTTTTCTCCTTTTGACCCTCACCAACACGCTCGTTGGTTTTATTTGCATTGCCCTTCCCGTTCTTGCCCTTCTTCTTGTTATTTCGTCCTTTCTTCTTCCCATCGGATTGTTGATTTCCTTTGGGATCAGAAGTTTGGACAACATTAATGGACAAAGACTGGGAAGGTGATGACTCTGCAGGCACAGCCTGACTAGAAGGAGCAGATTGTAAAGACAACTGCTGCAGTTGAGAAAGTAGGCTGGCTGCACCACTATTGACCGATCCGACAAGCCCGTCACCATGCGGACCAGGTTTAGTTTTCGATAAATCTAATTTGGAGCGAGGAGCATTGGGTAAATATTTATAAAGTACCCCAGACTGAGAATAGATCAGTTCCAACTGCTGGGCCCTAAAAATGGCCTGCTCCTCAGAAAATACCCCAGATAGGGATACATCTTTTGAAATATCTGACTGCAGAGATTTCAAAAACCACTTGAGAAGGAATTCACCTGGAATATGAGCTTTGATAAGCCTCTTCCTTCTCCTCCATTCCTGAATGTGATCAGAAATGTGAGTTGCCTCATCCTGCTTAAAATTAGCCAAGAGTTCGGTCCCAGCCTCATATCTGACAGGCAACTGAAAATGGTTAAGAAATGTGACAGCCAGTTCTCCAAATGTGGCGAAACTGCCCCCAGTGAGCTCTATATACCATTTGGCAGCATTCCCAGTTAGGGTGCATTGAAATAATCTCAACCTAATCGAATCATCGATCAGGGAGTTCGATGAACACCATAAGTGGAAAGTGGTGATGTGGTCCACCGGATCCTCTCCATTCTTACCTTCAAACTTTGGAATGTCTGAAGGAAGTTTGGTCGGGACCGGAGGCCACCCCGGACTATAATGAATCGGGTCATTAGTCAACTTCGACAAATCTAGCAAGTTTAACGTTGCCAGAAACGATAAGCGAGGCGGAGCCTGAGGATTCCATCCTTGATGGGATGGATTCCCAACATTCTGAAAAGAATAGCCTGGATTTGATAAGGCACCAGGCTGCCAGAAAGGACTCGTAGAAAACGGAGAAGAACCTCCTCCCCACGCCGAGTTACCAAAGCCTAGACCAGTTCCCCCCGCTGAAGTGTTAAATGAAGAGGAGAGCCCCTGATAGGGGTTCCAAGCATTAGACAGAGGAGAAAAGGTCTGATAAGCACTCGATGAAGGGAAAGAAGCATTCCCTTGATGACCTGCGTAAAACTGGTTCCCTGCCCCAGCCGTAGTAAAGACAGGATTCCATCCCGTAAAAGTAGTCTAACTTTGCCCCCCAGACCAAGGGTTGAAACTCTGGGTCTGGGACGTAAATGGAAATGACCCTAAAGAAAGATTGGAACTGGGAATTTGTCCAGTCCCAAAGGGGAAACCCTGAAAGGAAGCTGATCCACTAGCCATGTTAGACATGGGCGTAGATCCAGCTGAAGCAGCAGAAAAGGAAAAAGAGGGATTTCCACTAATGGACATCCCTGAACAAAAGGGACCAGAATGAGAAGCATGTGCCTGGGTGAAACCAGAGCCAAACACAGCAGCACTAGAAGCAATCGAAGATGAATCAATAGTGCCCCCTTCTTCAACAGAAGCAGGAGTTTGAATGCCCGTAGTACTCACAGCAGAAGTTGCGTTCCCAGTCGTGGCCATCGAAAGATAAGAATGATACGGAAGATCTTCCGGTCTCTCAGACTCAGGTCCGATGTACTGAACAACGAACGGATAATCAGGAGGAAGAGGAGATGGACCTGTAGCGGGAGGCTCAGGTATGTCCTCGATTTGAAAATCTTCTTCCTGAGGAAACAAAACTCGCGAGGTGAGCGGAACGCTCCTCTCGGGACCGACACCCGAATCAGCTACGAAACCTTCAGACCTTTGTGGAGGATCTCTCTCCACTGCGTCAGACGCCACAGGGTGGTAACCACCTGCTAAATCACTCCTACGCCTTCTCGAAGAAGGCTCTGGACTCTCGGGAGATAACCCCCGGATTCTCCTCGAACGACGAGGCGCTTGATCAGCCACTTTTATAGATTTTTTAAATTAGACTCAAAAAAAGTGAAAAGCTAGGCAAGCTAGGAGCAAAGAGCACTCACTAAAATAAAAATCCCTGAGATACAGTCAAGCAAACAGCCTCCAAGTATTTCCGCTCCGGGTGATGAGGACCGGACACCAAAATACAGGAAAGTGAAGTATAGGACCTTCCGAAAGCAGTCTGGGATGATTAGGGCCCAGAACAACTAGCGAAGGTATCAGAAACAGTTACGCCGACCTCCTAACGACAGCCTTTGCCGGCTCAAGCACCCAAGCTTCGCAAGGGCACCCCCTAGAAGTACTGCTGAAAGTGATGCGACGTCTGCCTCAGGTACCACGGGTATTCCCCCCCGCAGTCACCTGTGTGGAACCTAGGAACAGCAACTATGGACACCAATCCGTATCGGAAGCTGGGCGGAACGGTCTTGAGGTTAGATTCAGCTAATCGGAGGGGGGGTATCCCTCTTCTTAACCTTCACTTCCCCTCGCGCTTGACTCTCGGATGAGAGCTTTCCCAGTCCACCTCACGGAGTTGGATTTCGCTCAATTAATAAACTTCTATGTTTGTCTGAGCGGCCTTGGAGAGTTAACTCTCCTCTCTCCTATTCCAAGGCCCTACAACCTAGCTAGTTGGTGATTGACACTAAATAAAACTTGCTAGTTGATTTTAGATTTAATCGCTTATTTTAAGGGCTGTTGTATTAAGTCACAAGGATATGGAGTTGAAACCAATGATGTTTTGACGCAAAAGAAATTAATAAAAACCTGACTACATGCACATGCAGTTCTTTGTCTTTCGATGAAAAGTAATCTCTATACAGGTTCTACGAGACTAAAAAATTGTATTTTTCTTTTCGAATTGCAAACTCACACTCACAAAAACTAAGAAGCTAACTAAATGATTCAATGCACCTAATGCAAATCACTACAAGCATGTAAATCCTAAGATGCAAAAAATCTCTTAAAACAGAGTGAAATTTCCCAAAAAGCTCCTTCAGTTTTAACTCTTCTTTGGTTGCCCAAAAAGCTAGTTCTCGAAATCAAGAACTCTTAATATAAGACACCAAAACGCTCAAAAACAAGAAGAAGAAATCAAATGACAACTCCTCCTCAAAATCAAGCCAAAACTAAAAGCAAGAAACTTCACAAAAACTTCAAAAGATGTGTCGAAACGAAAACAAAAATGCAACAACAAAAACAAAAACAAGACAAATTTTTTTTTGAGTTTTTGAAATGCAAAAACAAAAAGCAAAACAAATGTTTTTTGAGCTTTTTAGTTTTATCAAGAAAGAGCTCGAAAAGACCAAGCACAAATATCCAAAATCCAAACCAAACAAGACTGAATTCCAAGCATAAACTTCAACAATGCTCCCAAATCTTATAAGGCTAACTCGTAGCAAGATCAATAAGAGCGAAAGAAGACTAGAAAACTCAGCCACTCAGCCTAGAAAAATAGTGCAAACTCGTCGCAAACAAAAACTCCAAAGAAGCAAGAAAAGCTCTTCAAAAGTTGCAACAAGACCTAGCCTATGGAACTCAAGAAAACTAATAAAAAACGAAGCAAAAATCGTAATGTGAAGCACAACACAAAGATAGGAGCGAGTAAGTGAGCAAAATCTCTCTGTTCTGATAAAGCAGAACAGCCAAGAATGCTCAGAAAGCAATCTTGGAACTCAATCCAGAAGTGCCAGCACTAGAAACAACACTTTGCCAAAAAGACTAGTTTTCAATCAAATGAAAGAGAGAAAAGATCTGAAACTACTTCCTTCACACTCCAGAGAGTACAGAGACACTGTAGGAACAGGTCTCCATAGCCAGAAAGGACCAAAAAGTCAATAAACCCAAAAATTCAAAATCTGCCTAGGTATACGCTACTTCACAGTTTAGCAACAAGCGTGCATACGCGACTGTGCTAAAGGAAACTCGTGTATACGCGGGTACCTTTAGAAAAACTTGCGTGTATACACGACTGTGTGCAGAAAAAAGCACGTATGCAAAGGTAAATAATGAAAAAAACAAAAAGGACAAGCCTGGAAAAGAAACCAAGACTTCAGACTGACTGTAAAAAAGTAAACTAGACTGCAAATGAAAGTTAAAAATGTCAGCAACCTATCAAACAGTTGAAACCACCCAATAGGAGAATCACAAGAATGTGATCCCTAGCGGAGTCGCCAGTTCTATTTCGGGGAATATTACCCTAGAGGTTAGTTGGGTTACAACCTCCACAGAGCAGGGGCATGCTACTTAAGAAGGACTCACACAACCATGCACGTTCAGAAAAACTAAATAGAGTAGAATGAGAAAGTTACCTGTAGGTCCTACGGTTGAAGTAGATCCAGTGGGGTCCAAACCCCCAGCAACCGTCCTTCCTTCTTAACCTAAAAGACAAGAAGAAACAAGCACGAAGAACTGGTTGTACAGCATATATCTACTCTAAATGTTAGTGAAATCCATATAAAACATTAAATAGATCATAATGAATGCTTAAATAACAATTTTCACATATATGTAAGCAGACACTAACACGTATATTTCGGGAACAAAATGGTACTTCTGTATTATAAATAGCATGTACAAAAGTAACGAGTGGAGAGATCACCTGAATCCTTCCACGATCTTCGAGCAGACCGTCGTCCGGATCCGTCCCGCCCTTGCCTCGCTAAGACTCCTTCCAAACTGGTGCATACGAGATGACATATAGGGAGATGAGCATCTCAAGGAAACAAGGGTTTCTTGTAATGAACTGGGAAAGTGCAGGAGGCACGGGGAATCAGACTTGGATAGGGAATACCAACAGAGTATAATATCAATAATTCTCTCTCTCCCTTAGGCCATACACATGAGGGGTTTTTATACTCCCTCCAAGTAGTTTCAACAGTTGGAAACAGTTGGCCACAGGCTGGGGTGGTTGAACTACCTGAGTAACTATCAACCCAGCGCGAAATTAGGGATTTTTTATATATATTTTTAATCATTTTAATGGAATACGCGGAAAAGTCTAGCTGAACTCGCATATACACGCGGAAAAGTACGGGCATAGTCGTTTATGGGGATTTTTACACTGTTTTTTAGTGAATTTGTCCAAGTCTATAGGAATGGGTGCCCAAAAAGCCATAAAGCAATCATGAATCATATCAAGGTGAGAAATGATGCTATAACACACCATGAGGGCCAATGTTATACAATATACTAAACTACATCCTAGAGGAAAAGAGGCCTAAAAAAGATATGAAAACAAGTGATATAATGTGACAAAACACTCTCAACATAACCTGATCAGAATGACAACTGCACAATCGGTCATGACACCATCATTCGCGGCACTAATGACCAAAAATAAAATGGATCACTCAAAAGGCAAGAATGAAAATGAGGATATATCTCCAAATCTAAATGCAAAGTATAGATCAGACCCAATCAAATGTTGAATATAGCCCATCCAAACTGATAACATAATCAAGGAATCAAACCCAAACCTCAATCCAAGGCAACCAATCAAAACTCAAGAAGAAACACAAGTGATGATAAAAAAAGGGAGACCTTGAACTAATTGATCTAAATATATCAAATCATGACCATAGGACAACTGATCAACTACAACAAGTAATGGATCCAAGTATGTTTTCAATAGATCGACAAGTAAAATCAACAAGCTTGATGCCTACTCAAAGAGATCAGGTGTCGTAAAGAGGCACTTAACCAATCAAAAGAAAACTGATAACAAGAGCATATATGGACCAAATCCACCAAGAAAACAGTAAGAATAGATAGTACAAATACAAAAATAGAGAAATCAAACTAAAAGGGAAAATTTTCAGAAGGAAAAAAGCATTGGTCGCATGCTTAGAATTCCTTGCTATTGGCTAACCACGAGTATAATATTTCCAACCAACAACTCATAGGCTCTTGGGCCATAGGCTAAGCCTTAGAAGGCAGCGACTAGGGTTCCGAAGAGAAAATTCCCTACTTCTTCATGAAATGAGTAACATAAAATCAACAAACAAATGCAATAAACCTGTAAAATAGAGGAAAATAGTCACAAAAATGCAAGGAAGATTAACAAACCATAAACGGGAGGATCCGATTAGGATCTAAGGCAAAGCAGACACATAAGCGAGTGTGATCTCATTAAAAGCACCACTTCTGTTGCATACAAAACTGAAAGGATTTGTTTCCCTATGACATTGTGTCCGTTAGACACCCGAAAATACAAGCACAATCAAGAAGACATCCTAGATTCCAAATCCATTATGATCCACAAGTAGTCATGCAATTGTTTAATGCTATGAGGAAGACGAAGTTACCTTGACTCCTCGTAGGTAGGGGATAGATCTTGAGTTCGATGTCGATCTATTGGACTCCACACGAGCGATCTATCTGATATTCCTACGATCTCAAAACCTACACACATCCACAACCATACAAAGACAACAATTGATCTTCCTTGGAAGATTGTTAGATGAACGATATCATAAAACAATTGAAATATCTAAACATACAATTATATACATGAAGGAAACATAGATATTCATTAATATAAAATGCTGCTTCGATACCTTAATTCCAGCTTCTCTCCGCGATTCAACAGAGTTTTCCCACTAGATGAGAGTATGAAGAGCACTCTCTTATAACACGAGACCTCAAAATCTATCAAGATAATGGCAAGATAACAATAGGGTGTCAATATCTCACCAACAATATGGCCCTCTTAGACTCTTCAATTATGACTGGAACTCTGGAACAAGAACTGCGAATAGCCTGGCCCTCTCAAATGATCCAGCACAAATAGGTGAAGTACAAGTCCCTAGAGGATGAATGTAGATGCTCAAGAAGATGAGAAGTTAAGGAAATTCTAGTGGATCAATCTTAGCCAACTCGAATCAATGAGTAATCGAGCTCATCTCCTAGGAAATCAGTGAATTTAGAAGGTTCCCTTGGCTTCTGTCACTAAAATAGTGAATTAGGGCCTAAGCCATGAGTACAAGAGGCCATGGTAGTGGCTCAAGCACCTGGTCCGTGGGCATAAGCATGCTAGCCCATAGCCTAGGTTCAAAACTAAGAATATGAGCCCCTCCCACCAAGAAAAAGTCATCAATTAGTGAGGGCTAGGGGTCAATGATGTAGGCAGAGAAAATTAGGCTGATAACATGTTTTTTCATATTCCCTTCCTTAGTTACTTTTATTTTCCTGTATAATCACGTTGAAAGATTTATGCAGTTGGAATTAAACATCATGGATCCTAATAAGAATAAACTATCAATAGTTATTTGGACTGATGTGGTAAGAGGAAACCCAACTAATGAAGGCCTAAGGGATACTACTTCCTCATTCCTTTAAGTGGCATATTCAATTATTAATAGTTCACTTGCACCCTGTATATTTCCAAAAGCTCAATCTTTTCTTCAGTTGAGTAGAGATATGAAACTAGGAGACTGGTATTCTTTTGAGGACTATGCTGAAATTAGGTTGTATGGAGCTGAAGTTGAACCCTATAGATTGACAAAATTTGTTCCTAAGAGGTTGTTTTCTTTGGAATTTATAAGACACAATCTAAATGTATACCAAGTTCATTTTGTTCTAGCAAAGAGAGGACATATTTCTAGATTACCAAGAATGGTTGGATATTTCATTGTAAACACTAGACAAGTAGCAAAGGAAGTACAAAAATTAATTGAAGGGATGGATTTACTATTGGGAGAGAAATTCACCTATGATCCATTTCATGTGATTTCCAAAAGAAGAGTAGATAATGGTTATGCTCCTTTCTTGCATTAATCTTGAACATAAATTGAGAAAATGGAAAATGGAGGGACATATGTTTCATCTGGAGGAATAGAGGTTGAAATAACTCTACAGAATGAGAAGAATATGAACATAGGTCATGAGGAGACTATAGATCTGGATGAAGATGCAGATGGAGCAGCTATGAGAGCAAAATCATATGATGAAGGTGATGCATCATTAGTTTCTGGTTTCAGTTGCAATTGGGTGAGACAATTTGCACACCATCTTCACCCCTTCCAGAAGAAGCTTCTCAGAACTCTGTCCCTATGATAAAACAAATGTTTTCACAAATTGAATAAAGGAACATAAAAATCAGAGAAAATAAGCAAGAGAAGCCATTTACTAAGTTTTAGTTTCATCCGTAAGGTCCCATGCTGGAGGCCCAATCTTCTTCAGACTATCAAACACGATTATTATCTGCTATGGATTTAGAAAGGAGTGAGGTAAAGATTTCATTTTTTCATCCTTCTTCATTGTCTGTTTCCTCTTAAGCACGTTTTAAAACTGTTAATTTGACAATGGATGCTAAGAATAACCTTTTCCTGAAAAATTTAATCTCCACAAGGAGACTAGAGAATTAATCTATAATGACCCAAATAAAACCTTTTCAGCTGCTAGTAAAACTGAAAGTATGTTGGAGAAAGTAGTTGATTAGTTAAAGCTAGAAAAGGAAAATTCAAGAGCATTGGCTACTCATAATGAAGAACTGAAAAGGTTGGTTTTCAAAATTGGGGTGAACCCTGAAGATAGAAGTGCAGTCCAAAAATTGTTGCAGGGCGCTGAGGCACAGATTTAGGTGCATAAGAAGAAGCTGAAGTTACCTTCTGCAGAAAATCCAACGGCTACAAAAGTAGCATAAGTTGAGAAAGAGAAAGAAGTGTTAACTCATGAATTTTCATAGAGGAATGAAAAAGTGTCCAATTTGAAATAAAATAATGTTGCCTTGCAACAACAAATTGATTCACATGTTTGTACAATTCTGGTGTCAGCAGATTCAGAAGACCAAAACAAAAAATTAACTCAGGTCATGACTAAGTTAAAAATTTCTGAGAATGTGATGAAGAGGAATCAAAGTGATTTTGAAAATGCTATGAAAATCATCAAGTTTACTGAGCACGAACTACTAATTTCAAAAGATATTGATGAAAAATATAGGAAATACTGTCATATTTCCTACTAGGAGAGTAAGGAATTGAAGGAGAAGGTAAAAAGGAACATGTCCCTTATTCAAGCAAGGGAAATGACATCGAATGACATTATTAACACAACAAAAATAATTTCGGAATATCTAATTTTTGTTGAAGAATAAAACATCATTGTTAGAGATTTAGAAAGTATAATCATGGCCAGTAAACAAAAATTGCAGCAAAGGGATCAATTTTCCAAGAGAATGATTAATTTTCTAAACTCTAAGTCTACACAGGAATTAAAAGAATACGAAGTTGAAGATAGGATTGAATATGTGATAGAAATAGATAGGATGACAGTGAAAAATTCATACAAGAAATGGCAGAGAAAAATTTGAATGAAGTGAAGGAAGTTGTGATGAAATTTAATGTTGTTTTTGATAAGAGGACCAGGGAAGGTTTACCATCATGTTGGGATCAACATGGGAATATTCTACCTTCGGAAACTTATGAGACATTGCTGGTGGATCTAAAATAAAAATTGGCTCCACGCATGAAAAAACTGCAGTACTAAAAGGAGCTACTACTGTCAATTATCTACATAAATATTTGTAGCTTCTTTGGATGATGAAGACTCCTTTTATTGAAAAACCTACATACAACAGGGTCACCAATTTCAGAATGACACATGTCAAGTTTATCAAAAGCCCAAATACAAAACATATATTTGGAAGAAGTGCAATGAATGGATGTATCCCCAAGAAACTAATATAGAAACAACAACTGATACAGGAGTAAGACCTTCTACTGTTTCCTAATCACAAATCATCCAGTGACAAAGTGATTTTATTTCTACCATAAATTATTTCATGAAGTCTAGAAGAGATATTTTGTTTTAATGTAATTTTTATTTTTCAAGAATAATGATCGAATATGAGGACAATTGGTCCCAGAGTAGTTTACGAGGTTGAAATTTTATAACTGTCCTTTTTTAAATTTTATATTAAAAAATACTTTCAAATGAGAAGGGAGGGTTCCGGAATTTTTGACCTCAGAGGCAATCACAATTTTGTACTTTCACTCTTCAGGTGCATTTGAATAAAGTCTTCACATTGATTCCAATTTTTTTTGGGTATGATAATTTTTCTCTCTCACATCTTTTGTTAATTTTTTCTTCTTAGAAAAGAGTAAAGAAGATGCTGGGATTTGATTTTACAGTTCTATGAATTTGAGTTTCTGTAAATTAAAGTTAAAAATCCTTAATAATGCGCTCCTCTTTTCTAATAAAAGATTTTGTTTGAAGTAGCCTATTATTTAAGACTTTCCACCATCAATTCTTGATTTTCTTTCTTTCATTTGTATTCAACATCAGAAGGCCACTCTGAAGGAATTGTTCACACATTGAAGACTAAAGGGTTTTAATCAAGGTTTCGAGGTTTAAAAAAATTATGGGATAACAAATCAATTATTTCACTATTTTAAATAAATGTCTTGGGTACTGATCTTTACTCAACCGAATATTGTCTCACAAGGTACAACACGCTGACAATGGATCCTGGCCTTTCGTGTAGCTTCATCAATTGTTTTCAGGTTGTCAAATTCCAACCTCTCTTTCATGAAAACCGTAAAAATACTGATAAAGAAGTGTACCTTAGATTTCTCTTCTTGATATAAGGAGCGTATCTCAACAGAGAAGTGAACTTGGTTATAAACTCATCCATGGTCTACTGGCCCAACTTCAGATCATGGAATTATTTTTCTTTTTCATCATAAAAGTGTTCTATCAAGTATATGTCTTTGAATTTGTTAATTAAAGTTGTCATTGATGTCAATATGGAATTGTTGAATATGGATAAACCCTAATAATTCCCTAACCCTAATTTCTTGGAAACCCTAATGTAGCATACATTGAACAAAACCCTAGACTACTTGAAAACCTAAGCCTAGCCATAACCTTATCCTTGAGCGAAAATCTTAATTGGAATTATGTAACCCTACAAAACCCTAGACTACTTGAAACCCTAAGCCTAACACATAACCCTATCCTTGAGTGCAAATCTTAATTGGAATTAATTAACCCTGCAAAACCCTAGACTACTTGAAACCCTAATCCTAGACATGCATGTGCAAACGCTATATGAAAACCCTAATGTTCGCAAACCCTAATCCTTAACCTAAGAAACACTAACCCTTACGCTTGTTCTAAAACCCTAATCCTATCCTTGAGAACAATTTCATAAATTTATAAAATATTAAACCCTAATTCCTAAATCTTTAGTTCTTAAAATCCCCATGATTTAATGCAAATATATATCCTAGTCTTATGTCCTACGTACCCAAAAGATATTCATAAAAAATATTATAAAAAAAGAAGACCACATACTCTTTTATTTCACTATTCCTTACCTCTATGTATACCGTAATATAATAATAAAATCTTAATCCAAGTTCCCTTAAAAAAATCCTAAATTCTAAACCTTCCCATGAAATCCCTAAATTCTAACCCTACATTATTAAAAAATAAAAAATCTTTAGGATAAAATCTTATAATACCCTAAGTACATGTAACCACCACATGCATAATCAATACACAATTAAATTACAAGAAGCCACATAATAAGAACACTTCATAACAAAAAAAATCACGCTGAACATTACATGATTGAGGTTGGGCGTTACATAATTGATGTTGGTCCACATAACAAAAATTCACGCTGAATTAATGCTGGACATTACATAATCGATGTTGGAAAACTCCACCAGTTCAAAGGTCGACTTAGTTATAAATCATGTGTCGACTCCATTATATGCCAACAATCATACCTTGGGAAGATGGTGTAAATATATTAAAATAAATTTGTTGAAATAAATGACAGAGCTAAAAATATAAGAAGAACCGTCGAGCAAATACGAGGCAACTCATTCAGGAAACTCATTCTTCAAGAGCCCAGAATTTTGAACTTGAAATCTCTCCAGATTTTGCTTGTATATGACGGTTTGTAAGTACACAAACATATCCGAAGTGCGCAGAGGGTCGTGGAAATGAAAGGGATAGGAAATAGTTCTATTGTTTTTCTGCTTTAAACATTTGGCTACAATATTCTAACGTGGGTAAGGGCTGAGGTTAATTGTAGAAAATCAGAATTGCAGATGAGTGCCCAAACTCCAGAACATATAAGTCTGGTAGACAATACTTTGGAACAAATAATTTATACAGTAGTTTTCTCTTGAGCAAGACCTTGGTACAGTGATACTCCTTGGAAAACCTTTTTGCAAACTTTGAATAGTGGAAAATTTTGAACCGTGAAGAAGCTTTGAAGGTTGCACAATATTAAATAAAGAAGTATATATAAGATTTACATCACTGGAGCTTTCATGGAGTAACCTTGAGAAGTCAGGTTGGGTGACATGAAGAGTTGTGGAGACATTCTATGGAACATAAATTTGTTATTGAACTTAAACTTGCACTTGGATTTATCAAAATAGAAACATAGCACTTGGCTAATTTATCCTCGAATTCAACCATTGTTGGTTGATATTCAACCTAGTGGTCCTTTAAGGTTGCATTAATTCGAAAAATGTTCCTCGCAACTTCCCTAACTAATGAAGGCCCGAGGGATTTTGCTTCCTCGTTCCTTTCAGTGGCATATTCAATTATTAATAGCTCACTTGCACCCTGTATGTTGCCAAAAGCTCAATATTTTCTTCAGTTGAGCAGAGATATGAAAGTCGGACACTGGTATTCTTTTGAGGATTATGCTGAAATTAGGTTCTATGGAGCTGAAGTTGAACCCTACAAATTTGCAACCCTACAGATTTGCAACCTTTGTTCCTATGAGGTTGTTTTCTTTGGAATTTATAAGACAAAATCTAAATGTATACCAAGTTCATTTTGTTCCAGCAAAGAGAGGACATCTTTTTAAATTACCAAGAATGGTTGGACCTTTCATTGTAAACACCAGACAAGTAGAAAAGGAAGTACAAAATTAATGAAAAAGCATTACCCGCCAAATTTTATATAAGAAGAATCTGTCAAGAGGTAACCACAAACTAACCTTTTAACTTGCAGGCAGCTCTGTCAAGAAATCTGGGCTATTCTGACAAAACACCAACACATCTCAGATCAATGATTAGGACGAAGCAGGTGGATTCAGAACATAATGACCTAGTCAAGTCACTGGATGAAAGTATGGTCAAGGGAGCTAGGTCAGAGAAAATGCGATAGGGTTGCAGAGATTCAATGGGGCAAGGTAGGCATAAGGCTTAACACTTTAAGATGATTGTGATGAGATGACTTTAAGACTGATGAGGAGCTAGGAAGAGCATGGGAGATGTATTCTTCCTAAACAGAGGAAAATAAATAAATAATGATAACTTTCCCTAAATAGAGCATGAGAAAGCATGTGTTCTGCCTATCAAATTGAAAGATATCATACAACAGAGAAGTAATTAACATGAAGACAACACATTCTAACATATGAAACTGAAGGAAAAACAATGATAAACATCACACCACATGTATCCCAAAAACATAGTTGCAAATCTTCTTTATTAACAGGCCAAAATGAGTGCAATAGTTCCTTGATCAATACATTAACATCCAAACTGATTCCAACACTTGCTTAGTGTGAAGAATGGGACTAAATAGATATCAAAACAACCTTCACTTATCCTCAGGGGTCGAATCCATGAGGTGAGGAAGAGATCCACACAAATTTGAACTAAAAGATGGAGTGTAGGGAGCTCTAAGTGACTCCTCCCTAATTACATTCAAGTTGATTCATTTGACTTAATGACAACTTTTACCTAATGGATCTACCCCTAGCTTACTTATCCACAACATAATTACATTTACCATGCTCAATGACATAGGCAAAAATATCAATTTCTGAGATAAAGTAAAAAATTACAGTGAAAAACCAAAAATATCAGCAAATGGTCATATGCGCCCTCCCTGTTCAAGGCTGATTTTGACTAACTTGTAGGTGTCCAAATCAAGCCCAAGATGGCTTGTTGGAAAGTCCTTCAAGCCTTCTTTCTGAACATGCCTCCAATTTTCAAAATGAAATTGATTTTACCCCTTAAAATTTCATTCTCCCAAGACTTCTCTGTGAGCAGTGCCTAGGCCAAAATAGGCACAAAAATATGATTTTTAGCTAGTTTTTTTCCCTTTTCACCTGTCAAATCTACAAATCAAAGCTCAAAAAGTGGTTTTATGGAATGAATTTTTCCTTAAGAATCCATTGGTGGTCTCCTTTTCCTCAAAAAGTGCCCCAAACATTTGCACAACGCCTAGGGTGTTGCGCATATGACCTAATTTATGATATGTGCTTGTTCATAAAAACTCAGAAAAACACAGATTTTGCAAAAATGTTTCAAAATGCATCAAAATTGGTGGAGAGAGTGCTGGTGAGGTGGCTAGGCTTGGAGTGAAGCCTCTGCAATATGTCTAACTTTCTTTTCTCCTCCAGCATGGTCAATGCCTCAACCTTTGCATTGGCTCTTTTGAGCTTGGCCATTGAAATTTTCTCCTTTTGGGAATTATGTTTGACCTTCCTCCTCAATAGGTCATTGTCTCTGTTAGCCTTTGCCAAAAGCTTCTCCAAATGCCAACTATCTCTATCAAGCCATGGCTCCCTATTTTAATTGATCACCATTGCAAGTTGCATATTTAGGGTTAACTGATCAACAAGCTCAACCTGTTTTTGTTTTTCTAGAGCTAGAGCTCTTTTGAGCCCTCTAGTTCTAGGTCTCTTTCCTGGTGCTTGTTCTTCTTGTTCATAAAGCAACCCATACTTTTCAAGTGTCTCATCTAGCATAAATTTGGCCTTTTCTTCCTCCCTTTGAGTAGTGATATACTTAACCTCATCAATGACATGTTTAGTCTTCAATTGCTTATTCTCTTGCTCAAGGAAGTTTATGACATACTTCGCCCTTTCAAGATTATTCTGGATCTCTCTAATATTGAAATCCTTTCCCTTGATGACTGCACTAGTCATTTTATCATCTTCATCCTCATCTAGGTCAACAAGCTCAAAATCATGCTCAATCTCATTAAGGTTTTCATCATGTCTAACCTCTAGCTGAATTTCTGCCTCAATCACCTTTTATTTTCCTTTGTCCACCTGCCTTGTTGATGTAGAAGGCATGGCCCCTTTCACTATGTGTTGAGAAAACACATGCCTATGACCTCTCTGGTAGGTTTTTGGCAATGGCTCAACCTCAAACACATTAGCCCACTTAGGCTCACTGACCTCAATCCTGCTAGGTGATCCAATGTCATGATGAGATGGAGATGAAGGAGGTGAAGGGGACTGATTTGATGATGATGAATGTGCTATGGGCTAAGATGGAGGGATGTAAGTGGATGGCTGAGATGATGAAGGGAAATTTTGTGCATGGTGAGTATATGGATCTATGAATATATAATTGGCTATGAAGGTACTCCATGCAATGTTTAGTTGATTGAGATGATAGAGGACTATTATTTTGATAAGGGAATGATGAAAAAGACTTTTCATTTGATGTTCATACTCCCTTTTCTGGACAATAAATTCCATCTTATCTATGCTCCGGAAAAGGTAGTAGGGTATGTTAGGCATCCTTACCCTAGTGAAATGCATTAAGAGGCGGATATGATAAGTATAAAGTCTTGAAAATCTACCTTCGCATGAAAAGTATTCATGATTATCTTCATCATTGGTGCATATCTTTCCTCGAGGTAAGAAAAAGGAAAGAACCTCTTTTTCTTATTCTTGTTTCTTGGTATTAGGAAAGGCTCAAAGTACTTCTTCTCCAAATCACTATTTTTTAACCACTTCTCCCCAACATTTGGGATCCCTGTGGCAGCTGAAATGATAACAATTGATATAGTAAAGGTGACACCAACTAAAGTAACTTGGTTGTCATGGAGTCTAGATATGAAAAGTATGGTCAACATGGAATGGTGTTAGACCCTCTGAATTTGCTCACAGAACTCATAAAAACGAACATATTTGAAGCATGTCACAACCACTGGATAAGCCAAGAGTTCCCTAGTGCTGGTAGGTTCAAGTCTGAGTATTCTTCCCCCTTTATGTGGCCTCCACACCTCTGTTTCCTCTCCCTCACTGTATGATCTATTTTCTTCCTTTTTTGCCATGGTGTTTTTATCAAAACACTAGGGAGGTGTGATGATCTGGAATATGGTTTTAGGAATGAGGAATGGGAAAGGGAAAATGAAAGGATTTGCGCCCTCTCTGAAGAATATGCGCCCTCTGCTATGTTTTTTGCTAATTTCTCCCATAAACTCAAAATTTTTCTCTCTTAGAGTGTTTGCTTGGTGTTTGTAGTAGACAAATGAGCTTGAAATGATGTCAAGAAGTCTTTAATACTTGAGTGAATTTGAATTTAGGTTAAAAATCCACTTTTTTGATGTTTCATTTCACCTTTTGAAAACATTGTTGATTACCCATTTTCTTTGATTTTTCTTCTTTGTAGGATGATGTTGTTGGAGTTTGGCACTTTTCACTTTGAATTTTCTTATCTTCAGTTTGGCATATGAAATTTGAGTTGGCAGCTTGGGACAGAACTTATTACATATAATGAGCATAAAATTACATAAAAATTAAAAATAAATACATCTCTTTTTTCTAAAACAAAAATTACACTTATGTATGAAAATCATACTTTGAAACCATAATTACAACCTTTAAAAATCATATTTACATGCTGATAAATCCTTTGCAGATGATTGAGAAAGTATTATTTCTCTCACACCTTTGCTGACCTTATTGAGATGAAATGGTGTGTTATGAACCATGAAAAATGAAACATAGTTGACCTAATGGGACCTTGAATGACCTGACTCCATGGTTGACTTTGAATGACATGATGACATAGTGAAATGAGCTTTTAAGATTGTTTTATGCTCAATAATACATGAAGGTGGTTTAGAAAATGTAAAATTTTGAGGGAGAGTGAGGTTTTATGACTAGGGCTACCATGAGTGAGTGAATGTTTTTCATGACCTAGTGGAATGATAAAAAATTTCTGAGTGGGACTCCTAAAATGAATATGAAAAGAGTGATCTTGATCACTGATGGCAGAATGAAAATTTTGACACTAATAGAAGGGATGGATTTACTATTGGGAGAGAAATGGACCTATAATTCATTTCAAGTGATTTCCAACAGAAGAGTAGAGAACGGTTATGCTCATGAATCTCAACCAGAAATTGAGAAAAGGGCTAATGGAGGGAAATATGTTGCATCAGGAGGAATAGAGGTTGAAATAACTCTACAAAATGAGAAGAATCTGAACAAAGGTCGTGAGGAGATTATAGATCTAGATGAAGATGCAGATGGAGTAGCTAAGAGAGCAAAGCTATATGATGAAGGTGGTGCATCATTAGTTTCTGGTTTCCAGTTGCAGTTGGGTGAGACAATTTGCACACCATATGGAATCCCAGCTGGAGGCCCAATCTTCTTCAGACTATCAATCACAATTATTATCTAGTATGGATTTAGAAAGGAGTCAGGTATAGATTTAATTTTCTCATCCTTCTGCATTCTCGGTTTCTTCTTCAACAGGTTTTAAAACTGTTAATTTGACAGTGGATGCTAAGGAGATCCTTTGCCTAAAAAAATTAATCTCCACAAGGAGATTGGAGAATTAATCTATAATGACCTGAATAAAACCTTTTTAGCTCCTAGTAAAGTTGGAAGTATGTTGGAGAAAGTAGTTGATCAGTTAAAGCTAGAAAAGGAAAATTCAAGAGCATTGAATACTCATAATGAAGAACTGAAAAGGTTGGTTGTCAAAATTGGGCTGAACCTTGAAGATAGAAGTGTAGTCTAGAAATTGTTGCATGGTGCTGAAGCTGATTCAAGTGCTTAAGAAGAATTTGAAGTTACCTTATACAGAAAATCCAATGGCTACAGAGGTAGCATAGGTTGAGAAAGAGAAATAAGTGTTAACTCATGAATTGTTACAAAGGAATGAAGAAGTGGCCAATCTCAAAGAAAAGAATGTTGCCCTGCAACAACAAATTTGTTAGGTCCTTATATTACTAGCGTAGTCCCTTATTATGTTAGTATAGTCCCCTTATTCTTATTTTTGTACCCATGTAACCCCCATATTGTTATTATTGTGCCCTTACATTATTATTGTTAGGTCGGCTAGGATTACATTGTGGCCCAATGGACTCCTATATATAGAAAGGAGGTTTTATCATTTGTATCATCCAAGAATTGTTCATTCATGTAATGTATTGGAGGTTGCCCCCTTGAAGTGGATTATTTATAAGGCCTTGATATCTCTTTTCTTCTATTTTTGGAGCTGGTTTCACAACATTTGGTATCAGAGCTTTGGATTCTAGAGTTTTGCTGCTCCAAACAGGTCATCGTGGCATTTTCGCTACAAATTTTTTTCTACAAAGTTTCAGAAGCTGAAATTTTTAGGGTGCGAAGCCGAAATCTTGAGGAACATTCTCGCAAAATTTCAGAGCTTGGTTCGCAATATTTTCAGAGATATGATCTGTGGAAGTTAGGTCATTTTGTAGGCTCCTGAATTTAACTTAAACAGGTCATCGTGGAATTTTCGCTATAATTGTTTTTCTACGAAGGTTCAAAATCTGAAATTTTTAGGGTGTGAAGCCGCAATCCTGAGGAACATTGTCACAAAATTTCAGAGATTTTTTCGCAACATTTTTGGAGATATGATCTATGGAAGTTAGGTCATTTTGCAGGCTCCTGAATTTAACCTAAACAGGTCTTCGTGGCATTTTCACTATCAATTCTTTTCTACG
Organism: Pinus albicaulis; assembly: GCA_034641835.2. Classification (NCBI taxonomy): domain Eukaryota; kingdom Viridiplantae; phylum Streptophyta; class Pinopsida; order Pinales; family Pinaceae; genus Pinus; species Pinus albicaulis. The sequence continues at coordinate 1,907,482,611 of CM076578.1, forward strand.
AAGGTTCAGAAGCTGAAATGTTTAGGGTGCGAAGCTGAAATCTGGGGGAACCTCTTCGCAAAATTTTAGAGCTTGGTTCACAACAGTTTAGGAGATATGGTCTGTGGAAGTTAGGCCTTTTTCAGACTCCTGAATTTCATCTCAAAGAGGTGATCGTGGGAAAATATTCATAGCTCTCTCTCTGAGAATTGGATTGGAATGATGTAAAACGTGGCTGAAATTACATGGACTGTAGTTTTTTTTCCATCAATTTGAGAGCAAAAGGAAGAAACAATGACATGTGGCAAGTCGTACAAGTTCACTCTACTGAACCAGTCCATAATTGGGTCATTGTGGTAGATTGGACATAACTTTGTCTTGAAGAATCCAAATCAGATCAGACCTGTGGCATTTGAAAGACGCTTCAGAGGGCTACTATAGGGCCGAATTTCAGATATTGAGGATCTACAAGTATAGAGATAATTCAATTTAAATATCGATCTCTTCAAAAGCAAGAAAAAGGTGTGTAATTGTTTTTCGAATTGCATAAGTCTTGTTTGAAGAATAAATTTGAATTGGTTCCAAGGGCATATTGTAGAACAGATATCAGTATTGGGTTCTAAAAAATGCCTCGTAAAAATAATTCAACACCCATTAAGCCTTCAGAAGGCTCTACTATGACTCATGGAGATGAAGAATGGCAACATGACATATCAAAATTACAAGAGCAAGTGCAACAAATTTCACTCTCGCAAAGAGAAATAAAAAATGAAATGGACGTTTTGAAGAAAGGCGTGGAAACTAAGATGAATGGTTTGGAAGCTAAGATTGATGGCATGGAAGTGGGAATGGAAGCTAAGATGGATGGCATGGAAGCTAACATGGATGACATGGAAGATAAGATTGGTGAAAAAATGAAAGACAATATGGAAAACATGAAGAATGATTTGGCAAAGTTGATACAAGAAATTTTTCCCAATGGCGAAAAGATAGTAGAGGAAACTCATGATGAGAACAAAATAAATTTTAATCATGATTCCATAAACTCTAATGTTGGATGGAAGAACCACCATATTCCAAAAATGGATATGAGGAAGTTTGATGGAAAGGATCCTGTAACATGGATACTACATATGGAGCAATATTTTGATCTTAATAATGTGCAAAACACACAAAAGGTACACATTGCAACTTTACATTTAGAACAAAATGCATTTGTATGGTATCGATGGCTTTTCTCCCATAAACAAATTGTCACTTGGTAAATTTTTACGGAGGAAATGATAGCACATTATGAGGATACAAAGAACAACACCTTCTTTAGCCAATTGATAAATCTCAAACAAAAGGGTTTAGTAGGGGAGCACATTGAGGACTTCCAAAAATTGAATATAAGGGTAACTGAGATTTCAGAGGAACACAGGATTGATCTCTTCATAGGTACTTTAAAGGATAACATCCAACATGAAGTTCGTGTTTTGGAACCTGATTCATTGGAGAAGACATTAAGGTTGGCCATAAAAATTGAATGTAAAATGATGGCGACAAGGAAGCCTACCACTCACTTCTATAAAGAGGGAAGTGTTGCTACTCCTAGATTTGCACAACCTACAAGGTTGAAACCACAACAATTGGAAGAAGAAAATGAACAAGAATCTTCAAAAGAAGAGGATATACACCACCAACCAACCCTAGAAGATGAAGAAATGAGTCTGACCATATCGTGTAATGCATTGGCAGGAATTACCACTCCTCAAACTCTCAAGATAGAAGGACATATCAAGAAGAAAAAGGTAATAGTGTTGATTGATTCAGGTAGTACCCATAATTTTATTCATTGTAAGGTAGCCAATGAATTGAATTGTTTCCTATACCCAGCACCAGAATGTCAAGTGATGGTTGCAAATGGAGGAACTATAAATTGCTCTGGAAAATGCCATAATATCAAGCTAACCATGGGGGAATATGTATTGAATAGTCCAATGCTTTCCATTCCTATGGGAGGTGTTGATGTTGTACTAGGAGTACAATGGCTATAATCTTTGGGGACGGTAGCTTTTAATTTTCAAGAACTTTTCTTGAAAATTTTTCGAAAGGAAAGGAAGTTGAATTACGGGGTATTGCAGGGAAGTCGGGAAAGATAATAAGCTCCAATTTCATGACAAAGCTTCTAAAGAAGGAACAACGAGGCGTAATTGCACAATTATGCTCACTAGAAGTTCTCCAACTCTTAAAGGATAACCTGAATTTGGCACAAAATCGAATGAAACAATAGGCATATCAACATCGCAGCGAGAGAAGTTTTGATGTAGGAGACTGGGTATTTTTACAGCTACAACCATACAAACAAATTTCCCTCAAGCAAGTTTTCACATGATAATAAATTATCGCCAAAGTACTATGGTCCTTACAAGGTGTCATAAAAGATTGGTACTATGTATATACAAATCATTTCGCTTCTTCGCCTAGCATCCGCTTCCATGTTTCATGCTTAAAGAAGGTTATAGGTGAAAAATATCCCAAATTAAACAATATTGCCGAACTTGATGAGGAAGTGAAAATCATATTGGAACCTGAAGCAGTCATGGAAACAAGAACTCGACAGCTACGGAATCGATCAATTTCAGAGTATCTCATCAAGTGGAAGAACTTACCCACTGAATATTCTACATGGGAGGATGAGAATTTTATACAGAAGCACCCAGAGCTACTCAAGCGTTGAGGACAACACTTTTTTGAAGGAGAGGGGCATGTTAGGTCCTTATATTACTAGTGTATTCCCTTATTATGTTAGTATAGTCCCCCTTATTCTTATTGTTGTACCCATGTAACCCCCATATTGTTATTATTGTGCCCTTACATTATTATTGTTAGGTCGACTAGGATTACATTGTGGCCCAATGGACTCCTATATATAGAAATGAGGTTTTATCATTTGTATCATCCAAGAATTGTTCATTCATGTAATGTATTGGAGGTTGCCCCCTCGAAGTGGCTTATTTCTAAGGCGTTGATATCTCTTTTCTTCTATTTTTGGAGCTGGTTTCAAAACAAAATTGATTCACATGTTTGTACAATTCTGGTGTCAAAATTGGATTCCAAGCAAGGGAAATTATATGGAATGACATTATTAAAACAATAAAAAGAATATGTGAATATTTAATTATTGTTGAAGAAGGAAAAATCATTGTTAGAGATTTAGAAAGTATAATCATGGCCAGTAAACATAAATTGCAGCAAATGGATCAATTTCCAAGAGAATGATTAATTTTATGAACTCTAAGTCTGCACAGGAATTAAAAGAATATGGAGTTGAAGATAGGATTGAATATGTGATAGAAAAAAACAAGATGACAGTGAAAAATTCATACTGGAAAATGCTAGAGAAAAAGTTTAATGAAGTGAAGGAAGTTGTGATGAAGTTTAATGTTGTTTTTGATAAAAGGACCAAGGAAGATTCACCATCATGTTGGGATCAACAGGGAAATTTTATACCTTTGGAGACTTATGAGACATTGATGGTGGAAGCTAAAAGAAAAATTGGCTCCACACATGAAAAAACTGTAGTACTATAAGGAGCTACTATTGTCAATTATTTGCATAAATATTTTCAGCTTCTTTGGATGATGAAGATTCTTTTGATTGAAAAACCTACATATAACAAGGTCACCAATTTCAGAATGGCACATGTCAAGTTTATCAAAATCCGAAATAAAAACATAGATATTTGGAAGAAGTGCAGGGAATGAATGTCTCCCCAAGAAACTGATACAAAAACAACAACTGATACAGGAGAAAGGCCTTCTATTGTTCCCTAATCACAAGTCATTCAGTGACAAAATGCTTTTATTTCTACCACAATTTATTTCATGAAGTCTAGTAGAGAATTTTTTTTTAATGTAATTTTTATTTTTCAAGAATAATGATCGAATATGAGGATAGTTGGTCCCAAAGTAGTTTAGGAGACTGACAATTTTATAACCGTCCTTTTGAAAATTTTGTATTAAAAAATACTTTCAAATGAGAAGAGAGGTTCCAAAATTTTTAACCTCAGAGGAAATCACAATTTTGTACTTCCACTCTTCACGTGCATTTGAATAAAGTCATCACAATGATTCTAGAAAGTCATCACAGTGATTCCAGATTTTTTTGGGTATGATAAGTTTTCTCTGTCACATCTTTTGTTTATGTTTTATTCTTAGAAAAGAGTAAATAAGTTGATGGGATTTGATTTTATAGCTCCATGAGTTTGAGTTTCTGTAAATTAAAGTTAAAAATCCTTAATAATGCGCTCCTCTTTTCTAATTTCCATTTCATGCTAATCATAATGTACTCTAAAGTTGAAGATACAAGATTATGTTTGAAGCATCCTTTTATCTAAGACTTTCCACCATCACTTCTTGCTTTTCTTTCTTTCATTTGTATTCAACATCAGAAGGCCATTGTAAAGGCATTGTTCACACATTGAAGACTTAAGGGTTTTAATAAAGGTTCTTGGGTTTTATAAAATGATGGGAAAAAAATAATTATTTCTCTATTTTAAATAAATGACTTGGGCACTAATATTTACTCAGTCGAAGATTGTCTCATAAGGTATAACATGCTGATAGCAGATCTTGACCTTTCGAGTAGCTTCATCAATTGTTTTCGAGTTGTCAAATTCTAGCCTCTCTTTCATGAAAACTGGAAAAATACTGATAAATAAGTGTACCTTAGATTTATCTTCTCGATATAAGCAACATATCTGAATAGAGAAGTGAACTTGGTTATAAACTCATCCATGGTCTACTGGCCCAACTTCAGATCATGGAATTCTTTTGCTTTTTCATCGTAAAAGTGTTATGTCAAGTATATGTCTTTGAATTTGTTAGATAAAGTTATTATGGATGTCAATATGGAATTGTTTAATGGATAAACCCTAATAATGCCCTAACCCTAATTTCTTGGAATCCCTAATGTAGCATAGGTTGAACGAAACCCTAGACTACTTGAAACCCTAAGCCTAGCCATAATCCTATCCTTGAGTGCAAATCCTAATTGGAACTACATAACCCTACAAAACCCTAGACTACTTGAAACCCTAATCCTAACACATAACCCTATCCTTGAGTGCAAATCTTAATTGGAATTACTTAACCCTAGACTACTTGAAACCCTAATCTTAAACATGCATTTGAAAACCCTAATTTTTGCGAACCCCAATCGTTAACCTAGGAAACCGTATCCCTTACCCTTGTTCTAAAAGCCCTAAACCTGTCCTTGGGAACAATTTCATAAATTTGTAAAATATTAAACCCTAATTCCTAAATCTCATAATTCCTAAAACCCCATTGGTTTAATACAAATATATATCCTAGTCTTATGTCCTAAGTCCCCAAAAGATATTCATAAAAAATACTATCTTAAAAAAGAGACCACATACTCTTTTATTTCACTATCCCTTACCTCTATGTATACTATAATATAATAATAAAGTCTTAATCCAAATTCCCTTATAAAGAAATCCTAAATTCTAAACCTTCCCATAAAATCCCTAAACTCTAACCATACATTATTAAAAAATAAAAAATCTTTATGATAAAATCTTATAATACCCTAAGTACATGTAACCAACCCATGCATAATCAATACACAATTAAATTACAAGACACCACATAATAAGAACACTTCATAACAAAAAAATTCGCGAAGAGCATTACATGATTGACGTTGGACGTTACATAATTGATGTTGCCACATACCAAAAATTCACGCTGAATTAACGCTGGACATTACATAATCGATGTTGGAAATTATAAATCATGAACTTCCATTCCATTGTTTGTAAACGAGCAGAAGTACACAAACATATCCGAAGTAGGTTGTTGTGCTACAAGATTCTAACGCTGTAAGGGCTGAGGTTAATTGTAGAAAATCAGAATTGCAGATCGGTGCCCAAACTACAGAACATATAAGTCTTGTAGATAATACCATAGTGTGATATATATATATATATATATATATATATATATATATATATATATGAACCCACAGCTATAAGAGCTCAGCGATTTGAAGGAACGGTGACATAGAAGCCCGTTACAGAACTTATAAGCCACTAAAGAATGCAAATAGTTCAGCGATTTGAAGGAACGGTGACATAGAAGCCCTTTACAGAACTTATAAGCCACTAAAGAATGCAAATAGTTGGGCTTTAATATTTTGGTCAACATAACATTGGACTGCATTATATATATGTTTGACCAGATCGAAAAACATGGGATTACTTTTGTGAAGGTTCGAACTTGTGCAAGATGGTTGTTGACAGTGAAGTCTTGGATTTGAGGAGGATTAGGAACTAGTGTTGGTTTGAAGCACACTTCAAGTTGAGCATTTTGGAGCAGCAGCTTGTTTGGGAAATATTGTAGACTTGAATTAAAAACATGAAGTGGGAAATATTGTAGACTTGAATTAAAAACATGAAGAAGTAAATGATCATTATTTGAAGATTTGTTTTTGAAGCAATCTCTTGAAGAACTTTAGACCTGAACACATTTCATTTTTTTTGTGCAAAGAAAATCCAATACTTTGGAACAAATAATATATATAGTAGTTTTCTCTTGAGCAAGACCTTGGTATAGTGATATTCCTTGGAAACCCTTTTTGCAAACCTTGAAAAGTGGAAAATTTTGAACAGTGAAGATGCTTTGAAGGTTGAACACTATTAAATAAAGAAGTATTGAGAAGCTTGACATGACCGGAGCTTTCATGGAGTAACCTTGAGAAGTCAGCTAGGGTGACATGAAGATTTGTGGAGACACATTCTTTGGAACATAAAGTTGTTATTGAACTTAAACTTGCATTGGGATTTATCAAAATAGAAACATACCACTTGGCTAATTTACCTTCGAATTCAACCATTGTTGGTTGATTTTCAGCCTCGTGGTCTTTTAAGGTTGCATTAATTTGAAAAATGTTCCTAGCAACTTCCCCAACTGTAGAGGCTTTTTGAATGTTAGTAGTTTGGTCGGTTCTACCACGATCAGGGTAGTTTTTATAATAATGAGGCTCCCCGTAGCCCCAAGACTATAAAGGTTTTTTTTTTAGTGATTAGGATCTAGCTTGCTAGATGGTTCTCTTTGTTTGGTCTCATTAATAGTTTAGACTTTCTGCTGACTTTTCCCCAAGGGTCCATTAAACTGTCTCCTAGATGAGTTCTTAAGGCCAAATGCTTTCGTACCCTTCATATTCTTGACATTTTCTTGTCTTTTTTTTTATGCAACCTCCCTTTGATGTTTTCACCTTTATGTTTCATCTATTGCGTTGTAACTCATTTTAAATTCTCCTATGAATGTGCATACATTATGTCATTCTAAAATAACAAAATATAAGAAAAAAGCTCCTATGATTTGTGCATACATTATGTCATTCTACAAAAAAAAAAAAAAAAAAAAAAAGCAGAAAAGGTGAAAGCGGTCGAAGTTTTGATTTTTTTGATTAAATATGTTTATTTCTTAAATGGTGGATTAAGGAATAATAATCAATTTTAAGAGCTTGTCAAAAAATAAACGGAGATGAACTTGTGTGACCGGGCCCAAAAGATAGGGCAAACTTGATAGCACAATTTGTACGACGTTTAACTCCAGCAGTGCCTCCGCAAATACTTTTGGGTGGGTCTGTTATTTTAGATCAACAACCTAGAATAATTGTGGAGGCACTCCTCCGAAAATGTCCCGTACAAAAAGACTGCCTGTGCAGTTACATTAACAAGAAAGCACGGTTATGTAAGAAAGTGAGCCTACCCCCACCATTCCTCCCACCACGTCACCTTTCCCTCCACCACTCACTTTTTATGTCACATCATCCATCCTCCACCAAATGTCACTTTTTATGTCACACCATCCATTTTATTCATCCCAAAGAGTTTAAAAATTCACTTGAAAGCATTTAATTCTTTTCCCTGTGTCGTTTTTCCATTTAAGATATAAAACCTTATTTTTTCCCATTTTCATTCACATTTTCCTCTTCCTCTCGCTGTCATGGAATTTGAACAAACTAGTTAGCATCCCAGTCAGGGCTATTTGCCCACACTAGGTATTTATATTGTTATCCATCATTTCAATTACCCAAAATGTCAAAGAAAATTGTGTTAATCGGGTCATCTTCCCACATTCCTCTCATGGATAGTGAAAGAGATATTTTTTACACTGTATGCACTGTAAATCACCTTGAAATTTACCAGCATGTCCTTCTCAATCAAGCCAATTCTCCAATTTATGTTGTTGCAGTTAGGTTTGATGTTCTTTCAACATTTATTTATGAAACTCACCTATTCCCGGAAATTGTTCACTCATTAGCGTAAGCTATGTACACCCAAAGCTGTTTTGTGATGAATAGGTTAGGAGAAAACATTTTCTAGGTGTCGTCCCTCCTAATTCAACATGCATTGTGCTTCCCCTATGAAAGTACACATGTTTCTTTTTCCGGGGAACCCTATTAACCCGTTTGAAAATTTATTAGTTCCAGAATATGCCCAAATTATGTTCCACCTAATGCCTAATGTAAAACCGTTTTCTTTGGAATCAACTCAGTTCTCTTTAGATGCTTTTCCTAAATATGTTAGAATTTTCCTTCATATTCTAGCTAAAATCTTGGGAAGAGGAGATGCTTCAGTTATTGATTAAGTCAATTTAGGTCTATTTAGTCTGATGATTAAACCTGAAGTTTTCCTGGATATACCTACTTTTTGGGAGGCGGTAGTACATGTTCAATTCATGAATCTTTCACTCACTAGTTGTATGAGATTCCATTCCTTAGTTACTTATCTTTTCTTGTATACTAATGTTGAAAGATTCATGCATTTGAAATTAAACTTCATGGATCTCAATAAGAATAAAAATTAGTGGTTTTTTGGACTGATGTGGTAAGAAGCAACCCAGGGAATGAAGGCTTGAGGTATTTTTCTTCCTCATTCCTTTCAGTGGCATATTCTATTATTAATAGTTCATCTGCAACTTGTATATTGCCAGAAGCTCAATATTTTCTTCAGTTGAGAAGAGATATGAAAGAAGGAGACTGGTATTATTTTGAGGAATATGCTGAAATTGGGTTGTTGGAGTTGAAGTTGAATGCTACAAATTTCCAACCTTTGTTCCTATGAGGTTGTTTGTTTTGGAATTTATAACACATAGTCTAAATCTAGACCGAGTGCATTTTGTTCCAGCAAATATATGGCATTTTTTTTTAGATTACCGAGAACTGTTGGACCTTTCATTGTAAACACCCAACAAGTAGTAGAGGAAGTACAATAATTACTTGAAGGGATGGACTTATTATTGGAAGAGAAATGGACCTATGATCCATTTCACGTTATTTCCAACAGAAGAGTAGAGAATGGTTATGCTCCTTTCTTGCATGAATCTCGATCAGAAATTGAGAAAATGGCCAATGGAGGGAAATATGTTGTATCCGAAGGAATAGAGGTTGAAACCCCTCTACATAATGAGAAGAATCTGAAGAGAGGTCATGAGGATATTATAGATCTGGATCAAGACACAGATGGACAAGCTAAGAAGAAAATTTTTTTAATGAAGGTGGTGCATCATTAGTTTCTGGTTTCCAGTTGCAGTTCGTGAGAAAATTTGCGCACCATCTTCTCCCCATGATGTTTATAGATGAATTCTCTTGCAAGACCTGGATATATTTCTTGAAGAAGAAGGACGAAGCATTCAAATGGTTTCGTACCTTCAAGGCCTTGGTGGAAAATCAAACAGGAAAGAAGATCAAGATTTTGAGGACCGATAATGGCACCGAATATGACTCAAACGAGTTCAATGAATTTTGTAGAGAAGCTGACATTAAGAGGGAGACCACAACCGTGTATACTCCTGAGAAAAATGGCATTGCTTAAAGAAAGAATAGGACCATTGTGGAAGTTGCCATGCCATGCTATGTGACCAAGGTATTCCAAAGTTTCTATGGGGAGAATCTGCGAACACTGTTGTGTACGTACAAAATTGATGCCCACATTCCACTCTGGACTCCAAAACTCCCGAAGAAGTATTCTCTAGTAAGAAACCTAATGTTTCTCATTTTAGAGTTTTTGGTTGTCTTGTTTAACTTCATGTGCCGAAAGAGAAGAGAAGCAAGTTGTATGCTTTTGGAAAGAAGGGAATGTTTGTGGGCTACGGTAAAAATTCGAAGGCATATAGAATCTATGTGCCTGGTCAAAGAGAAGTGGATATATGCCATGATATCACCTTTGATGGAGATGCTTCCTTCAAGAAAGTGATAAATCTTCCTAGCTCCAAGGAAGACAATGATGAAAGATCAGGGAAGCACGAAGAGCCGAAGGATGAGATGATGCCCAATGTTGAAGGACCGATGGACCCTATTGATCCACCTCCTTCGATGAAGAGAAGACCATCATGGCTTAGGGATACTCTCGATGATGCCGAGAGACATATGGCCCCAAGGGGGACATTCCGTGAAAGCAAGAAGCCAAATAGATACCAAGGGTATCTATCATCCATGAGTACAATCGTACAATCTGAGCTTGGATCATTTGAAGAAGCCGTAAAGTATCAAGTTTGGAAGGATGCTATGCACGAAGAGTACACATCCATTATGAAGAATGATGTCTAGGATGTGGTCCTGAGACCGGAGGACAAAGCTATTTTCACCTCGAAATGGCTCTATAAGATCAAGCATGGATTTGATGGTAGTGCTGAAAAGTACAAGGCAAGATTCATTGCTCGAGGCTTCTCTCAAAAGGAAGGCATAGATTATGATGATATATTTTCACCTATGGGTCGCTATACCACCATCCGATCTATTATTTCCCTTGCTGCCACGCAAGGATGGAGTCTCCATCAGATGGATGTGAAGTCCGCTTTTCTGCATTAGTTCGATAAAGGAAGAGGTGTACATGGAGCAACCTATGGGGTTCGAAGTCCAGGATAGAGACTCTCATGTATGTAGGTTGAAGAAAGCCCTCTATGGGTTGAAGCAAGCCCCCAGGGCTTGGTACACGATGATAGATAACTACTTGGTGAATCTTGGCTTCACTCAAAGTAATGCTGATCCGAACCTTTACTTCAAGGTTGATAGAGAAAAGCCTCTCATTCTGGTTCTCTATGTGGACGATCTCTTCTTGACAGATGTTGGCCCTCTCATTCATTAGTGTAAGAGGGAGCTCACTTCCGAGTTTGAGATGAAAGACCTAGGATTGATGCACTACTTCCTAGGCTTGGAGGTCGGGCAGAGACCTGGCAAGATTTTCCTCTCTCAAGGAAAATATATTGTGAAGCTGCTGGAGAGATTTGGTATGGTGGATTGTAAGTCGTGTTGACACCAATGGAACTCAACTTCAAGAAGTTGTGTGGAAATTCTATTGGGCCCGGATTGGGAAATCTTATCGAGTATCGTCAACTCGTAGGATCATTGATATTCTTAGTGAACTCCCGTCCTGACATATGTTTTGCAGTGAACAATTCGAGTCAACACATGGTTGATCCTAATCACATTCACTAGGTTGGTGCCAAGAACCTCTTGAGATATCTTCGGGGCACGATAAACCATGGGCTGAGATACATTGCTGGGAGTTTGAGACTCCTTGGATATACTAATGTCGATTGGGCCGGCAGTGTGGTGGATCCCAAAACCACATCTGGATGCTACTTCACACTTGGGTCTGCTTCAATATCTTGGATGAGTAGGAAGCAGAAGTTGGTGGCTTTGAGCACCGCTAAGGATGAATACATTACAACGAGTATGGCCTGTTATGAAGCTATTTGGTTGTGAAAGCTCTTCAGTGAGCTGTTCAGGCATGTGCTAGATACCACCATTATCCTTTGTGGTAACCAGAGTGGTATTCATTTGTCAGAGAATCCCGTGTTCCACGATCAATGTAAGAATATTGATATCAGGTACCATTTTATCCGAGATATGGTACAACGAGGCGCCGCAAGGTTCGATCATATAGGAACTGATGAGCAGGTCGTGGATATTCTCACTAAGCCTTTAAGGAAGGTCAAGTTCCTAACCTTCAGTGAGAATCTTAGAATCGTGGAATGACCCTATTCTGAGGGTCCTGTTGGATGATGAGCTCTGGGAGCTCTAGGGGGCTTTGGGGATAACTTCTTGGAGCTATAAGCAACCACAGGGCTAGGCTTTTCGAACCTTGTTGGTGTGCTTCTGCCCCACCATGATGATATTGAGTTGGCTCACCTCTCTTTGATCTATGCCCCGTATGCACCCTACCCATGGAGTTTCAGACTCATGGGAAGTACCTCTCATCTTGGCCAATGAGGTGGAAAATGTGGATAAAGATTGATAGCAAGACCGATGGATGCATCAGAGATTGCTATATTCTCTATGTCTAGGATGGCACGTGTCCAACCACCTGATCTGGGATCAAGTCTAGTGAGGTTTTAGACCTCCAACTGAATTTGGGTCAGCTAAACTAACTTCGGGTTAATATATGACTCTTTTGAGTCCAAGTGAGGTTTTGGACCTCCAACTGACTTCGAGTCAGTTAAAATAAATTTGGGTTAGTATGAGACTCCTTTGAGTCCAAGTGAGGTTTTGGACCTGCAACTGACTTCGGGTCATTTAAACTAACTTCGGGTTAGTATGAGCCTACTTTGAGTCCTATAGAGGTTTCATACCTCTGAGTTGACATCGGGTTAGCTGGGAGTGATGTCTTTGTGACTCACCATTTGAAATAAAAAATCCAACAAAGAAAGTTATGATAGGATGACGCACGATGTTTGGATGGAACTGGTTGATGGAGTTCTCTCTAGTTGAGAGGGAGTGTTAATTTTAGGCAACTAGGTCCAAACTTCATGTTGTACTGCTCAGATGATGATGCTAATATTTTTATTGGATTCCTCTTTTGGAGAGGTGCAAGATTGATCTAAAGATCATCTTGATCGGATGAGCAGAAAAATTATTTTCAATTTATTCCACTTATGTCCAAGGTCGGCTAGATTTTTAATGTAGGCTTGAGATCCCAACAAATGTGTCACACACCCTCACAGATGGATATAAATTGGAGAGACTTGGAGGTCATTTCATCATCAACTCATCACACACTTCTCTCTTGTGTTTGATTTGTTTGATCACTTTTGGAGGAATTTTATTCTCACACGTGTGGAGCAACAACTAGGGCTTTTTGGTGCAGATCTATCTAGGGTTTTAGCGCAGGTTTGACCAATGTTGACTTTGGTCAAAGTTTGGTTTTTTGACCTCCAAACTTCACCAAAAGTCCAATTTCTGAAGGCCACATTGATTGGCACACATACTGAGGCTGAACATTGACTTTGACCTTACTGCGTTGACTTTTTGTTGCTGTTGTTTTGCATTGACTGTGTTGACTGGACAACGTTGACTGTGTTGACTGGACAACGCTGAATTTTGTTGACTTTGGGTTGAATTTATGGAGCTGTCTTGAGGGTCGTGTGACACATTTTGTTGGCTAACCTAAAGAAGACTTTTTTGGTTGAAGCATCCTGTTGACTGCCGTAACGCCACCATTCTTCATCTATGCTTGACAAAAGATAAGTATATTATTAGCTTGTATTTCGTCGATCTATTGGTATGTTCTATCAACATTTTACTTTCATGTTTATTTGATTGCTATTTGGTATCGGGCCCTATTGGTTTGAAGTAAATTTGCATCAAGCATATAACACTTTCAAAATTTACAATTCCCTAGTCCCTCAAGGCTGTAGAAACGTGGTTCTCCAACCACCCATCATCACTTCAGGTGAGATTCTGATCACCTTGTAGGTTACTGATCAAGGGTTTTGTTTGTGTGCAATAAGATTGAACCTGGTTCAACCCAAATCAAGCCAAAAAATGGTTTCGTTTTCGAGACTAGGATCTATTTGAGTGATATGTGGATGTGGCACCCATCAAAGAAGGAAATTGAAGATTCGATAGTCCTAAAAGATAGAGAATTTGATAATCAAGAAAACAGAAACCCTCATTTGACATTCGAAGCTTGCCTATAAAAGTATATTTTCATAGAGCAATATGAAATTTTACTTGGTTCATTTCTTATTGAGTTGTACAAGTGGATATCAAGGTTGACTAAAAGAAAGGAATGATCTAAGAATGAAAAACCTACGACGTGGACTCCTAAGCTGATATAGTGACTCAAGAGCAATGACAACATGATTTCAAGTGTTGTCAAATTCTGGATTGATAATATCTTGGGAGGATTCATTACTGAGTTCGTAGTAGACTCTATTTGTGTCCTACAATGAAGTAGAATGACGATTCTTGGACCGTGAGGTAAGTATCTTAAATATTTAAAACTTTGGATTAAGATGCTTGTGTCTTAAAAGTGAGTTTTATGGATGCAATCATATTTCTAGCTTACTTATGTTTGGGGGAAGAAAAAGTAAATTTGAGCGAGAGATCGGTTCAATGCAAAGTGGAAAAAGATATAGAGTTGATACCAGAAAGAGATATCATGTAGAATACCTGAAGACCTTTGTAGAAACTAATTATAGTCATCTTTTCAATGAATCTGAAAGTGAAAGAGAAGATAACCCCCAGTTAAATTCACAGTATTCCCCCTTCCAACATGACATTTTGCCAAAGCTAGAATCCAGTAATAGTTATGGTATTGGTGGTTTCCCTGCTCCCCCTACCCCTCATACCCCCATTCCACTCCACCTAACCCTCCTACCCACAATCCTCCTTCCCCACCCGCAAGAAGAGGTATGGCTGATGATATTAAGCTACATGTTTTCATAAGAACTGAATTGGAGGATCCAGAGTAGTTTTGGTTTTTATGCAAAGTTGTATGGGCACGAAAGCAGATCAATGATGAGAACTTAAATAAAGCACAACTCATTACAACAATGCGTGACACAACATTGAATTGGTATATGAAGTATGCAACTAATTAGAACAAAACGTTCACAAATATTAAAATAGTGATGGTAGGAGAATTTAGGAAGTTGAAGTCTTAGTCGTAGTCCATCACCGAGTCGAAGGAAATAAAATAGAAACCTATTGAGTCTGTTTGGAAGTTAGATTAGATATTTAAGCTCCTATTGGATCACGTAAGCTTCAACATAGCTCTGTAGAAACATCAAGAATGGTTTATAGTTGTGTTGCTACCACATATGATATTACCATTGATGCAAGAGAAGATATGAATTCAAGCCAAAGCTCTAGAGATTGCGATGAAGTTGTAAGGTTCACCTATAGGAGATAATAATGCATGCATGCAACAGATTGACAGCCAGCTGGTAAATCTCACCCTGCAGATACAAGATATCAAGAAAAGTAAACAAGTTAGAGAAGAAGATATATATATATATATATATATATATATATATATATATATATATATATATATATATATATATATGCATACTTTTTACTTTTAATGGTTGTGATATGTAATAATGTTTTTAATATGTAGGATGTGAATCATAATTAAAATATTTCAATGTCAAAATAATAGGGGGTAGCACCCTTAACATGGTTGGGTTTTTTCTTATTCCATTAATAGATTCTTTATATATATATATTCCATTAATAAGGTTTTTTTTAGAGATGTATAATTCATTCATTTTCTAATATGTAGTTAACATGTAATTTTTCAAATACTAATATATATATGTGTGTATGTGTTTAAAAATTATCACATATACACACACACACACACACACACACACACATATATAGAAAGAGTCCTATGAATATATGTTTTCTACTTTCAAATTGGATTTGGGAATTGTATTTTAATGTGTAGAATGTGAACCATAAACAAAAAAATTCCAATGTCAACTAGGCATATATTATATAAAACATAATACATATATATGATGATGATGATGATTAATGTCCACTAAGACTTATACGGTCAATGAGACCTTAAAAAAGAAATGGTTAATTGAGATTATTTAAAATTTTATTTTTGTGATAAGGGTGAAAATGTGAAGTTGGGAAACACTTTTTGCCCTTTTTTTACGTTGAAAATTGTAATTTTCTATGTTTTTCAACTTCAACTCCACTAAACTCATATTTTTATCGCAAATTATGCTTTGACATAAAAACAAGAATTGTAGAGAATTGTCTTACCTCCATACCGATATTTTTTTTTTTTTTAAATATTGACATATAGAGGGTTAAATTTGTTGTTTACTAACTGCATATGCTTGAAATTTTCAGGCAAACATAAATAGTCACTTTATTATCCTTTACTTTTTTTAGGGAAGGTTATTCATTTTTTGGAAAAAAACCATAGCATCATAATCTACATATATTGCACTAGTGCACAGACTATTTTTTGGTAATTTTCGGATCAAATCACTATTTTTTATTATTTTTTGAAATGGACGAAGACAAAAAAACATTGATGTTTCAGTACATTTTATTATCCTTTGATTTTCTTTTCAATGTGATCGTCAATAAGAAAAATGAGAGTACCCTTTTGAAGTAGACAGGGAGAGGAAGTGCACTATGATTTTTTTAAATTTTTTGGTGTCCTCGTTTGAAAGTTATTGAATTTTCATTCAATGCAATTTTTCGAACAATGAAATTCCATAGTGACATAGTTTAGTAAAAAATTAATAAAAAATTGAATTTTTTAATGAAACTCCATAAATCTCACATCATCAAAAACTAGATTTAGAGATGAATCTAATGGTACTTGGTCCGACATATAACATTTTGTTTTTGTAGGTGTTTTGTCCCTCCAAAGTTGCAGGTTTCTCAAAACTGCAGAGTTTTCTGAGTTTTTTGTTGACCAGAAACTCTCGGCCGAGAAAAACTCTCGGCCGAGAAATTTTTAAAACTCTCGGCCGAGAGTTTTAAACCAATTTATGCGCGGGAAAACTCCCGGGAAAAAGTTTTAAAAACTCTCGACCGAGAGTTTGCGCAATAAATCTCTCGGCCGAGAGTTAGAAAAACTCTCGGCCGAGAGTTTTATTGCGCAAACTCTCGGCCGAGAGTTTTTCTAACTCTCGGCCGAGAGTTTGCGGCTGGGAGTTTTGTGACACAACTCTCGGCCGAGAGTTTTCAAAACTCTCGTCCGAGAAAATACGAAATATTTAAAATTTCTCGGACGAGAGTTTTGAAAACTCTCGGCCGAGAAATTTAGTTGACTTTTTTTCTCAGCCGAGAAATTAAAAAATCCTCCCGAATTCTATCTCATGCCAAAAAGTGTTTCCCAACTTCGCATTTTCGCCCATAAAAAAGGAGGGAAAGAAGCATTACTAAGTCATTGTAGTTTTGTTTAATGAACAAGTGAAGGAGGTTGGTATTGGAGAAAATGTTTTGTAAATGAGAATGGATGTGAGTAAGACCGGAAAATCCAAGGGAAAGTAATTTTCATCTTCAAGTGTCTTCGTATCGTAGAGTAGGCATATTCTTTCATTCCAAGGTATCTTGGGAATAGACCAATGTTTGATTTCACTCTCGAGTTCATGAGAATTAGTTCTAGTCCTTGAAATATTCAGTCTCTTCTTAGCACTGGTTAAGACAAAAAGGCAATTCTAGTTAGTAAAAGTGTGGTTGATTACCTCCTTATAGTATCTTAACTTTCGTTTCCCCTGTAACTCCTTATTACTCCATAGATTGTCCTTCAATTTAGAAGTAATGATATTTTTAATATTATCCTTGTTCCCCAAGATGATCTCCCCCTTTAACTCCCAATTACTGAGCCAAGACTTGTCATAATTTTTTCCATCCTCACTTGAGTTTAAGGTGGTTTTGACTAGAGTTAGAAGAAATTTTGGGAGTCTCTTATCTTCCATGTATTACAACTTCTTATTATACATTAAATACCTAAACATAGTCATGCATTCAATGGGGGAAAGACTGGCTTCAATAAATAGAATAGGGTATGGATTATTCCCTTTAATATTGAGGTTGTAGGTTATGAATTACTTTTGGATCATTTCAATATTTCTCCATGAATCTCTATATATACTGCAACCCCACACCTCACATCCATATAAAGTAACAAGGGTGACGAGAGTCTCGCAGAGAAACATTTTTTTACACCAAACCCAAATATTAGTCATCTTACAATTTTTTTAAAGATCATAGTAATCTTTCCAATCTCCTATAATCCTTTTATCAATCCTATAATTCCAATTGAGTTGATGGTGGATTTCAATACCTAAATATTTCTAATAATAAACTTTATCTAAGTAATTGTTATCATAAATGAAATTATGATAAGCGATATTTTGGAATTAATAAACATTTCTTTTGTCTTGTCCGTATTAACAGTCATACCCATCTTGGAATAATAATCATTAAGGGTTTTAAGCTACTTGTCGAGATCATTAGGAATCCTAGCAAGAAGAAAAATATCATCAACATAAAGGAGAAGAGTAATGATTATACTAACGAGCTTGGGTCCTTCGCAACCAACAACTTTTAATCATTCCTCAAGTTTGTTTGTCAATGTAAATTCCCAGAAGGGTAGGGGATAAGGGACGCCCTTGCTTAAAATCGATGTTGCATTTAATTTCAGTAGACCAACACTCGATGGCCGTAATCTTGTCAATAACATTCTCTTATAATCTAATAAAAAAGACCCTTAACTTGGGAGGAACCATTATATCATTGAGCCTTTTCCATAACTTCTCCCAACGAACCATGTTGAAATATTTTCTAAAGTCAACAAAACAACAGAAGGGATGAGTCTTATTATTACGAAAATAATCTGCAATGGTCCTAAGAGTGACAAGTGTGTTGATCATAGAGTGGTGCCTTCTAAAAGTAGCTTTCCCAATGGCTCTTTTACCATGGATTTCAAGCCATGTGCTAATTTTATTTTCCAAAATGAGCCCATATAGTTTGGCTAAATTGTCTCTAATCATGATAATACTATAGTTAGAGGGAACATTTTTATCCCCACTTTTAAATATATGCATGAAAATTATTTGTGTCCACAGCTTACGGAAATCGTGTTTAATTACCAAGTTGAGGAGATTTTGCAAGTGCAGGGTGAGGATGGACCTCCCAATTTAGAGAATTTCAATTTGGTACCCTTCCATATCCCTAGCTTTCTTATTAGCAAGCTTCTTTATCCCAATTTCCATGTTTACCAAATAAAAGATATCTCCCTCTATAAAAATACTTCTCATGTTTCCCATGGTGTCCATGGAGTCATAAAGATTCCTAAGATAGACATCTCATTCCTTTAAGGGGATAAGATTATTTTATTTCAGTTTACGGACAATAATGTTCCTCCAAAACTTTCTAAGCTCAACTTTAGATAGGTTAATGTGATGGTCTTTCCTCTTGTTTATATAGTCCCTTTTTCCCTTTTGATAAGAGCTTTGTACACCTTGATTTTTCCATGCTTGATAGTTTCGTTGGGAGCATCTCCAATATATTTCGTGGAATATTTACAACCATTGTCATAAAACAAGTTGGAATTCCTATTGTTCTTATTATATGATACTTCCTTAGAGAATTTTTTAATGGTAATGGAGAGGATAATAGTAAAATTGTGGTAGATGTGGTCAATGTTATAATTATATGTTAAGGAACCTAATTTCCATGTTAAAACTTTTAAGAAGAGATGAGTTTTAATTTTTTCAAAACTCATGTGCCTTTGACTCTCGCCGTTATTATGTGTGGGGATGGTGTACATGTCAAGGTTAAGGGTTAAGGAGAGAGGCCTATGGTAATAGTGAGAGTCATTGTAGTTTAAGAGGTTATAATTAACAATACAATGGAGAACTTGGCTATCAAATATTGCATAGTCCACAACACTTATGTTGCACCCATGAAAATAAGTCATCTCACAAGAGGAAGGGAACTTATTGATCCCATTAGAAATAATCTGGTTTTCTCAATGTGGAAAAGGTTCTTAGTAGAGTCTTCAGAATTTCGTTGGAATTTACTAGCTAGAACATAATCTTCATCAAGCCATAAGGGGATAGGGTTAGAGTTATTATTGAATAGAGTGAGTTGGTTAGTGACGCTACGAGTATTAAATTCCCCAAGCAAGAGGATGTTTCCCTCATTCTTTAGGTTGTGGATATTGCATTCTAAATTAATGAAGGGCCAATTCTTATTTAGGTTGTTCTTCTTATAAGAAGTAGAGTTGAAGGGAGCAAAGTAACAAGTTGCAAGGAAGATTCTATTCCATCAATAGGGTTTTTGTTTAGAGATTTGTAATTCACTCATTTTTAAATATGGAGTTTGTTGGAATTTTTCAGAATTCCAAAATAATAAAACTGCCTTCCTTAACACAGAGAAATATTTAAAATTTCATATACAGTGACAGAGTTTTCACATAAAAAAATTCTATTCCATAAAAAAAAACTGCTGTTACAATTCTGATAGCTTTCCACTGCTGGGAGATTACAAAATATGGAACTGCTTCACACACAGTGTCCAAATCACTCTTCTCTGTCTCACATAGAAAATACTCTGTCTCTAAAACAACAACAATACACTGCTGTGCATACTCTGTTTAAAAAAAAAAAAAAAAACTCTGCTGTTCTGTGTAATTATATAAATTACAGCTCTCTGTCTCTGTTTTTAAAATACGCTGCTGTGTATAAAAAAAACATTACCAACAATATGGCTCTGTTTCTGCATATAACAAAACAGAAATATCTGTGTCATTAAAATGACTCAACCACTAAATTCACCGCTTAGAAAAACATTAATGGTCTCATTACTTCTGCCGGCACCGCTCTATTATGCATTGAAGGCAAATTGACTTTCTGGCACCTCTAACCGTCAATCTTCAATTTACCAGTGATCATACTGTTGTATGTATTCTTATTTTTTATTTCCCGCACTGCTGTGCACATTCACTGTGTAATAAAAACATTTACTGTGTATTGAAATACAACATCAATCTTTACAATGTGCTGAGCACATATCTATTCACCTTACGGGCCTTTTAACATATGTATGTATTGCATATATTAAAAAAATAAAACAAACATTTAAAACATTAAAACATTAACCCCGCAACCCAATTTCGTTTATGTCAAATGTGGACCCCGCTGCGGTGATGTCAGCAACTATTCCGAGGGGGTATGCTCTTCCGCCAGTTCTGCCTGCCTGACCCCCGCGGACTTTGCCTTGCCGCCTCAAGTCTGTTCGCTGTCCGGTTATGCGGGCAGTTGAAAATTAATTCCAACACTCCCGCTTAATTTCAACTGCTGGGTTTTCCTGCATACCCAAGCATTTCCTGAAATATTCAAAGTTTTTCTGCTGAAGTGGCTTTGTGAGGATATCTGCAAATTGATCCTCTGTTCTGCAATGCTGCAAAATGATTTCTCCATTGGTAACCAATTCACGTATGAAGTGAAACTTGGTGTCAATGTGTTTAGTCCTCTTATGAAAAACAGAATTTTTAGACAATGCAATAGCTGAGCTATTGTCACAAAAGATCACTGTCCCTTTTACCTGTTCTTGACATAAACTTCTCAACATTTTTCTCATCCAAACTGCTTGACACGCTGCTGCTGTAGCTGCCACATATTCCGCTTCTGCTGTAGATAACGCTACAATGGGCTGTTTCTTAGAAGCCCATGAAATGGCTCCTGAACCCATGTGAAAAACATAACCGGAAGTGCTCTTCCGATCATCTACACTTCCAGCCCAATCACTGTCCATGTATCCAACTAAATCTGAATTTTCAGAAGTAGTATACAAAATACCAAACCTTTTTGTACCTTTAACATACCTCAAAATTCTTTTTGCTTCTTGCTAATGTGCATCTTTTGGCTTTTCCATGAACCTGGAAATCAAACTAACAACATGCATTATGTCCGGCCTAGTTGCAGTCAAATACATGAGGCTGCCAACTATGCTCTTGTACAAGCTAGGATCAAAATCCTTGTTGTTGTCCTCTCTGCTGAGTTTTAATCCCATCACTGTTGGAGTGATTGCTGCTTTGCATTTCTGCATGTTAAATCTTTCAAGTACCTCATTAACATACTTTTCCTGTGAGATAAAAATCCCATTTTCATCTTGTTCTACTTCTATTCCCAAGAAGTATCTCAACAAACCCATGTCAGTCATTTCAAATTCTTCCTTCATGACTGTTTTAAAATGTTCAATAAGGCAATCATCATTACCTGTAAAAATAACATCATCAACATATAAGACTACAATCAAGATTTTACCATCCTTTTCTTTGATGTAGAGGGTGGGTTCTCCCTCACATTTTTCAAAACCATTTTCCAGTAGATAGGAATCTATCCTACTGTACCATGCTCTTGGCGCTTGCTTCGGCCCATAAAGAGATTTCTTCAACTTGCATACCTTGTGCTCTTGGCCTTTCTTTTCATAGCCGAGAGGTTGTTCAATGTAAACCTCTTCCATTAACACTCCATTCAGAAATTCTGACTTCACGTCCATTTGGTAAACTTTCCACTTGTTTTGTGCTGCTATGGACAACACTGCTCTCACGGTTTCCATTATGGCAATCGGTGTGAAACTCCTCATAATCTATCCCATGCTTCTCCTTATAGCCTTTGACAACAAGTTTCGCTTTGTGTCTCTCTATTTTGCCTTCAGCATTACTCTTGGTCTTGTAGACCCATTTAATACCAATGACATCTTTACCTTTTGGGAGTTCAACCAAATCCCAAGTTTTGTTCTTCTCTATGGCATTAATTTCCTCATCCATAGCTTCTATCCATTTCTTATCCTTGATGGCTTCTTCGAAATGAACAGGATCATCAACATGACAATATAAAGCAAACAAAGAATTGATACCTTCATTAGCTATATCTTGTTCATAAATTTCTTTCAAACTTTTGAATTTCTTACCTCTTTCAGTAGGTGTACAAGTACTTGAAGAAGCACTTGAATTTCCTCCTTGTGGTGTGCTTGGAGAAGCACTATCATTTCTCCTCAAGAGTGTGCTTTGCGGTGTTGGTGTTGCTGTTTGGGGATGTATTTCAGCCAACTCATCATCATTCTCATCATGAGATAAACAATGTTTAACATTTACTGTCTTCTCTATGCTTCCATCCCAAGCTTCCTCTTCAATGAACTGAACGTCCCTGCTCACAATAAACTTCTTGCTGGATGGGTTATATAACCTGTAGGCCTTGGATTCCTCACTGTATCCAATGAAAATACATTTCTCCCCCTTGCTGTCCAACTTCTTCCTTAGCTGATCTGGTATGTGTGCATAAGCCACACATCTGAAAACTTTCATGTGTGTGACACCTTGCTTTGTGCCACTCCATGCCTCTTCCGGCACTTTGTTCATAACTGCTTTTGTAGGGAACCTGTTCAAGATATACGTTGCACAATGTACAGCTTCAGCCCAATAATCATTAGGCAAGTGCTTTGCCTTTAACATACTCCTCGCCATGTCCATTATGGTTCGGTTCTTCCTTTCGGCTACTCCATTTTGCTGCGGAGTATATCTAGTTGTAAACTGTTTATGAATACCATTTTCTCTACAAAAACGTAGAAAATCTTTAGAGATATACTCACCTCCTCTATCAGTCCTTAAGACTTTGATATGCAGCCCACTCTAGTTCTCAACAAGTGCTTTGAAATTGCAAAATTTTTCAAACACTTCACTTTTGTTTTTCAAAAAGTAAATCCAAGTTTTTCTTGTAAAATCATCTATGAATGTTAAGATATAGTGGCTGTTCGCAACTGATGGAGTTTGCATCGGTCCACACACATCTGAGTGGACAAGCTCTAAGGGTGCTTTTTCCCTTATGCTTTTCCCGGAAGGAAAACTTTCTCTGTGTTGTTTCCCAAGAATACAACCTTCACAAAGGCTGTCTGGTTTCTCTATCAATGGTAAACCACTTACCATTTCTTTTCTTTTCAACAGATTAATACCTCCAAAGTTGAGATGACCAAATCTCAAGTGCCATAACCAATTATCATCCTTTGGTTCGCTTTGGTAAGTCTCCTGTGCAACTGCTGCTTTCTCTTCACCATTCTTCAAGTCTGCTCTCATTTTGAGAGGGAACATCCTGTTCCTTGTCATCTTTACTTCAGCAATACATAGTTTGCTGGGTGGTTTATCCATGATGGTACAAACATCATTATCAAAGAAAACATTATACCCCTTATGGACAAGCTGTCCAACACTTAAGAGGTTACACTTCATTCCTGGAACATAATAAACATCTGCTATGGTTTTCTTTGCCCCTAATCTTGTTAAAACATTTACATCTCCTTTTCCCATAACATAAACTTTGCTATCAGTTCCTAGTGTGACTTGTGACTGCACACTCTCATCTAACATAGAAAACATTGCTAATTTTCCTGTCATATGGTTACTACAACCGGAGTCTAGAAACCATAAATCCTCATTCTTTTCTTCAGCCATATTACAAGCTAAAAAAAAATTACTTTGGCTGCTATTTTCTTTTGTGAAATTTGCACTAGTTTCACTTCTCATATCATTCTGCTTCTTCTTTCTACATTCATTAGCATAATGACCATATTTTTTACAATTGTAACATTGGACATTGGACTTACCAGCATCTTTGTCCTTCTGAGAAAACCTCATTGAATGACTCATTGGCCGCCTGTCTGGTCTGACACTCATTTGGGATTGTCGCTCTTTCCGAGCATTTGACCTGCTTTCCACTTTCCTGCTTGGCTTCTCGCTCTTCTCTTGTTTCCTTCGCTGTTGCTCCTCTTCTCTTCCCGCGCGGTTATTCTGTCTTAAAAGCATGTTCAAGAGATGAGTTTTCACTCCTACCCAATCTCTGTTCATGGGTCATCAGTGATGCATGAAGTTCATCCACTGAAAACTTTGTGAGATCCTTAGTCTCCTCTATGGTGGTGACAATCACATCAAATCTTGAGGGTAAACTTCTCAAGAGTTTTTCCACAATCCTCTTATCTTCAAGAGTCTCTCCATGAGATCTTATTTTTGTGACCATTCCAATCACATGAGTGAAGAATGAGTCAATAGTATCTGACTCTTTCATACAGAGAGTTTCAAAGTCTCTCCTCAGCAATTGAAGTTTTGACGTCTTCACTTTTTCCATGCCTTGATAGGCTGTCTTGAGAGTTTCCCATGCTTCTCTGGATCTCTTGGCTGCTGCTATCCTTGGAAACACACTCTCATGCATTGCTTGATACAATAAGAAGAGAGCTTTGGAGTCTTTCTTCCTATTGCTCTTCAGCAACTCTCTTTCTGCCTGAGTTAAATATTCAAACTCTTTTTCATTTGCTGGCTCTTCAAAGCCATCCTCAACAAATTCCCATAAGTCTTGGGAGACAAATAAAGCTCTCATAGTTATTGACCAGTAGTCATAATTTTTCCCATTAAACATTGGGAGATGGATATTTCCCATACCCATACCAGTGCTGGAGCCAGCCATTCTGCACTTTTAACTATGATTTAAAAACACTTGACTGTGTATTTTAAAATAACTCACTGTTCTGCAACAGTAACACAAAACTATATAGAGAAATACCTTGAATTCCTTTTGCTTGAGTCTTCACACTGCTGGAGAAGCTGCTGCAACAAAGCACTCCTTTCCTTCAGCTTATTTGATCTTCAAATAGCCTGGACTAGCTTCAATGGTATGAAAGCGTTAATTTGCAATAAACGCTTTTCCTAATACGTAGAAATATTTAAAATTTACAGTAGCGATCTAGCCACAGAAAATTATTCATAAATCACGGTTATAATTAGATAGTTTCATCATTGGAGATTACAAAATATGGAACTCGTCATACACACAAGGTATCCAACGACGCCTATCTCATAAATATCGTTCTCTAAAACATTGTACAACAATAAAATTCGCTTGCATACTGCTTAAAAAATCAAACTTGTAATTATATAAATTGGCGCTTCTGTCACAAATATCACGGTGTATAAAAACATTATCAACAATATATTTCGTTTATTAAGTACCAAATAAAGGTTCTGTCATTAAAATGACTCAACCACTAAATTCACCGCTTAGAAAAACATTAATGGTCTCATTACTTCTGCCGGCACCGCTCTATTATGCATTGAAGGCAAATTGACTTTCTGGCACCTCTAACCGTCAATCTTCAATTTACCAGTGATCATACTGCTGTATGTATTCTTCTTTTTTATTTCCCGCACTGCTGTGCACATTCACTGTGTAATAAAAACATTTACTGTGTATTGAAATACAACAACAATCTTTACAATGTGCTGAGCACATATCTATTCACCTTACGGGCCTTTTAACATATGTATGTATTGCATATATTAAAAAAATAAAACAAACATTTAAAACATTAAAACATTAACCCCGCAACCCAATTTCGTTTATGTCAAATGTGGACCCCGTTGCGGTGATGTCAGCAACTATTCCGAGGGGGTATGCTCTTCCCCCAGTTCTGCCTCCCTGACCCCCGCGGACTTTGCCTTGCCGCCTCAAGTCTGTTCGCTGTCCGGTTATGCTGGCAGTTGGAAATTAATTCCAACAGAGTTGACATGTAACATTTTTAAAATTATTTATAACAAAAATAATTTTATGTAGAGATAGTTACTATGGATACATGTTTCCTACTTCTAAATATGATACGGGCATATATTAAAATTTTAATGTGTAGAATATGAATCCTAAATAAAATATTTCAACGTTTTATATATATATATATATATATATATATATGGATTATTTAAATATAATATAATATAATTATTTAAAAAAATATAATATGGATTTTTTAATGTTTTTTTTTTTTAATGAAAATATAATATTTCACTGTGTTCACCGGTGGTGGTATTCGACCTTAGCACTTCGACTTTGTGTGATTTAGTTTGGTCGTATTATTCTCCGACTTTTTATTATTATTTCTCTACAGGTTTTCAGAATAATGAGTATACCGCCATCCTGCCCTTGACTTGCATGGATGTTATTTACATTAGGGTTTTACTTAATTAGCAGTTGATGGGCACGACCCGACTCCGCTCTCTGTAATTTAAACAAAAAATGTAAAATTATTTGAGTCTTATGTGTATTACACATTCAGATGCATGGCTTGGCTCCCAAGTCTTCCTCACATTTAAATATATTTAGATGTATATGTTGTTTGGTGTCTTGAATATTTAAATAAATATTTGTCATATGGAGTTGGACATGTTTAGTATTTAAAACCATCATTGGCCATTGCTCCATTCAATAAAAGAGGCCACATACTCGTTTATTTCACTATTCCTTACCTAATGATAAAATCTTAATCCAAGTTCCCTTATAAAAATCCTAAATTCTAAGCCTTCCCATAAAATCCCTAAACTCTAACCATACATTATTAAAAAATAAAAAATCTTGATGATATAATCTTATAATACCCTAAGTACATGTAACCACTACATGCATAATCAATACACAAATAAATTACAAGACACCACACAATAAGAACACTTCATAACAAAAAAATTCAGGCTGAGCATTACATGATTCGTTGGACGTTACATAATTGATGTTGGTCCACATATTAAGAACGCCACATACCAAAAATTCACGCTGAATTAACGCTGGACATTACATAATCGACGTTGGAAAACTCCACCAGTTCGAAGGTCAGCTTAGTTATAAATCATGAACTTGAAATCTCTCCAGATTTTGCTTGTATCTGGAGAGATTTCAAGTTAACGGTTTGTCCATTCCATTTCAAGTACACAAACATATCCGAAGTGGGCTGTTGTTTGGTCGAGGATTCTGTTGGAAATGAAAGAGATAGGAAACAATTCTATTGTTTTTCTGCTTTAAATATTTGCTACAAGATCACGCTGGTTAATTGTAGAATATCAGAATTGCAGATCGGTGCCCAAACTACAGAACATATAAGTCTTGTAGATAATACCACATATATATATATATATATATATATATATATATATATATATATATATATATAGCTCAGCGAATTGAAAGAACAGTGACATAGGAGCCTTTTACAGAACTAATAATCCACTAAAGAATGCAAATAGTTGGGCTTTAATATATTGGTCAACATAAAATTGGACTGCATCTATATATGTTTGACCACTGGATTACTTTTGTGAAGGGTCGAACTTGTGCAAGATAGTTGTTGCCAGTGAAGTCTTGGATTTGAGGAGGATTAGGAACTAGTGTTTATTTGAAGCACACTTCAAGTTGAGCATTTTGGAGCAGTAGCTTGTTTGGGAAATATTGTAGATTTGAATTAAAAACATGAAGCAGTAAATGAGCATTATTTGAAGATTTGTTTTTGAAGTCATCTCTTGAAGAACTTCAGACCTGAACACATTTCATTCTTTTGTGCAAAGAAAATCCAATACTTTGGAACAAATAATTTATATAGTAGTTTTCTCTTGAGCAAGACCTTGGTACAGTGATATTCTTTGGAAACTCTTTTTGCAAACCTTGAAGAGTGGAAAATTTTGAACAGTGAAGATGCTTTGAAGGTTGAACAATATTAAATAAAGAAGTATTGAGAAGCTTGAGATGACTTGAGTTTTCATGGAGTAACTTTGAGAAATTAGGTTGGATGAGATGAAGAGTTGTGGAGAACTTAAACTTGCACTCAGATTTATCAAAATAGAAACATAGCACTTGGCTAATTTACCTTCTTGTTGGTTGATATTTAGCCTGGTGGTCTTTTTAAGGTTGCATTAATTTGAAAAATTTCCCCAACTGTAGAGGCTTTCTGAATGTTAGTAGTTTGCTCTTTTATGCAACGATGAGGGCAATTTAATAATAATAAGGCTCCCCGCAGCCCCAAGACTATAAAGGTTTTTTTTAAAGTGATTAGGATGTAGCTTGCTAGATGCTTCTCTTTGTTTGGTCTCATTAGTAGTTCAGACTTTCTGCTGACTTTTACCCAAGGGTCCATTAAACTGTCTCCTCGATGCGTTCTTACCACCCAATGCTTTCGTACCCTTCATATTCTTTTTCTGTTTTTTTATGCAACCTCCCTTTGATGTTTTCACCTTTATGTTTCATCTATTGTGTTGTAATTCATTTTAAATTTTCCTATGAATGTGTATATATATATATATAAAGCAGAAAAGGCTAAAGCGGTTAAAGATCTGATTTTTTTGATTAAATATGTTTATTTCTTAAATGTTGGATTAAGGATTAGTAATCAAGTTTAAGCACTTGTCAAAAAATAAACAGGATGAACGTGTGTGACCGGGCCCAAAAGATAGAGCAAATTGGAAAACACAATTTGTCCGAAGTTTAACTCTAGTAGTGCCTCCACAAAGAATTTTGGGCGAGCCTGTTACTTCAGATCAACAACCCCGATTAACTGCGGAGGCACTCCTCCGAAAATGTCTCATACAAAAGACCACCCACGTAGTTATCTTAGTAAGCAAGCATGGTTATGTAAGCAAGTGAGTCTGCCCACACGATTCCTCCGGCCACGGTACCTTTCCCTCCACCAGTCACTTTTATGTCACATCATCCATCCTACACCACCTGTTGCTTTCTCAGTCACATCATCCATTAAATTCATCCTGCAAAGTTAAAAAATTCCCATGAAACCATTTAATTCTTTTTCCCCGTGTCGTTTTTCCATTTAAGTTATAAAACCTTCTTTTTTCACATTTTCCTCGTCCTCTCATTGTGGTGGACTTTGAAAAAACCAGCTAGCATCCCAGTAAGTGCTATATGCCAACACCAAGTATTTATATACAACCACCCATCATTTTAGTTACCTAAAATATCAAAGAAAATTGTTTTAGCTGGGTCATCTTCCCACATTTCTCTCATGGACACTGAAAGAGATACTTTTTACACTATATGCATTGTAAATCACCTTGAAATTTACCAGCATGCCCTTCTCAATCAAGCCAATTCTCCAATTTATGCTACTGCAGTTAGGTCTGCTTTTCTTTCAACATTTATTTATGAAATTCACATATTCACATATTCCTGAAATTTATTCACTCCTTAACACCAACTATGTACACCCAAAACTGTTTTGTGATGAATAGGTTAGGAGAAAACATTTTATAGGTGTCTTCCCTCCTAATTCAATATGCATTGTGCTTTCCCTTTGCAAGTACATATGCTTCTTTTTCCAGGAAATCCTATTAACCTATTTTGAAAATTTATCAGTTCCAGAATATGCCCAAATTATGTTCCACCTAATGCCTAATGTAAAACAGTTTTCTTTGGAATCAACTCAGTTATCTTTAGATGTTTTTGCTAAATATGTCAGACTTTTCCTTCAAATTCTAGATAAAAGCTTGGGAAGACAAGATGCTTCAGTTATTGATAAAGTTAATTTAGGTCTATTTAGTCTGATGATGAAACCTAAAGTTTTCCTAGATATACCTGCTTTTTGGGAGGTGGTAGTACATGTTCAGTTCATGAAACTTTCACTCATTGTTTGTTTGAGATTCCCTTCCTTAGTTACTTATCTTTTCCTATATACTCATGTTGAAATATTTGTGCATTTGAAATTAAACATCATGGATCCTAATAAGAATATCAATTAGTGGTTTTTTGGACTCATGTGGTAAGAGGCAACCTAAGGAATGAAGGCTTGAGGTATTTTCCTCCTCATTCCTTTCAGTGGCATATTCTGTTATTAATATTTCACGTGCACCCTGTATATTGCGAGAAGCTCAATATTTTCTTCAGTTGAGCAGAGATATGCAAGTAGGAGACTGGTATTATTTTGAGGACTATGCTGAAATTAGGTTGTTGGAGCTGAAGTTGAACCCTATAGATTTTCAACCTTTGTTCCTATGAAGTTGTTTGCTTTGGAATTTATAACAGAGAGTCTAAATGTAGACCGAGTGCATTTTATTCTAGCGAAGAGAGGGAATATTTTTAGATTACCCAGAACTGTTATAATATTCCCAAATTTTCACATAATATTTGGAATATTAGAGTTCTTAATTTTCTTAATGAATTAAGTAAATAAAAAGGTGGAGGGACCCATAATACTCAAGATGAATAAATATCCACTTTTTATGTGTGAATGTGGATTGATTAAGCCTAGATCTACATAATGGGGTAGTGGAGCAACTACTAATGTGAATGGAGTAGAGATCATGTCTCATTAATGAGATAGATCATGGAGGTTGAAGCAGTCAACTGAGATCAAGGAAGGCATCTAATGTAAGATCATAGAGCATTCATGATGAAGTGATGGAGGAAGTAGTGCAATTAATGCACACATGATGGAGAGGGTGCACATTGCATCTAGACATGATGGATGACTTGGAGAGACAACACAGTTAAACATGGAGGATTATGTCCACATGCACATCGTAGTTTAGATGTGGGCCAAGGCATGGGAAGGCTCATACACTATATAAAGGAGATGAAGGCAACAATGGAGGCATGCTTTTTGATTATTCATGTAAAGGTCTGTTTAGATTTGGAATTTTCATTTGACATTCCATGCTTTCTTTGGCTGTTTAGCTAAGATTGTAAGTGCTATTTAGCACTAGGAATTCCTGGTCGGGAATCCCACCTCTTTCATTGAGTAGCTCTTGGAAGAGGGTTGTACTTCATTCTTCATCAGGCATTGGTGCCATCCATTATTTCCATTCTCTGCAGAACACCTACTATAAGGAATTACGCAATTTCTAAAGATCAGTTTGGGAGGTGGAGGTTGTCTTCAGTATTTCAGCTGGGGAACCGATGTAGGATTATTCCTATCACCTTGGGCTTGAAGATCAGCATTCCCAGGGCTTCATTTCAGATGTGGAATCATGCCAAAGGTTATTGACCTCCTATCAGCAACAGTCCCATCAAGGATTGTGCAATCCATCATTGCAGATCCAAAGGAGGAAGGAAGTTGCTATCATTTTAGCCAGTAATCCTATGAGGGATCATCCCCTCACCTTGCCATCACCATTTCCATCAGCCTGGAGCTTATTGCAGCAATTTTCAGTAGGCATAGAGCCTCTCCCTCTTGTACATCACAGTTTCTGTAGCAGTTGCATATTTAGTTGTTGCAACTTGAAGGAAGAAGAAGAGGAGACAAGATCTCAAGCTCCTAGTTTGTAGATATGAAGGAGGGATCAACCCTCAAAGCTCAGATCTATTTGTATATCATATTGCAGCCATCTTTGGATCATATCTAGCTTTAGATCTGTATAACCCAGTAGTCAAAGGATCAGACCCTAGGAGGGTGATTTTCCAAAGTTGTAGATCTAGAAAATCGTTTCTGGGTTATCTTGGGTTCCCATCACATTGGCCAGATATTGAATATTGGCATCATCAAAGCTCCTAAGCTCCATAGATCTACATTTCCTTTTGCAGCAGCTTCATGTATATCATCAGCAAAAGGGACAACGCAATATTTCTTCCTGTAAGCTCACTAGTTACGCAGTGCTAGTTGTAGCATGTTTGCGGGGTGATTCTAGGCCATCTCTTTGGCTAGATTTCCTCATATTTTGTACACTGTGTAACTGAATCCTCTCCACATAATTAAAAAAGGCTCAGCTTCTATGTATATTATGATGTTGTCTTTATATTTATTGTTTACTTAGTTGCAGTTCTTATATTGTGTTTCAGTATTACTGCATTCTCCTTTTTGGGATATTACAGTGGCATTAGAGCATGATTTTTGGCTCAGCTTGTGGACACTTCATCTTTTGCATCAAAAGAAGAAGAAGATAGATGAGATATATCATGAAGGAGGATTGTGGTTTTGCCACTCCTCTCTTTAGATCCATGCAAGATATCTCCAAAGAGGTCAATCAAATGAAGAGGGAAAGGAAAAGGGAGGATCCAAGAAGAAGATTTGATGAGGAAGGTCCAAGCACTTCCTATCAACAACAAATAAGACCTGTTGGAACACCTAATCCTACATGGGTAGGTGTGGAATGCGAAAAGTCACAATGGAGTCCAAGTGACCTTGGAATGTGAAACCAAGAGTCACACCATTGTACTATAAATGTACATCTTTGTATAATGGAAAATAAGAAAGCCTCACGCTTATCCTTCATTTTGTGTTGATTCTCTTGTGTGTGTGTGTTATTCTCCTCATACACCATGTGTGTGTTTCAACATGGTGTTTAACATGGTATCAGAGCGGGCGATTGCTGGCCCTGCTCCACTTTGAATGAGCCATTTGTGTTTATGGCCTGTGCATATCTACAATTTGCAGCATTTAGAGAGTTTCTGCAACAGTGTTTTTGCAGCCATTCAGAAGTGTTTTGAAGAGGAGCAGCATTCCAGCATTGGTTTTGAGAAAGAGCAGCATTCAAAATCCCAGCATTCAGAAATTGGCAGCATTCATAATTTGTTTTAGAGCAGCAGTGGTTTGGAGAAACGCCGCTTTGTGCATCTGAAGGTTTTCATTCTGAACTTCCATGCAATTTCTGCTGCCCACTTTTAAATTCTGCATTTTGAAGAGCTGCTGGATACGATTTATATTGGGTTTCTAAACACGTTTCTGGGTTTTCATTGGAAATATTTCTGAGTTTTCATTGGAAGATTTCTGAGAATTCTGAGTTCGTTTGCTGCTGGGCTATTGGATAAATTAATTTTTCCTCCAAGTCTACAAGATTTTGAAAACTCTCCAATCCTGTTGCTATACATTTAAAAATTCTGCTGTTGTTTTAATGATAAGTTCCTACTCTCTGCTCTCTGTTGTTTTAAAAAAAAATAAAAAATAAAAAATAAAAAATAAAAAATAAAAATAAAAAAATTCCTGAACCACATATCCCTTATCGCTCCACGGCCCCCTCAATCTGCAAATCAACCAAAAAAAAAAAAAAAAAAAACAACTCTGCAATCCGCGCTCTCCACGCGCTGTCCAACACTCCACCCTATCCCCTAACATACACCCTCACCTCTCCATATTCCTACACACTTGAGCATCCCTTTCTCTCTACGGCCTTACGGCCTCCCCTTAACTGTTGGCTTAACTATACGCCCTGCGCCCTCCCTTATAATTAATCTCCACTTAATTAATTCCTATCTTTTCTCCTACCCCACCTTTAAATTCCCCCTCTCCATTATTTTAATTTCCCTTCCCACTTTAATTTTTACTACATTCCCTCCATTTTTAATTATTTTCATTAATCTATTTTTTTTAATTAAAAAAAAAAAAAACAGCAGAGAGAGAGAGAAAGAAAGAGATATGAACAACAGAAATGAAGGAAAAGGCATATGAAGAAAATGGACTGTACACATAGAAAAAATTGCAGAATTGACATTTTATGATTTGTGGCATTGACATGAGGGTGATTTTTTGAAGAAATGAACATTTGAAGACAAGTTTGCCATCATTGCAAAACAACGATTTGAAGAAAAATTCAGCTACATAGTGTTTTCAGCTGCACATATTTTGCAGAGATATTGTATTGCATTGACATTGTATTGTGAGTGGAATTTGCCTCTTCATTCATAGTTGGAATCAGTGAATTTGAGTTGTTGATGTAAGTCATTGTTGATTGTCCTCCATCATTTGAGGAGCACACTTTGTACTTTGAGATTTCCATAGTTGGAAATTCTTTTGAGTCATTTGTATTTGTTGTTGAATTACATTGTAAACGGGTGCATTTTCGGTTGTAGCCGACACCCTTTCATTTTTTGAGCCTAAGTTGTTGAAATGGCTAAAATCAATGAGGCATTAGAATTGTTGAATAACCTCATTCATTCAAATGTTGATGACATGATAAAAATGTCATAGAGAATCATAGATCTCCTCATAGATCTCCTATGCCCACTTTCTTTGAAGAAGGTAAAAGGTATAGAAAGGAAGAAAAAAAATATTCTGAGACTCATGAGACTCTCTATTTGTATCTTGAAGAGTACAAAGCACAGTCTAGATCATTCAATAAGAGTCTAACTCTCCAAGAATTCTTCGAACTCAGAGAAGAAAGAGGATCCTATAGTAGCAATAGAATAAAGAGGCACAATAGATTCTATTTTCCCACATTTGATGGATCTTACTCATAATACATAAGTGTCCTCAGACACGTACTTTTATTGATAATGAAAAAGAAATTATATAAAAATTTGTAAGAGTTTGCAAACGTAAACTTCTACTAAATTTTCAATTAGGAGACTAACCTATTTATAAGCTCTATGTCCTAACTTATTTTAGTTATGGATCACTTGAAAAAACAACAAGTGTCCATTTACAATAAATGATCTTCTATCCAATCTACTAACTTTATTCCTATTTTAGATCCTAAGATACGACTCTATTCTAGAGTCCTATATTTGCTAACAATATTTTATTTCTAATTGTCTCTAATATTTATTAAATATTCTAATTTAATAAATATTTTTGTTCTCTAATATTTATTAAATATTCTAATTTAATAAATATTTTATCCTAACTTTACATTAATATATTTGGATCATCTAACATTCCCCCCATGATCCAAAGATACATTACAACATATACCAAGTTCATCTCTGAACTTAGTAAATTTTATTCTGCCAAGAGGTTTGGTGAAGATATCGAAGGTCTGATCTTATGAAGGACAATAAATTGGCTTGATGACATCCTTTGCAATGAGTGATATGATATGATGATACTTGGTGTCCACATGCTTTGTCTTTGAATGAAAAACTGGATTCTTGGCAAGCTTTATTGCCGACCGGTTGTCGATGAATAATGAAGTAGCTTCTGTTGGAGGAATTCCCAAGTCCTGTAAAACTCAACGCAATCAAACAATCTCACATGCTGCTTCCCATGCTGAAATGTACTCTGCTTTTGCTGGAGAAGTGGCCATTGTAGCTTGCTTCTTGCAACTCCAGGAAACTGCAGCTGACCCCATGTTCATTAAATAACCTAAGGTTGATGCCCTATCATCAATACTGCCATCAAAGTCGGCATCTGAAAATCCACCAAGTAAAAAAAATTTAGTCTTTTTGTAAAGAAGACCAAAATCTTTTGTTCCTTGGATATAACGAAGAACTCTTTTAGCTACATTCCAGTGGCTGTCTCGTGGTTCCTACATAAAGCAGGAAATAATACTGATGACATAAGAAAGATTTGGTCGAGTAGTTTTTAGATAAATCAAGCTACCAATCAACTGTCTATAAGTAGTGCTATTCACCATTTCCCCCCTTTCGAATTTTGAAAGTTTTAAGTTTTATTCCATAGGGGTGAGAATAGGCTTGCAATCCTGCATTACAAATCGCTGAAGAATTTCTGCTGCATACTTACTCTGAGAAATGAAGATATGATGTGGATGTTGGAATACTTCAACTCCAAGATAGTAATGAAGTAGTCCCAAATCTGTCATCTTAAAACCTACATGTAACTCCTTTTTCACCTGTGCAATGTGATCATCATTGTTGCATGTGATAATCAAATCATCTACACACATAACCAAAATCACTAGATTTTTACCTTGTTGGCGTACATACAAGGTGTCATCAGATTCACTGTGTTGAAAACCAACTTTCCAAAGGTATTCATCCATTTTGGCATACGAAGCTCAGGGAGCTTGTTTTAACCCATATAATGAATTTATCAGTTTGTAGAATTTATGTTCCTGTCCTTTAATTTCAAAACCTGGTGGTTGTGTCATGTAGACTTCTTCCTGTAAATATCCGTTGAGAAAAAACACTTTTTACATCCATTTGATGAACTTTCCATTCTTGTTGAGCTGCTAAGGCAAGTGTGAGTCAGATGGTGTTCTGTTTAGCTGTAGGAGCAAACGTTTCTTAATAATCTATTCCTTCCTGCTACGAAAACCTTTAGCAACAAGTCTTGCTTTATACTTTTCGATATCACCATTTTTCTTGTAATTAATGTGGTAAACCCATTTGCATCGGATAGGTTTAACATTCTGAGGACAATCAACAAGTTTCCAAGTGTTATTGTCTTGAACTGCTTGATATTCATCAACCATAGCCTGTTTCCATTCTTTATGTTTTACTGCTTCTTGATAAGTAGAAGGTTCAGTAAAATCATTTGCTATCAAGGAAAATTTGCCTTCGTTTCTTTATGATCCCCTTGTTTCTGTTTTATTTTGTTCATTAGGCCTTACATCTTTCAAAAGTTTAACTGCCCATTTTGGCAATTGATGTTCACTGGTTTGAGATTGTGAAAAATCACCATTGTTAAAA
The DNA here is from genome assembly GCA_034641835.2 of Pinus albicaulis. Lineage (NCBI taxonomy): Eukaryota > Viridiplantae > Streptophyta > Pinopsida > Pinales > Pinaceae > Pinus > Pinus albicaulis. The sequence continues at coordinate 1,907,519,549 of CM076578.1, forward strand.
AGAGGGTTGATGTAAACTGATGTTTGTTGATCAACCGCAGGTTCTGGGGGCGGAGAGTCATTGTCAGAAGAACTGTTGCTGCTAGGAGAGTTGGATGAACTGCTAGAAGACACAGATGGCACTGATGATGAAGACGGATTGGATGAATAATTTTCAGATGAAGGAAACTCAAGTTCATACCAATGATGTGAATTTGGTTGAATTTGTAAATTTCCATTTCTTTTATCACCTTTTGTTTATAACTTTTTAAGAAGACTTTCAACTTCTTCAACACTCTTACTCTCATTTTCATCAAAAATCACATCTCTGCTTACAATAAATTTCCCATTCGACAAAATTCGGTACCATTTATTCTCATCAAAATACCCAATCATTGTGCACTTCAAGCTTCATGCATCAAGCTTAGTTCGTTTTTCCTTTGGAAATAAGGCATAAAAGACTGATCCAAAAACTCTGAGATGTTTTACACTAGGTTTGAAGCAAAACCATGCTTCATAAGGTGTAATTCCATCTAAAGAAGCAGTGGGAGATCTGTTTCTCAAGTAGACAACTGTATGAATTGCTTCGGCCCAATATAAAGGACTTAAATTTTTGAAAGTTAACATAGATCACACCATTCCTAACAAGGTATGATTCATTGTTTCTACTACTCCATTTTGCTGCGGAGTGTAGACATTGGTAAGATGTCGTTTTATGCCATTATCCATGCAATACTTTTTGAATTCATTTGAAGTGAATTCTACGCCATTTTCAGTTCTAAGAGTGCCTATATTCTCCTTTACTTCATTTTCAATAAGCTGACGAAAATTTTTGAACTTTTCAAATGCTTCTGACTTTTGCTTCAAGAAATAAACCCAAGTAATCCTGCTAAAATCATCAACAAAGAGTAAGAAATATCTGAAAATTTCGAGCGAAGTTGGAAAGGGTCCATAAATATCACTGTGAACCAACTGCAAATGCCTGTTTGCACGCCATGAACTTGTAGGAAAAGTCTCTCGATGTTGTTTTCCAAAAATGCAAGATTCACACTTTGCATTTTCCCTTTTGAAGGTTGGAAGTCATTTAACCATTCCTTGTTTTTGTAACTGAGAGAGACTGTGAAAGTTGAGATGGCCATATCTTACATGCCACAATCTGATCAGTGAAATATCTGTACTTGCTAGTCCTGCAAAGTTAGAATTTCTTGGATTAATTGTCCCTTTCATCCTTAACAGTTTTCCATCTTCATAACTTGTCATTACTGTTTTCATGTGTTGTTTGACTGAGTTGATTTTAACTAAGCCATCTTCCATAATTACCATATGTCCTGCTTGTCGAATTGTGACTAAAGATAACAAATTTTGCTTAAATGTTGGGACATACCATATATTTGAAATCATTCTTTCTCCAATGCCTGGTAAAAAAAATTTAACTACACCTTTACCTGAAGGAGTATGTTTTGTTTTATTAGCAAGATAGATTGAATTCAGATGACATTCTTTGAAACTCCAAAATAAGTCACGTCGAAATTTCATGTGTTGAGTTGCGCCTATATCCAGAATCCATGCATCTTCATAATAACTTCTAAAAAATCTTGAAACCTGTAAATATGTTGCTTCTGTATTGGTGAAGACATATTCAGAACCATCAGGATCATCTTCATCATTTGCAAAATGTGCAGAGTTTGGATGAAACTTGGGAATTTTTTCAATAGAAGTTCTACAATCTGTCGCATAACGACCAACTTTATTACATCTCCTGCAAAAAATTTGACTGAAATCCCTGCCTCTGCCTTGAGACTGTCCTCTGCCTCTGCTTTGGCCTCTGTTTTGAGTTTGTCCTCTGCTTGGACTTTGTCCTCTACCTTGATGATATCCTCTTCTTTGATTGTTGCCTCTTCCTTGAAAATTGCTCCTTCCTGAATTATAGCCTCTATTGAAATTGTTTCCTCTGCTTTGACTGCGTCCACGACCTTGGGCTGCTTGATTTTGATTGAAATTTCCTCTCCCTTGGTTTCTTGAACTATCAGCAGAGGAGTTACTTGAGCTGGCTTCAGCAAAGAAGACATATTCTCCAATCTGTTTCTTGTTCCCGAAATTTTTATCATGTTGGGCTAACATGTCACTCAATTCATCAAACTTTTTTTTCTCTAACTTTCCAGTGACTTGCAAAGTTTCCAAAAACTGTGTATATGATGATGGCAATCCAACAATTAAAATCGTAGTTAAGAAACTTTCATCAACAACTTGAAAACCAACATTTATGATTTCTTGCTTGATGTTTTTAAGCCAGGAAATATACTCAAGGACATCACCACCTTCAGTTAATTTCTGTTGAAGCAATTTTAATTGAAGATCAACCTTCTTTGATTTAGGTTGTGTATCAAAGAGATCTTTGAAAGTACGTAAAGCAGTCCATGCATCTATGGAATTTTCAATGTGTATGTACATTTCATTACTAACTGAAGCTTTTATAAGAGCTAATGCCTTGGCATTTTTTACTTACCATTTTGCAAGTGAAGCTACATCTGTTGGTTTATTTGGCTTAATGTTCCCATCACAAATTTCATGCCACAATTCATTATATATGAGAGTGCTTTCAATTAGACATTTCCATGTCTTATAAGATTTCACTCCTTCTAGATTATCAGATTCAGAGAACAGATTAATTAACTTCGACATTGTAGTGTTGAAGCAATGCACCAAAAGAATCAAGCACAAAAAATTGAGCAACTTGTCACACGAAACACGCCACGCAAAAAAACAATCTATCGGGGCTTGGCCTTGACCCTCGTATAGTCGTTCAAAAAAGGAGAAAAATGATTGAGCTTTGCACTTGGCTCTAGTCAATTTCTCGTTGAGTGTTTAAAATGAAATATTTGCAAAATTTGACAATGTCATTACAAATATCCTTAAAAAAAAAATTCTACCCCCCCTCAAAGTAAAAAAGTACTTTGAGTTACAATATCACTCTTGTCACACCATATAAAAAAAATTACAATTAGAATCTCCTTATTAATCCAAGAATTACAAAATCCTTATTACTCCAAAGTAAAAAAAATTCTACTTATTCCTCCAAAAACAAAGTTCTACTTCACCTTATTGCTCCAAAAAAAAATTCAATTTGCATCGTTGATAAACCAATCAACTTACGCAATTCCAAAAAATCCTCTTAAAATTTTATCACTTACATAAACTTCAATTCTTATAATGCTTATTGAATCCTCACAGGATTGTTGTGAATGTAAGTAATAAATATATAAAACAAAAACACATCATGTTTTGGTCATTATGAACTAGGAGAGCCAGAGCAAAGCTTATCGTGGTGCTCCCCTATTTGTGGATATGCGGCCCCATTTCTTCAGATTAGCCAATACTTTCTGCAATAAAAAATTCGTGAAGAACAATGCAGCTGTTAGAGGGTTCAATTAGTGTCATTATCATGGAATATGGAGGTCGAGGGCCACAACTCCGCCTTCAGGTCGCTCACAGGTCTCAGCTCAGGAGAACATCCTGAATATTCAAACTTGAGCACTTTCATCTGTTAGACAAGGTGATGACATTGCGGAAGATGTTGATAAAAAGGCATCCTGGTTGATGAAGGCTTTTCTTTTTGGCACGACAGTATATGCTAGATACTATTTTGTACCATTAATGGGCAATAGCATGATTCAACAGTCAGTGACAATTCTAACAGTCAAAGATCTTTTATTTAAGTGAATGGGGGCATCAAGGCTATCTCATATTGCCACCAATGATGATAGGAGGAGGACAGTTGTGGAGATGGGTGGCGTCCATGGACTTGTAAACATGCTAAACATTGCTCTAGATGATCTCACACACCGAGAAGCCATGAAAGCCCTGGAATCTCTTTCACAAAGTGATGTAGCAGTTAAAACATTACATCATGCAGGTGCTCAATCTATAATCAACTCAATTTCATATTCTACTATGGCTTTGCAATCGTTGTTCAAATTCTGCATTCCCCTACAGCTTGAAAATCAGCTCTGCAATAGTGACTTCACAATCTCCTTTAACAATGCTTCTGTGTTCGACTCCAATGCTCCCTCAACGCTATGGCTTTGCAATTTGGCATTCAAGCTCTATATTCGACTAAGCAGTCACTCATGATCAAATTTGAATACAGACTACTGCGTTCAATGCTTCAATGCTCAATCAACGCTGCTTCAACTCAATTAATTTGTTTTTATCTGTGGTCTTTATTTTCCAATATACATGCAAGGAGTGGTGGTTAACTTCGACGCTGGTGGCAATGCCCTCTACGAGCTCTAAAAGCTCTGGTTTGCACCACTTGAAAATCTCTGCGTTGGTTAGCTTCAATGCTAACAATAACGCCTTCAACGACAAGCTTATTTAATGGGAGGAAAAACTGTAGGAAGATCTAGACAACAAGCTCGTAGAAAATTGAATTTTAAAAACAAAATGAATGTTAAATAAAAAAAAATGATTTTCAGATTATAACCAATAAATTTCTTTTCCTTAAAGCATTGACAAGATTGCATACCAATTCATCCTCTAGCATAATTTTCCAAAAGTCTGCAAAGATGAAATCTTCACCTTCACGTCATCTGCATTACCGGTGGCTTCGATACCACATTAATACAGAAGTGTCCTCAGACACATACTTTTATTGATAATGAAAAAGAAATTACATAAAAAGTTGCAGGATTTTACAAACGCAAACTTCTACTAAATTTGCAATTAGGAGACTAACCTATTTATAAGCTCTATGTCCTAACTTATTTTAGTTATCGATCACTCGAAAAAACAACAAGTGTCCATTTACAATAAATGATCTTCTATCCAATCTACTAACTTTATTCCTATTTTAGAGCCTAAGATACGACTCTATTCTAGAGTCCTATCTTTGCTAACAATATTCTATTTCTAATTGTCTCTAATATTTATTAAATATTCTAATTTAATAAATATTTTTATTCTCTAACATTTATTAAATATTATAATTTAATAAATATTTTATTCTAACTTTACATTAATATATTTGGATCATCTAACAACTCAAGCACTGTTAAGGCTTGGAGGAAAGAGTTAGATACATTTTTCAGACTACATCCTATGGCTGAAAAATAGGCTGTCCAGATTGCAACACTTCATCTTTATGGTGAAGCCAATGATTGGTGGTTTGGTCACATGGAGCATGCAATGGTGACTAAATATTAAGAATTCTTTCACAATTTGAGGAAGAAGTTTGATGTGATAAAAACAGAGATGTGCCACAAAGAGAAATTTCCTAAGGAAACAAAGGAGTATGTCAATCTTGTCACTCTGGACAAGGAGCCACTACATTCAACACCAACTGCAAAAGTACTTGCATCTAGAGAAGAGACACTTTCAACCTTGCAAGATAGTATTGAGATCTTGACATATAGAGTCCCATGCATTATTTAGGAGATCCATGAGGAAGAGGAGGAATATTCTAGTGCTGGTACATTGGTAGAAGAGTAGTCATCACTCTTACCAGCAGTTGGAGACATCATTGTCCCGGTTGGAGGAACTCTTGTGTTCTAGCAAGAGGTTCCCATACATTATTTGATCCAAGGTATGCATACATATTCATCACATATTGTTTCAGTAGATCTTATTGAAACTTATGAAAACATGCCATCAGGGCCAATGCATAACCAAGGGTTAGAAAAAAAATGCTGATTTGAAGCAGCAACATATCACAGCGCAGAGGACCCTTTATCTAATCAATGAGGAGATGAAAATCTTTCCTATTTCATCATTGTTTAACTAAATTCAACCCTTTGAGTTGGAGTGTAGAGTTTCATAATATAGGAAGGGCATGATCCTATGTACAATGACTGGTTATGAGATCAGCATTGTGCCTTGCTTTGAGACAGCCTATGTATTACCATGTAGATCTACAACGATGTCACTTGATAGTAGTGATAATGAAGGGGACCCATTATTATTGGATAATTCTGAAGTTAGCTTCACTCATGAAGCAATGGAGGTTAAGATGATAGATGGTAGACATCTTGAGATGATGAATCTTGTCTCCTTTCTAGATGACACTTTCTCAATGAGCATCTCACAGCTCAAAGAGAAACTTCTACCTGCAGCAGATCCAGAACCTCATTGGTTTTGGAAGGCCGTTGATGAGAAGAAGGTCTCATTAAGAGATCTCATTGGAGGTGCACTTCAAAATTTCATGGAGTGAAAGTTTCTTCATCAGTTTAGGGAGGATGGTATTCTACAAAGGGAGGATACCATATTTATGCAGTACATCATTCATCATCCACATTGGGATGAGTGGGTGAGGATGATAAGAAAGGGGTTGCATGACCACTTGCAAATATATGACATGGGCCAGCATGAAGCTTGGTTACATTGGTTTCTCTTGGGTAAGTTTGGTTACTACCCAAAGGATCCTATCTCTTTGATCCATGCCTTGAAAAACACTTATGTAATGAAGAAGGAGGCATGGTTGCGCTGGCTGATCTTGGGTGAGTAGGTTACCACCTGATAGCTCATATTTTTCTGATTCATGCCTTGTATATCAATGTAGAATGAAAAAAAAAAAGACATGTTCATTTGGGTTTACCATGAGAGAGTTTGGCCATCACATGACATCCCCTATGTCTATGTGTTTTGTATTGTGTAAATCATGGCATAATACTCTCATGATGTGTATCAATGGTGCCTACTTGTATTGGGCTGATGTGACATTTCATATGTCTATCAGTATGTGTTTACTCCACGATGCACAAGAGGAGGAGAGAAGGCAACAAGACCTCTTGTTGCTTTGGTTGCTTTTGGGGGAGTTTGGCTTATCCATATTGCATGGGGGAGATGGAGGATGACAGTAAAAGGCCTTACTCCGGTGGTTACTGTTGGGAGAATATGGTTTGACATCTTTGTCTACCCATATATCTCTATTTCTTCTTTTTCATAATGTTGGAATGATGCTTGGATCCAACAAGGCCAATAGGGCTAAAGATGGGGGAATGTCAATGCTCAATTTACTTCATGAAACATGGGATGAAGAAATTCCTTGTGAGATGGGAATTTTCCTTTGTGGCAAGAACCACTTTATTTTATGTATCTCATGTATTGATGATGATGTTGGACATCATATGGTTTTCATTTGGTACTTCTTGAAGAAAGGAGGACATCTAACTATATAGTTGGAGGTCATTCTATGCATTCTTAAGAGACAACTTTGGAACCAAACATGCATAACACATTGCAAAAAATGGAGGAGGCTTTCCTTATGTAGATGCCATTTGGAGGGGAATGGATGGCTTTGAATCCACTTTTGTAGTTGCTTGAGGACAAGCAACATTTTTCCGGGGAGGACTATAATATTCCCAAATTTTCACATAATATTTGAAATATCAGAGTTCTTAATTTTCTTAATGAATTAAGTAAATAAAAGGGTGGAGGGACCCATAATACTCAAGATGAATAAATATCCACTTTTATGTGTGAATGTGGATTTATTAAGCCTAGATCTACATAATGGGGTAGTGGAGCAACTACTAATGTGAATGAAGCGGAGATTGTGTCTCATTAATGAGATAGATCATGGAGGTTGAAGCAGTCAACTGAGATCAGGGAAGGCATCTAATGTAAGATCATAGAGAATTCATGATGAAGTGATGGAGGAAGTAGTGCAATTAATGCACACATGATGGAGAGGGTGCACATTTCATCTAGACATGATGGATGACTTGGAGAGACAACACAATCAAACATGGAGGATTATGTCCACATGCACAACGCAGTTTACATGTGGGCCAAGGCATGGGAAGGCTCATACACTATATAAAGGAGATGAAGGAAAAAATGGAGGCATGCTTTTTGATTATTCATGTAAAGGTTTTTTTAGATCTGGAATTGTGATTTGACATTCCATGATTTCTTTGGCTATTTAGCTAAGCTTGCAAGTTCTGTTTAGCACTGGGTGTTCCTAGTCGGGATTCCCACCTCTTTCATTGAGTAGCTCTTGGAAGAGGGTTGTACTTTGTTATTCATCAAGCATTGGTGCCATACATTATTTCCATTCTCTGCAGAACACCTACCTTCAGGAATTACACAATTTCTAAAGATCAGTTTGGGAGGTGGAAGTTGTCTTCAGTATTTCTGCTGGGGATTCGGTGTAGGATTATTCCTATCACCTTGGGCTTGAAGATAAACATTCCCAGGGCTTCATTTTATATCTAGCATCAGGCCAAAGGTTATTGAACTCCTATCAGCAGTAGTCCCATCAAGGATTGCGCAGTCCATCATTGCAGATCCAAAGGAGGAAGGAAGTTGCTAGCATTTCAGCTAGTAATCTTGTTAGGGATCCTCCCCTCACCTTGCCATCACCATTTCCATAAGCCTGGAGCTTATTGTAGCACTTTTCAGCAGGCATAGAGCCTCTCCCTCTTGTACAACATATTTTCTGTAGCAGCTGCATATTCAGTTACTACAACTTGAAGGAGGAAGAAGAGGAGACAAGATCTAAAGCTCCTAGCTTGTAGATCTGAAGGAGGGATCGACCCTCAAAGATTAGATCTATTTTTATATCATATTGCAGCCATCTTTGGATCAGATCTAGCTTCAGATCTGTATAACCCAGCAGTCAAAGGATCAAACCCTAGGAGGGTGATTTTCCAAAGTTGTAGATATGGAAAATCCTTTCTGGATTATCTTGGGTTCCCATCACATTGACCATATTTTGAATCTTGGCATCATCAGAGCTCCTGAGCTCCATAGATCTTCATTTCCTTTTGAAAATGCTTCATGTATATCAGCAACAAAAGGGACAACGCAGTATTGCTTCCTGTAAGCTCACTAGTTACGTAGTGCTAGTTGTAGCATGTTTGTAGGGTGATTCTAGGCCATCTCTTTTGCTAGATTCCCTCATATTTTGTACATTATGTAACTAAATCCTCTCCACATAATAAAAAAAGGTTCATATTCTTTTTATATTCTGATGTTTTATTTAGATTTAATATTTACTTAGTTGTAGTTCTTATATTGTGTTTCAGTATTACTGCATTCTCCCTTTTCGGATATTACAATTGTTGGACCTTTCATTGTAAACATCCGAAAAGTAGTACGGGAAGTAAAAAAATACTTGAAGGGATGGATTTATTATTGGAAGAGAAATGAGCCTATGATCCATTTCATGTTATTTCCAATAGAAGAGTAGAGAATGGTTATGCTCCTTTCTTGCATGAATCTTGACCAAAATTTGAGAAAATGGCCAATCGAGGGAAATCTGTTACATCAGGAGGAATATAGGTTGAAACCCCTCTACAAAATGAGAAGAATAAGAAGAGAGGTCATGAGGATATTATAGATCTGGATGAAGACACAGATGGAGCAACTAAGAAGCAAATTTATGTGATGAAGGTGGTGCATCATTAGTTTCTGGTTTCCAGTTGCAGTTGGGTGAGAAAATTTGCACACAATATTCTTCCCTTCTAGAGGAATATGCTCAAAAATTTGTCCCTATGATAAAGTATCCATTTTCACAAATTAAATACAAGAACAAAAAAATCATAGAAAATATGGAATCCCAGCTGGAGGTCGAATCTTCTTCAGAATATTAAACAATATTATTATCGGCTATTGATTTAGAAAGGATTCAGCGAAATATTTCATCTATATATATGTGTGTGTTTTCACCTTTTGAGTAGCTATATATATTGGAAGCTACAAATATAAGAGCTCAACGATTTGAAAGAAAAATGACATAGAAGCCTCTTAAAAAACTTATAAGCCACTAAAGAATGAAATAGTTGTGTTTTAATATTTTGGTTAACATGAAATTTGACTGCATCATATATATGCTTGACCACATCGAAAAACATGGGATTACTTTTTTTAAGGCTCAAACTTGGGCAAGATGGTTGTTGACCGTGAAGTCTTGGGTTTGAGGAGGATTAGGAACTAGTTTTTGTTTGAAGCACACTTCAAGTTGAGCATTTTGGAATAGTCTCTTGTTTGGGATAAAATTGGAGACTTGAATTAAAAACATGAAGCATTAAGTGAGAATTATTTGAAGACTTGTTTTTGAAGCCATCTCTTGAAGAATTTCAGACCTGAACACATTTCATTATTCTATGCAAAGAAAATCTAATACTTTGGAACAAATAGTTTATACAGTAGTCTTCTCTTGAACAATACCATGGCACAATTATACTCCTAGGAAAACCTTTTTGCAAACCTTGAAAAATGGACAACTTTGAACAATGAATAAGCTTTCAAGGTTGCAAAATATTAAACAAAGAAGTATTGAGAATCTTGACATGACTCGATCTTGCATGGAGTAACCTTGAGAATTCAGCTTTGGTGACATGAAGAGTTGTGGAGATATCTTCTGTGGAACATAAATTTGTCATTGATGTGCTAAGCGAGGGGATTGTTTGAAGGCTAATTTGAAGATATTGTCAAGGATAATTGTAGAATTTTTTGGAAGCCTTAAAGAGCCATTCAACCTACATTCAAGGGCTGAAGAATATTGATAGGGTTGGTGCCCTAGAGGATAGGTGTCCTCAAGAATATCAGGTTGGAGCCTGTAACAGTGAAGAGGGTTGGAGCCTCATAGAGGCAAGGTTGGGGCCTTATGGAAAATAGGGTTGGATCCCTAAGAGGTTGGAGCCTCATAAATACCAAGTTGGATCTTGGTTGTCCCATGTTACCTCTGGCTCATCAATCTGTCGAATTGTTTTAACTTCTTCTCACCATAGAGTGTTGTTGTTTTGGAGCTGATATATTGCTAGTCGGGCCTTAATAATATTATGATATTCATATATTTGAAAATATTTTTCATGTTGATCATCTAGGCTTCGACAACTTCCTCTGCCTCGATGTCGAATGTTGGGGGTTTAATTTTCTTAAACTCCCCATGTAATTTTGTTCTCTTCTTCTTAGTTTTACTAGCTGACACATATTTAGATTCTTATTCATTTTTCATTGTACTTCCCTCTACTTCATGGTGTTCCTCTCCTTGTGGGTTCATTTATGCTCTATTCCCATCATCTAGGAGCAGGTTCAAATTATTTTCTTCTGTCTATTCGACATGATTTTCAAAATTATTTCATGAGCCAACCTCAAACTTTCGTTGTTAGCCCGTATATTGGTCATTTTCCCCTGTAATTATTGGACTATTTCTAGCATTAATGCATTTGTGTTGTGAGTATTTTCTCCCAAATAAACCCACATTTCCGAGTTCGTTCCCATGTGAAGCCCTGACTCAACTCTAGGTTTTCTAGATGGTGTAGCTTATAATCCTCTCCAAATGGTACCTTGCATCAACTATGAATAATAAATCTTTTGTTATTCTTGTTGTGCCCATACAAGCTTGAAATTGAAACTGTGCTCTGATACAAATTGTAACATGTAACAATCCAATAATACCTAATGTGATGCTTAAGCATATAATAACTCTTAAAAATTATAAATAAAATTCTATCAATTAACATCGAAACATTCATATGATAATAATTTAATTACCATAGTAATATACATTCATTAGGGACTTAGTGAACTTAATCGACCTAACCTAATGCATACATTTAGTTATATACAAGAGGGTGAAACACTTTATAAGATGTACAACATTCCTAAGTTTTGAGCCGGACACTGTTCACATACACACCCTTATTCGACCTTGTATGCTAGCCTCCCAAAATTTTTGTATAGTTGTATCACATCTTATGGGGATTAGTGCAGATGTCCAAGATCAATGGTTGGGAGTTTGTATGCTACTGATAGTGTTGATCTATCCTTGGAGAGATCAAGGGTTCAGGTTGCTTTGGAGTTAGTTAGGGTAATATCCCATCCCCGAACCCTCTCAAATCGGTTCATTAATATTATATACCTTCAACAACTGCTCTACTATAGAGGGTTTCATCAAACCACCAAGATGCGCCAATTTGTTGGCATAAATGATGGGTAATTTATCAATCATTTCTGTGGGAAATAACATGTATTTTGCTAAGGGTTTAAGTTTTTGAAACACATTTTACTACAGAATTTCTTGTTGAATTTATCCTCTGGTGCCAATACTTTACAGTAGGAAGTGTTGGAGATCTATGGTTGGAGAGACTAGACGAATTGCGAATATGGTGAATCTGTTGGTATATAGAGTTTATCTCTATGTGCTTGTATTAAGCCATCTTCACAGAAAATTTTGGAATTTAGATTGGAGTTTCTGTCTCAATGTTATGTTTGGGTGTTGCTGATAGTGTTGAAGTCATCAACATTCAAGGGATCTCCCCGATATGAATTCCCAACTAGACCTCACACCGTTTGGAGCAGGAGTTTGAGCAGTGGGATGTTAAATGATATTCATTGAATGGAAAAACACATAGAGTGGTGTATGATGTATTTGGTTAAATAAAGTGTGTGACCTCGTGGAAAGTCAATATGATGCATGAGCGGTTCTAACAACAAAGGGGAAAGGAAGTGGGCTCCTTGGAAACCTCCAATAGTACGCACCTTGAAAGGAATGCAGGAGCTGAAAATACATCACACAAACTAACAAGCAGAATAGTTCACAAGTTAAAGGTGATGAGTTAAAACATGAGCATGCATTCAACAAGATTGGTACACATGAAAAAAAAATAGTTGATAAGAATTTCATAAGACTGGTACATTTAAAATATATGCATGAAGACGTATCAGCTCTGATTTTATTATAAGTGAATGCTCCATTAATTCATACAACATGTCGAACCACTTACCCAATTAGTGGAACTTGAAGTCAACAACACCTATGCCTCCCAAAGAATTATAATCCCTCTATGCTATGGAGAAGCCAAGGCTAACACAAAGCTCCCAAGCCTTTTGTAAGGCTAAGCCTAGCCAAAATCTTGGCTCCCAAAATCATGCTTTACAAGAGTTATGAGGATGTATTTATAACCGAAGGGGGGTGAATCTTAGCATGCTCCATTTGTACCTCTTGGAATTTCCTCATGAATCATCACATTACATATGACTCTTCACATTACACCATGGACACATGGAATTTCACTTATAAAATAGTTATTATGTAATTTCCACTCGTACCCATATAAGACAAAATAGGGTAGAGACAACTTGACAACCTAACAAGACAAAATAATATGATGTTGGAGTTGGGGTCAGCTCAAGCTGGGAATCTTGGACTTTGTGTATTTCGGTCGCATACTCATGCCAAGCTTGGTACTCTACGATGGTCTTCCCAAAGTCAAAGCTAGTGTCAGGCTGGAAGCAGACTATTTCCTCCATTGCATCATGGTAGAATCTATTGGAACATGTTTTCACCTCTTTCTCAATCAGGATCAACATCGTTTTGATCTGAACCGAGCCACTAATGTAGGTTTTCAAGTTATATTTGTTGATCTCCATGTCCTCTTGGGTGACCATCTACTCGAGCTGCTTCAGGTACTGATCAATCTCTTGCTGAAATTTCCATTTGCGTATAGTCTTGGTGAGTGTACCAACTGATGGGATTTAGTGGGTTCTGGCCATGAAAGACAAACTGCTATATATCCGTACATATGGGGCCTGAATGTTTCCGAATAATGAGGCGAGCTGCTCATTGTTTTGGATCAACATCTGAAAATTGGATTTCTCTGACTCTACCTACGACTTCATATTCTTCACTAGTGTAAGTGGTGCGACCTTGTATCACTTTGTCCATTCATGCATGATGGTGATGGAAGTTTTTACATTATTAAGGATCTTGAAAAAACCTCTACTTTGTCGTTGCAAGTCATTTATGAGGACAACTGTCTTATGTATAGTTACCAACTCCTCATAAAGGTCATGCATAATGTATCCAATTGCGGATACTTTAGAAAGTATCACTGATCTTATCTCCTCGTGGTAGACCTATGCAGAAGGCATTGCTGCATGAAGTTGTTCATTATCTCACCGAAGTTCCTGTATGTTTCGTGCCAACTTCTTATTCTCGACCACCAAACAATGAGTGCTAGATTTGTCTGCTCCTGTGAAGCTCAAGATGGCATCGATAATGGAATTTGGATTCTTACTGGTGTTTACCCCTATCACCCTACGTTAAGCAGGTAAATCCTCTCTGCGGACAAAGACAATCCCTCTAGCCCCAGGGTGGGTCTAGAAAAAAAGAGACATGCTAGGGTGTAGGTTCCTAATTATTGAATGAAAAGAGGACATGGTAGATCAACCTACCTGGAGTCCAACGCCGTCGTCGTGACTGTATTAGTGATGATGGCCTCTCACTCCTGCCTCGAAAAGTCACAATCCTTCTGCAGTCATGCTCGGATGCCTGCACATAGATCAGCAAACAAGAACATCATACAACTAGTAATTTCATTCATAACTACTTTCCAGTCAAAGAGGGCTAAGAATATTGCATTAAACAAAGACACAACGCAAAATTGGAACCAGACAATAGTCACATATATGTATTGATAGAAGGAAGAGTTACAACCAAAGCTTTGATGTCACAGTCTCCTCCAGCGGGGTTCAGCCGAAGCACATCTCAGATGCTCGTCAAGGGATTTAGATGGGATGAGGGAATGGACTTAAGCTCTCTCAACGAAGTTCCTTCTTGTTCTATCTTCTCAACAATTCAGCTATAGTATATTCAATTCTCCATGTTCAGCTAGCTTATACAAAGAGAGATAACTTCTTTTTATAGAGGAAAAGGAGGAGGTTGGGACCCCTACAAAGGTGCAAGGGAGGCCTATCCATTAGGAGGTTCCCACAAGAGGTGGAAACCATAAACTAAAGGAGGGAGTTCGTGGTTATTCAGTCCAACCACTCCTAGTGACTCATCCTCAAAGTTGTTAGAGTGGAATCTCTGCCTCTATTTTTAAAACAAATTCCATAAACAGCTTGGCGTGGGTGGCTAACTGAGACAGAGCGCTAGGTGGCACAGGGTCTAGTGTTAATATTCCTCATTGGCGCAAGGGCAGAACTGGCTACTTGCGCTAAGGAAAAAACAGGGGTTTTTGAAGCTCTGCTCAAGGAATTGTCAACAGAAGGAATATTGCTCTCATGTAAAGGGATGCAATGATGGTCTTTGCAAGCCATGGCACTTCTTATTAGTCACAAAAATGACCCTCCAATGTGGGAGATGGGGATTGTAGGGACAGTGAAAAAATGCTGTGTAACAGATGCCCCCTAAAGCATGAGGTCCGAGGGAGAGGAGGGGCGAAATGCTTTACGATAACACGTTCGAACCAAAAACCACCGTCATAAAACATGAAATTACAAATACAAATGATATCTCTGATACATGAACATGTGGTATGGGCACAACCATCCATAATAGAGTACATAAAAATTGAGATCCGAGGTATGGACGTAGCCATATAGTAGTAAGGATCAACAAATAGACTCAAGTATGGTCGCAACCATCCAATCAAAGGAGTCATGCAACAAGTCATGATAATCCACAAGAACCCACAGCCTAGATTTTATCAGACAAAACCTAGGTTCTTGCGCTCCATCTCGACTCGAACAAGTACAAATTCAAGCATGCGAATATATGAGCTGAAGTCGAACATGCAAGATAATCGTCTGATTACCAGCCAATGATGAAAGCTGTTAATAGGCGTGAGATAGACCTCCAATAATGACAATGGCCCTCAAGGTACGAGAGGTAAAATCCACGGAATGTGAATAGTGATCTGGCATCGAACACCTGAAGAATCACTCGATCAAAGTTCAATGATGTGGACCTTGGGTCGAATGCGAAGAACCTACCATTGAGGCATGCAGGCTCCCAGGTACCGGAAGGAAGTCTCTAGATCAAATTCCTAGATAATGAGCTGAAGTCGATAGGAAGTGACCTGGTCGAAGAAGGGCCATAATGTTTCCCACATCATCGACATGAAACAGAGGAACATGATGATTGTGAATCAGGACCAACAGAGAATCAGAGGGAGGTTGAAAACTGCAGAGGAAAACTTCTCTTGAACATATCAGTGACATGACACTGGATTTGGCAGTATTTGACATCAAGGGATCTGAGGTCATGATGACGTGGCAAAGAGAAAATGAGAGGTCAAAAGAGATTACCCAAACCCATGGAGGCAAAAATGACGAAATGAGATGTCCCCAACTAGACATGAATGCAGACAAGTGCCATGTTCAAGAGTGACATACTACCAACATAACTAAAAACTGGTTCCATTTTCCCCCACCATTTCTGGCAAGTACCCCAATTATTTTTGAAAACAAGCTTGAAGGGGATAAAATATGCTTGCAATGTAAGTTTTTCCTTTGGACAAATCCAACCTAGTACATTTTATGAGCCCTAGGAAGGAGGAACTCAAGTAACGTCATGGTGATGAAGTCCAACATCATCAGGGTTTAACGAGTTTGACAAAGGGAGAACTCGACATATTTTCATATTTAGAGAGTTTGAAAAGAAGCGGAAAAGAAAACTCCAGCATGGCCCTTTTCGTAAATAGTCTCTCAGATCCGAAAAGGTAGAAAACAATATCTGAAAGAACCTCTTAGTCATGATAGGCTAAGATATTCCTTTTTCGTAAATAATCCATCCTAGCCCGAAAAAGGGGTAAACATATACTAGGTAGATATCGTTTCGCAGCCATTTAACGAGTTCAAAACGACAAGAATCTCGACAATGTTTTCAACTTTAGAGAGTCAAAAAAGAGCTGAAAGATGACTCCAGTAGTGAATTTTTCGTGTTTTTATCGAGTCCAAAAAGTATAAAATACAACTCATTACTTCATCACTATCGCGTGAAAACTTGTTGCTGCATAAGAGACACGTGTAAAACCCATTTCTCGAAATAATATAATAAAATAATCAAAATATACGTCTTAAAACCTAATTGGGGTTCTGAAAATTTATAAAATGCCAAAAATCGTAAAAAACAATTACTTTTCACTTTTACCTCTTGTGGAGAAATAGTGAGCCACTTTAACTTGCGATTTTGTGGCGACTCTAGCGAGCAATCCAACAGACCAATCTCGAATCCGTCAGTTCTAGGTAAGAGCCGACACCCTTCTCCATCTTTTAAGTCCTCTTTTAGTACCTGCAATTCTGAGTTTTGATTCCCGAGGATGAATTTGTAAAATTTCGGGGACGACGGTTAGTGCGGTTTCGGGCACGGACTCGTGCCAATCACTCGATTTTTTACACTTGGGCACGCCCATTGGCGCAAATGTTTTAGAAACAGTCGCGCCAACCGCGCATACCACTTTTATGCTCAAAATTCTAGTCAATAGACTCAAATTTTTACAAATTCGAGTTCTTAATTAGGCTAACAATGTCCATGTAAAATTTTTTGCAGGTATAAAGCGGCAGAATGGTGATTGAGTGGAAGGAACAGGAACATAATGAAGAAGATGAGCTTGCCATGCAAAATGAGAGATGCATGGAAGCTCTTAGATACTGTGGGCTGAATAAGTTCTTCTTGACACCATGTCTCCAAGCTCAACCAGAGCTATTACAGTATTTGATCAGCATATGGGATGAGGATCAACAAAAGTTCATCCTTCGAGACCAGGAACTCGAGATCGATGTTTCTGATGTTTATTTCATAATAGGATTATCGAGGAGTGGAGTAGCACCACTCCTAACCGGCACCCGGGCTTGCATGGAGAACATGTCCATGGTGATTGATAGGGTATGTCCAGGGGCACGGAAGGGATCAGGAAGTGGGAAAGTGGATATCCAAACGATCCCAGACTTGGCACTAAAATTAGTGCTACAAACCATCACACGAGCTGTGGGATCGCAAGCACCACATGAAGCAACAAAGAAACAGTTACTCCTTGATGTAGACTGCTTGACACCGACCATCTACAATTGGGAAGAGGTCGTGACAATCAACATGAAACGCTAGCTAACAAAGTGCAAGAAGACCAAAATGAAGCAATTTGGTTATGGGTCTATCCTGGTATCGTTATTCCTGGAATGATTACCAATCTTCCAGCATCAGGAGGTCATAGTCCCAACACCACCAGCTATGGAACCATGGATGGCCCAATGGGCAGCTCCAATGCCAAGGCCAGGGGGTGGCCAATAGATGTCCTGGAGACCAGAGTTCTTTGGTTGGCTCCGCTGATAGTTGATTGTCATGGAGGATTTTCCCTACTCTCGTACAAATTTCACTGGTGATCCGGACCTCCGACTCCCAGAGGGAGAGGATTGGGATGAAGAATTGGGTAAGACTCATTTTTAAATTTTCATGTGTTATGATTTTTTTTTTTTTAAATTATGCATGCTTTGACACTTTATCCATATGTTTTCAGATGTTGGCCCAGAGAGACCCATAGGCATGTCTCCAATAGCGAGGCGAATCCCTCGCGATTTCAACCCTCACGGCGAGGGCGACGAGGAAGAGGAGATAGTGTGAAAATTGGAGGGGATCACCCGTGGGGTCCCAAACTATGCACGTTTTGACGATGTTCCTTGTGCATATCAGAGGCATACTGTAGGGGTGCCAAACCGCATGTTAGTCATCAGTAATTTTTTCTTTGTATGGATGACTAAAATACTTATCCTAGATTTCTAGAAACAAAGTTCATGAACATTGTGAATTCTAGAAATCTCACTACTTTCATTATCCTTAGGATAAATTTTCACTAGTTTATCATCCTATCATGTCAAAGTCAGCATGCCACTCCCAAAAGACCCATCATGGGCTCATGATATTCATTTTCACCATGTCTGGTCACCTCTGGCCTCAAGCCCACTGTTATTGTGTTGCCCAACCCCTCCACTGCTACCCAAGGTCACCAACTAGTCAACTCTCTTATGTATCCCAAATTCCTCAAGCATTAATGATCTCAAAACTATCTCTGTAGGTTCTTTAGATAAATCAAGTACATTGGATTTTTGGATTTTCAAAAACATCAGTCTATCAAAAAATCTGTTTTACACATAGGGATCCCAACTCAAGTTTTCAAACAAAGGCCAAGTCCAAAGAGCCTCCCACTAGGTCATTTAGGGTTTCATAGGTTGTAGGGTTGTTTGAATGATCTAAGTCACTATTTTTTATGTGCCAAGAAATTAAAATCAAAGAGGAGGAAGATCAACAAGTGATTGTCCAAAGGAGATCTAAAAATATTCCAGGGAAGCCCTCATTGGCCAAACACAAAGTCTGCAAAGGACAACCTACCCATTTTGAAATTTATGCAGAGGTGTCAAGGTGGCTATCAACATAAAACTAGGTAAGGTAAGAGGCCAACTCATCACTAAAGACATCCGCAGCAAAGGAGAGGCAACATGCCTATTTTAAGAGAAAACTAGGGTTTTGAGGGCATTTTTTGTGGTTTCATGACCTCCAAGGTTAACTCATCAAAAAATATTGTATCCTGATGCTCTTAAACCTCCTCCTATCCTTAATCTACCTTCATAAACACTTCCCATCACTCGTATCCCTCAAAATCATCATTTTTCTACAAAACCTAGTCTATTGCCACAATTTGACACTTTTCGAGACTAGGCCTGTGTTTTGCCCTTTTGGACCCTTTCCCCTCACTCAATTCTTAAAATTCAAATTTCCCCTAATCTCTAACATCTATCCCTATCCCCCAAAATTTCCCCAAGAATTTAGACAACCCTTAACCCCTTCATTCCCCTCCCTCTACAAGGCAGTCCTAAATCCCCTACACCAAACCCTAATTTCCTTTTCCAACCAAGCTAGGGTTTTTTATGTAAAGGAGGAATAAGAGAAAATGATCCATTTGATAGATAATATCAAAAATCATGAGTCCATACCAAATCATAAACATCATGCCTCCATCATTTTCCAAGAATTCATTCCAAGGGCCAAGTCATTTGCCACACGTAGGACCAGTTTTATTCAAAAATATGTTTCTGGACAAACAGAGATGGATTTGGAAAACTTGAGAGAGGTTTTTTTCCATAATATGGACAAGAAGAAAAACCTCCTTCCGTTTTCATACAGGTATCATGGTTTGGAAGCAATGTCAAAAATACAGGTGTCACAGGAGAATTTCTACACTGCTGGAGTGACCTTGGAAAAATCAGGTTCTATTATAGATGGAGTGTCCAAATGACTTTATTGATGCATAAAATGACAACTAGACTTGAAGGGATTTCCAATGAGCCATCACGGAGCCAAATACGACATCGGGAAGCGGTCAAAAAATTGGTTTCAAAACACCCTATTTTTCTGCTAAAGTGGCGCTATGCATAGTGAAATGTTGGGATTTTGGCTATTTGACTAGGCTAAAGGAGCTGGATCAAGAAAAAAAAGGATTTATGGAAATTATACTCATCAGGATTTCCAACGAGCCATCACGGAGCCAACTCTAACATCAGGAAGTGGTCCAAAACGTGGTTGCAAAACACCCTATTTTTCTGCTGAAGTGGTGTTATGCACAGAGAAATGTTGGGATTTTGAATTTTTGACTAGGCTACAGGAGCTAGATAAAGAAAAAACAAGCATTTCTGGAAATTAGACTCATCAATATTTCCAACGAGCCATCACGGAGCCAAATATGACATCGGGAAGTGGTCCAAAACTTGGTTGCAAAACACCCTATTTTTTTGCTGAAGTGGCGCTACGCACAGAGAAATGTTGGGATTTTGGATTTTTGACTAGGCTACAGGAGGTGTATCAAGAAAAAAAAATAATTTCTGGAATGTATACTCATCATGATTTCCAACGAGCCATCACGGGCCCAATTCTGACACCAAGAAGGCCTCCAAATGCCCTCTACAAAATGGTGTTGCACACAGGAGAAGTTTGGCCAGAATTGCCACATAGAGATCAAAACCTAAAAGAGGCAAAAAAAGCATGATAACCTTGGAATTTGGCTGAGGCTTCTCAAAAGGTGTCCAAGACCTCTTGAGTGACCTCTCCACAAATTTTGGGCCAAATTGAACAAAATTTTGTATTTTTGAAATTTTGAGGCCTCTATGCACGACACCCTTGGCACTACGCACAAATTTGGTGCATCCTCTGCTTGAAAAATTTAAATTTTTGGATTTCTCTCATCATCAGTAGTCTTCTCACAAAATTTTAGATCATTTGGAGGATTTATGACCCCCCCAAAAGGTCAAAAAACACCTCAATTTTGACCATTCAGCCTCATTTTCAAGCAAGGTGCTGTGTACAGACCAATGTTGGGAGAATGGATTTTTGGATAGGAAAATGGAATTAATTCAGAAAATAAAGGGTAGATCTGGAAATCCAACTTGACAAGATTTCCAACGAGCCATCACAGAGAAAAATCTGACACCAGGAAGGAGGTCTAAACTAGACTGCAAGTACACCTATTTTCTGATATTTTGGCGCTACGCACAGAGGACCAAAAGTGGCAAAAGTCAACAAAACACACTCATTTATTGAGAAATGATTTTTTTAGTATATTTGAGACAAATAAATCTAGTATTATGTGTTAGAATTTATTATGCATTTATTTTTATTAGATAATTATGCCTTGGGCCTTGCATGGTCACTTGGACATAAATTGTCATTTATGACTATTTTGGATATTTAAACCTAATTAGCGTTTCTAGAAGTCTCTGATGGTTTCCACCTCCTCACTTTTCTCCATAAATAGAGCATGAGGGTCTTATTTATTGGGTTGGCATTTGATGAGCTCAGAGATAAAATACATGGTTTTTATGAGCTTGGAGAAGAAATTGGTGTTATGAAGTCGATGAATGGCTTGTTTGGCTTGATGATGGAGAAGCTTGTTTGCAGGATTCCTTAGCTTGGTGAATGGTGATGTCTTCTTAATTTGTTTATGTTTTCTTGTTATCATTATGTTTCATCCTTCTTGATTGCTATAAATTAGAAAAGTATAGGTTGAGACATGCTCTTTGAGGCACCTCATTCCTCCTGTTTGTTATAGCCTTAATGTTTTCCTCTGCTGGTTGTGTTTGAAGAATTCTTAGCTGCTCTTCAAGCCTCCTTATGCTTGTTTTGTTTCATGTATGGATTAGTATGTTAGTTTACAAGTATGATTCACGGTATGCCTTGCTTACTTGAAGTTGTCCAAACTCTGTCTTGAAACCTCTCTTTGGAATATTTGTTTGCTAGGTTAAGTCAAAGAGGTCTTATTCGATCTTGCCCCTTTGTCCATGCCTACCAACTTGTTTCAGAGTTCTCTATAGCTTTATTTATGATGTTTAGGAGTTCCCTCTTCATAGATTAAGTTATTTGTGATCTTGTATGTTTTTCTCAAAGTAGAGAGGTGAATTTACTAAAGTGAGAAGCTCTTATGCTCTCTATGATTTACTGACATGTTTATCTTGGATATTTATTGGTTTAAAATATTATCATAGAGTAAATGGTTTGCCCTAGCTCATGCTTAGTATCTTGTGCTAATCAGTATTTAAGACCTCCTTGTTATAGGTATTTGACAAAGGATTCTTGATTGCCCTTTGCCCCACCTTATTCACCAACTTGAAGTTCATCCCATTTCACACTTAACCTTAAGGATCTATTGACCTTGCTAGATTGGCCCTACACTGCACTCTGATTCATTATTGAGACATCCATGACTTTCATTGACTCCATAGCCCAATGGCTTTGACCAAATCTCACTCCACCTATCCTACTTGACCATCTTACCCAACCAAAACAATCAACAAACCCTACACTTAACAACTAGCCTAAAATCAACCCTAATCAACAAACAAGTTTATATATTTGCAAACATAATAGAGAGAGCCCTCTCTGAGTCCAGGAAGGCTAGGTCCTAGGACTCCAAAGCTTGGTTTGATGTTACCCCTGTCCATTTGTATCTCAATCAATCTAGCAAATTACGGGGAGCTAACACCGCATTCACCGCTTGCTAAGGCGGCTTGTACAGGCAGTGACATGCTATAATGAGCATCACGCCGATTAGACACCTAGGTTTTATTTATGCATTTTGTTGAGAGACATGGTGTCTCAGGATGTAATAGAAACACACATATTTTTTGAAACTTATGATGCACATTGATGCAAACATTCGATATATATATATATATATATATATATATATATATATATATATATATATTTTTTTTTTTTCTACATGGATCTTTTACATATGATGATGATTTTACAGATTACGCAAATGTCTATCTAATACAATGTTAGCCACTGTATCAGTTAATGCATTCATTCGCCTAGGAATATGTTGATATGTAATAAAATCAAAATTTCTTTCCAACAAATGAACACGTAAATACAATCTCAAAATGTATGGGGTTTTGACTGAATAATGACCGTTGAGTTGAAGAACAACAAGCTGTGAATCTATATTTACAAGAAATGAGCGTATGTCGAGATTGATTGCCTTAGTTAATAGTTCAAGGACAACACTATATTCAACGACATTGTTTGTAGTCCATCCTAGATAAATACCTTGCAGATCTATCAACTCACCAACATGATTAAAAATTACCTAGGTTGCTGAAGACAAATTCCTCGTACTGTGGGAAGCACCATCCGCAAAACTGACATAAGGCGTAATAGCCATCTGCACAATAAGCAAGACCCAATAAGCAAGAAAAATGCTCACAAAGCATACCAAACCAAAACATGTACAAAAATGAAAAAAACACCTATGTACAAAAATCATGCATGAATGAATCATGCATAATACTTTTTGAGATACAACCCATTTTTGGGTTGTTCTAGAGGATGACCTTCATAATCGATGAGATCATAGGCCCCATTTTGCAACACACGTTTGATAATGTAGGGCCTATGCCACATGGGTTGAAATTTGCCTGCCCCCATCTTATCATGAGCTTGGTCGTACAGGAGGACGAGGTCTCCTTCAGCAAAGGAATGAGGGGAAACCGATTGATCAAAATGAGCTTTGAACTGCTTCTTTTGTGCTTCGATGACCAAAGCAACCAAGCGACGAGTTTCATTTCGCCTCTCTAAGTAGAGGAGACGCTTTTCTTTTGGCAAAGTATTCAGCAGTAATTCAACAGCTAAATTGAGTGAAGGTATTTCACACTCAATTGGAAGAGTAGCTTCCAGACCATAAACCAACTGAAAAGGAGTGAATCTGGTCGCATTATTAATTGAATTTCGGTACGCCCAAGGAGTCAAAAATAACATGAGATTCCAATTGGATTTGTGGATCCCAATCATACGTTGAATCATGGTGACAAGAACTTTGTTCATGGATTCAACCTAGCCATTGGCTTGAGGGTAGTACAGGGTTGAGCTGTCGTGACGCAGAACCAACTTAGAATTCAACTCCGCCACCATATAAAATTGAAAATGGGAACCATGATCAGTAACAATGGCTTGTGGGACGCCAAACCGAGCAATAATGTGATTGAATATGAATTGAGTAGTTGTCTTACCGTCAGCAGAAAGTGTAGGCATTGCTTCAGCCCATTTGGTGAAGTAGTCAATGACTACGATAATATAAGCATGCCCCACGGCTGAGTGAGGGTTACACATCATAAAATCGATGCCCCACTTCGCAAAGGGACCAATGGTAATGACAGGGTGAAGAGGTACAAGCGGCGCATGCATCTTGCGTTAATAGATCTAGCACTCATGACATTTGCGAACCGCGACAATGCAGTCCTTCAAGATAGAAGGCCAAAAATAACCCCCACGAAGAATCTTCTGTGTAGTAGCATAACTAGACATGTGACTACCATAGGTGCCACTGTGACAATCATTTAGGGCTTTCTCAGGTTCCTCGAGAGTCAAACATCAGAGGAGTATGGAATCCACTCCGACGCGATAGAGTGTATCTCCGACGATATGATAAGGTTGCGATTGATGCCGAATGCGGTGGCGGGCATCCTTCGCCAACTTAGATCTGAAAGTAGAATTCTGGAGATAGACGATGATATCACTGTACCAAGGATCGAGGGTGCTATTCAAGAAAAGAGTATCGTATGGAATGTGTTCCTCAGAACGAGATGGAGCGGAGTTAGAAGGGAGGGAACAGATAAAATCAACAAAAACCAATGATTTCTTTGACTTGGCAGCAGTAAATTCCAAATCTAACTCTTGGAGGATGAAAATCCACTTCGATTATTTTCCCCTCAGCAATTGTCGAGACAATATATAGGTCATGGGGTTACAATCAGAAATCACAATCACAGTACGCAAAAGAATATAATAAAAAAAATGATGAACTGCCTGGACCGCAGTCAATGCTAACTTCTTGACATGTGCATAGCGTGTCTCAGGATCAAGAAGGTTATCAGATAAGTAATAAGTAACATGCTCATCATCGTCATCATCGTCTTGTACCAGAACCATGGCAATCGTACTGAAAGCGGCGGCTAAATAGAGGGAAAAATCATGATGATAGTTTGGAGGATGCAGTAGAGGAGCATTGACAAGCAACATCTTCAGTGCATCAAAAAAATTCTGAGAAATCTCATCCCAACAGAATGGGACGCCCTGCTTCAATAATCGTGTGAATCCTTAGTCACTTCTGCATAGTTAGGTATGAAACGACATAGAAAATTTTCCTTCCCTTTCAAACTCTGCAATTGATGTAATGAGGAGGGAGAGGGGAGATTGATAATAGCCTCAACCTTGAGTGGATCGAGGTGAATTCCATCTTTGGACACGATAAACCCTAAAATTCTACCGGAATCAACGCAGAAGACACACTTGTGCGGATTAAGCCGAATGTTGTAGCGTCGACAATGAAGAAAAATCTGACGAAGATGGTTAGGATGGTCCCTATGCTTAGCTAAATGAGCCGGAAGGTCATCCAGATAAGGTTGAATGATGTGACGAATATTGTGAAAAGTGTATGACATCGTTCGCTGAAACATAGCCCCAACATTCTTTAAGCCAAAAGGGAGCTTCTTATATGCGAAAGTACCCCAAGGATAGATGAAATTAGTCTTATGCTGATCATTCGAGAGAATGTTAATCTGATTATAACCAGAAAAACTGTCAATGAGGGAAAAAATCTCACTCCCAGCACAGTCGTCAATGATTTGATCGATAAAAGGAGTAGGATAATTATCCTTGGGACAAGCCCGATTTATATCGCGGTAATCAACACAAACCCTAATGGTTCCCTACTTCTTATCTACAGGGACAATAATAGAGACCCATTCTGTCAAGGGAATTAGATAAATGAAACCAAATCTAAGAAGTTTTTCGACTTCACCTTTAATTACAACAACTTTTCTAGGGTGCACAGGACTAAGACTCTGGCGAACATGTTTCGCACCAGTAAGTAGGAATTGCATGCACCACTATACTAGGATAAATGTTGGGCATTTCTTCATAGGACCATGCAAAGACATCACGAAATTCACGGAAAAGGCTAGTGTATACCTGTACTTTATTTGAAGAACAAGTGACCCCAATATGGATGTTCTCAATGATTCTCGGTTTCACGAAAATGTCAGTAGGCATCGTTTGTGTAATATTACTCAAGTTACCTTCCGTAAAGATTTCATGTGTAATAATAGGCGTTTGAAGTAGAGGAGAAGGAAACTGAGATGTAAATCGCTCAAGACACATAGACATGGCCCCGAGGCTAGGCATGAATGAGGAACAATGATGACCATCGTCCCACGACAGATTCTCGAGAGACATGGTTTCCACGATGGCTTCATCGAAAAGAAACACTTCTTTCAAAGGATCAGGCGAATCTGAATCGCCAAGCCAGGGGGATTAAGAATAAATGTCAAGAGACATGCTTAAAGGAGCAGGATCAGAGGACGGAGCGTCCGATGCTACAATGAGTTCACAATAGTAGATTTCAATAAGACTCAATGGCATCGAATCTCCGAAAGAATTGATCTGTTCAGGTGAAGGGATAATCCATGGGTCATTAGACCGAGAGATCATATTGATCTGAGCAGTTTTTGGTGGAGGAAGGGGACAAATACCCATGAGGGCAGGGTCTTTGAAAAGACTTGGCCCAATGCTCTCGTAGGGAGTAGGGATATTATCCACATACGGAACATTGTTCTCAGAAGAAGAGGTGAAGAAAGACAATTGATCAATAGTAACAATCTTTCCTTCGTGCGGAAATTTCAGAACATGAAAGAGGGTGGACGGAACACACAACATAGCATGAGTCCAACTGTGACCAAGTAGAAGATTGTAATTGAGCTTGGTGTCAACTACTTCTACTTCGACATTGACTGTCTTCCCTTTCAAGGTAATCAGAAAAGTAGCGAGAACACCTAAAGTTTTTGATTCCCTTCCATCAAATGCTTCAAGGGAATTTGGTGATGAATTTAGGACCAGAGAGCCAATGGCCTTCCAGCAAGAAGATGGCATGACACAGGTTGATGCACCCTCATCCACAACTTCTCGATGGATGTCGAGACCATTAATAAAAACTTGTATAATGAGCGCAATCTGGTGCTGAAGTCATGGGATGAAATTCTCTAAATCGAAAGCGAGAAGGCTAGTATCAGCAGGATCAACCTCGTTGATCGCAGATAACAAAGCTTTCCGTTGAAACAGACAACTATGAAGTACTTCTAATGTGGACATCACAGATGGCACCTGAGACAAATCCTCAACAATACTGTAATGTTGAGCGGCACGGGCATTTGGATTGTAAGAAGACTTGCGGAGTACACCTTTGGAAGGTGGCCGTAAAATGGATTCAGTGCTGGGCATTTCAATATCACGAGGGACGGAAACAAGCGGAGGAGGAGGACCATCAGTGATCTCTTTCCCCACTATCTAACGCGATCCAGTATAATATTTCGATCGAGTAGAAATAGAAATGGCTGCAGAACCTTTCATCACGAACATTTGAGAGCCAAATGGGGCAGAGGACTGAGGTTGCTCTACCATCTGGGTATGCTGAGATGGGAAAGGTTATTTAAGAACATCTGGAGTTCCTTGAGTGCCTTTGAACAATCTAATTACTTCGGCCTGTCGAGGAAATTCCTTGGTGTAGTGCTCGTCATCACAAATCAAACAAGGGTACTTCGGCTTGCGCTGTGAATCATCATCAGCACGAGATTTGGACGAATATGGTTTTGGGGTATCGGATTTGGCCTTACCTTTACCCTTTTTTTTCCTTTAGAAGTTTTTTCTGTTGGATTGGCCTGAATGACATTGACATCCAAGGTTTTACCAAGATTCAGAGTGGGCTGAGAAGCAGTATCGCTGGAAGAATTAGACTTTTGCTTCCCAAGATTTGAAGGAGAAGACTTACGAGAAGTCTGAGACACAAAACCAATAATACCGTAAACGGATAGGGTCATTGGTGCTTTAGAAGTTCTAGGTCAAGGGGCATCAGGAAAAATATCATACAATGTGCCAGATTGAGAGTAACAAGATCCAAGTACTGGGCACAAGAAATGGCATGTTCCTTAGTTACACATGCCCCCATAGCTATGTCTTTCGCGATCTGATTGACAAAGGAGGTAGTGAACCAATAAATTAGAAGCTGATTAGGAATCTCAAACTTAATCAAGCGACGACGACGCCTCCATTCATGAATATGGTCTGAGATATGAGTAGCTCGGTCCTGTTTCAAGGATGTGAGGAGATGTGTCCTGGTCTCATAATGAATCGGTAACTGAAAATGAGTAAGGAATGCCATGGCAAGAGAGTTGAAATCTTGAAAGATGCCATGAGATAGCTCAATGTACCACTTTGTAGCGACACCAGTAAGAGTCCATTGGACAAGACAGAGTTGGATGGAGTCATCAACCCAAGAGTTAGAGGAACACCACAAGTGGTAAGTCATAACATGCGCTTGGGGGTCTTCTCTGGACTTGCCCTCAAACTTAGGAAAATCACCAGGAATATTAGTTAGAATCGGAGGCCAATATGGGTTGTGAAGAATTGGATCATTCGTTAACTTTGACACATCGGGTAGTTCCAACATAGCGAGAAATGGTAATTAATGATTAAAAGGCATTGGAGGTCTCTAATAAGGACTCGTGTTCACATTCCACCTAGCCTGAGAGAAATTATGCCCCCATATGTTTTGTCTCAGAGGATTCTGACCATAAGGTTTATAAGCTGGATAATTCTACTGATACTAGGGTTGAGGACTAGGATACTGATTTTGAGCATAATAGTGAGGTCCTTGCTGAGCAACATATGGATTTTATTGAAAAATGTAAGCATGGCCTTGAGGTTGATTATACACCAACTGAGAGGGATGTTGAGGGTGATAAGTGAAACCTTGGGGCACACTATATACCGGCTGATATTGGCCTTGAGGCTAATAAGCGCCTTGGGGTGGAGCATGTTGAGCGGGCTGCTGAAAAGTAGGACCCTGTTGAGTTGGATAAACAGGGAGAACTAGCTATTGAGTAGGTTGAACAGACTGTTGAATAGAGTAAATTGGCTATTGAACGGGTTGAACCGGATGCTGAGTTGGTTGAGCAAGTTGGATCGGTTGCTGAGGTTGAACAGGCTGTCCCTGCGGAGTAGGTTGGCCTGGATACTGAGGGCCACCAAGTTGTCCTTGTGGAAGAGGTTGGCCTGATGGCTGCAATGGACCAGGTTGTCCCTGATGACCAGGTTGACCCGGAGCAGGACCATAGGGTTGTCCTTGTTGCACAACATTCGGGCCAAACTGAGCGTGTGGTTGCTGCTGTTGTACAAAAGGTTGTCCCTATGACGGATAGATTTCCCCCTCAAGAGCATAAGATGGTCCTGGTTGATATGACGGTTGACCGGAAGGACCATGGGGTTGCCCTTATTGGACCGCAGGTTGACCTTGTAAAGGTTGGCCTTGCGGACTGTAAGGTTGTCCCTGAGAACCTAAGGCATGTCCCTGCTGAGCCGAAGGTTTCCGCCATGAGGGTTGTCCTTGCGAGCCAAAGGGTTGTACCGGTAAAGTCGGCCCAATCTAAGGAACGGTCTGATAAGGATCATAAACAGGGAAGCCATTCTCATCATAATGATGCAGAGTAGGAAACACATAGATGGGAGTACCGATAGCATCATAGTGATGAGGAGGATCAAGATGAGGCAAATAGACGAGATTACATACTCGTCATAGTGATGCAGAGGATTGACAGGAGCTTGGGGTTGCTGAGAACCGTGAGAATTCTGCTGCTGAACAGCTAATAGATACTCTTCAAATGTAAGGCCACCAGGAATCATAGGGGCAGTCGAAGCTACACTAGAAG
This sequence comes from Pinus albicaulis, assembly GCA_034641835.2. Taxonomy (NCBI): domain Eukaryota; kingdom Viridiplantae; phylum Streptophyta; class Pinopsida; order Pinales; family Pinaceae; genus Pinus; species Pinus albicaulis. The sequence continues at coordinate 1,907,549,557 of CM076578.1, forward strand.
CAGGTGTGGCCTCCACGGCACGAGGTTGTGATCGACCCGAGCCGGGATTGAGAGGCCACGTGGGATTAAGGAAGATAGACCTGCGAGTGTGAAAATATCTTGACGAATGAGTTGTAACAACTGACGTAGATGAAGCCACACAGATAGTAGGTTGGATTGGGACAGATGTAACAGTGACTGACGAGTTAGGTGTCGATGGCAACAATCCTAACAAAGGAAGGACTGAGCTCCTTGACGGAGTAGATGTGTTGGATTGTGCTATGGATGCAACACCTGAAAGAATCTGACCCAAGGACCTATATCCGGGTGGAAGTGACATCAATGGTGGAGAAGACTGAGTAGAAAAACTAGGGATATCTTCCGGAAAATGTTGATATTCTCCTATAGAAACAGGCATTCCTTCACTACCAATAGGACTGGATGAATCCATGCTGATTCCGCTGTAAGATCTTCAAAAATACTACGAGGACTAAGAGGTATAGCAGCAACTAAAAATGGTGATCTCAACGTAAGAGGAGGAAATTATCCTTCTTCCCCAAAACCAGACCAGCGCCTGAAGAAGGCCAATTGAACTCAACTAGCTCTTCAACGGGCGATCGGGTAGCAAGAGGCAAGACAGACGGGAGAATAGGTTGCTGAAACTCGACAGACCTAGAGGACTGAGGGGTTTCAAAAGAAATGTTTGGAAAAGAACTACCACTAGGAGGTAGTGAGTACAACGAAACTAGTGGTTCCGCCACCATGATCGTATTTCAAAACAAGAAAAGGAAAAAGATAACCAATCGAAGGCTCGAAGATAAAAAACTAGGGAAAACAAAAACATGCCAAGTAATAAAAATTTTAATGGGCATGTAATCGTGGGTAATGAATTTTATGACACTGAAACCGAACTTTGTTGTTTCATGTTTTAAGAGTCGAGAAACAGGAAAAAGATGACTCTAGTCACTTTCAATTTTATATGAGCGTGAAAGGACAAGTACTCGATGATATCTTCTCTTTTTAAAGAGTCACGAAAATATCGAAATGAATACTCAGGTACTCTAAACAAGAGGGTGTACCAGGTTTTCGTGAGCTGCCATATACACCTTGGTGATCAAATGAAAGAGAAATGGCCAAGGACTTAACATACGTGCATGTAGTCTCCCCGAATGTTGTGTTCAGTGTATCACGGTTACAAGTGGTGGAATCAGCTTCCTATGGATAAAATGATTGCAATCTATAGGGGTATCCCTTTATATACTCGATGGTACAGGGAGCACAAGTCCGTACTAGCGTTGTCTAAATCCAGGTGGCGAATGATAGCTACTAGGTTTTAAGACGCCAGAACATGTCTCTAGCCTAGACCACTAAAATGTTGCGTTAGGTTCCAATGCTTTCTTAGGTTAATTAAATAAATTTTAAAGTTGATCTTGGATTATGTTTCAGTTTCAAGGCCCTACCGAATTTGGATATCAAATTTCCTAGATGCAAGCTATATGTAGAAGGACACCATTTCCATTCAATGAATGCTAATTATGAGAAGGATAGAAATCTTTCAAATGATAGAAAACAATGAGAATATGTGAAGAAATTCTCTAATGCATCTAATGCAATCAAACGAAAACGAAAAACTCTTTCCTAGACTATCCAATGCTAGTTATGCAAAATAATTCTTCACTTTCGATGCAAAAGAAAAGAATGCAGAAAATGTATATATATATATATATATATATATATATTTTTCCAATGAAATGAGGCACAGAAAGCACCAATGACATGAAAAACAAAATAAACACTAGCCTGAGTATTGCGAATGTAGGAATCGAAATTAAATGACTCAATAAACACAAGACAAACACAAGAAAGCACTCAAACTAAATTTGCAATCTTTCAAATCAGAAGAATTTTTCAAAGCGACCCGAACAAGCAATGTAATCTATTTTTGGAGAAACAAGGGGAAGAATCAAAAAAGAAATGAAATGATAATCCAACCAAGGCAAACACTCAAAAGGACCAAGAAAACTTAGTGCAATCAACCCAGGAATGAGATTGACAGTTATTAGAAAGACGCGATTTCCAACCAGAAGGCTTAGTGCACAAAGACACTCAAAAACCCTAAGGCCTTAAGTTGTACTGATAAGAAAATGGAAAAACGATGGAGGAAAATAGGCCTACAGTAGCCAAAACAGTCCCAACAGCTTAATTACACACAAAAACAACCCAAATTCAAGCACAACTGACCAAAAGACTCATCCAAAATGTCAAACCAAATCCTACAGGATTCAGCGCGACTGTAAGGCGGTAATCCATGCCAAACAGGGGATGGCGGGACTGCAACAAAAGCAACCTGTGCCAATCAGTGCGACTGTTCAAGTGAAAAGAGTGCCAAGCCAGATAGTTGTGGGAAAAGGGAAAAACCAAATGAGCAGAGTTCAACCTTGACACTCTGGAGCTGAACAGGGATTTTAAAACAAACAAACAAACCAGAAAAAGATAGACAAGGAAGTCAACGAACGAAGTCGACCCAATAAGATAAAACAACAAACTCACACTGATCGCCAACGGAGTCACCAATTTTTTAAGCAGGTAAATCCTCTCTATGGATAGAGGTTATCCCTCTAGCCCTAGGTGGGTCTAGAAATAAAGTGACATGCCAGAGTGTAGGTTCGTAATTACTGAATGAAAAGAGGACATGGTAGATTGACCTACCTGGAGTCCAACGCCATTGTCGCGGCTGTATTAGTGATGATGGCCTCTTGCTCCTGCCTCGACAAGTCACAATCCTTCTGTAGTCATGCTCGGATACTTGCACACAGATTAACAAACAAAAACAACATACAACATAGTAATTTCATTCATAACTACTTGCCAATCAAAGAGGGCTAAGCATATTGCATTAAACAAAGACACAATGCAAAATGGGAACTAGACAATAGTCACATATATGTATTGATAGAAGGAAGAGTTACAACCAAAGCTTTGACATCGGAGTCTCCTCTAGCGGGGTTCAGCCGAAGCCCGTCTCAGATGCTCGTCAAGGGATTCAGACGGGATGAGGGAATGTACTTAAGCTCTCTCAACGAAGTTCCTTCTTGTTCTATCTTCTCAACAATTCAGCTATAGTTTATTCAATTCTCCATGTTCAGCTAGCTTATGCAAAGAGAGATAACTTATTTTTATAGATGAAAAGGAGGAGGTTGGGACCCCTACAAAGGTGGAAGGGAGGCCTATCCATTATGAGGTTCCCACAAGAGGTGGAAACCATAAACTAAAGGAGGGAATCCATGGTTGTTCAGTCCAACCACTCCCAGTGACTCATCCTCGAAGTTGTTAGAGTGGAATCTCTTCATCTATTTTTAAAAAACATTCCATAAACAGCTCGGCACGAGTGGCTAACTGAGACAGAGTGCCACATGGCGCAGGGTCCAATGTTAATCTTCCTCATTGGCGTGAGGGCAGAACTGGCTACTCGCGCCAAGGAAAAAACAAGGGTTTTTGAAGCTCTGCTTAGGGAATTATCAACAGAAGGAATATTTCTCTGATGTAAAGGGATGTAATGATGGTATTTGCAAGGCATGACACTTCTTATTAGTCATAGAAATGACCCTCCAATGTGCAAGATGGGGATTGCAGGGACAATGACAAAATGCTATGTAACACCCTATCTCTCATCAATGCGATTTATGAATGATCATCTGGGAAGTGCTTTCTCCGCGCTTGTACAATATTGTTTTGTAGTTCATCAAATGGAAAATTGTACACATCCCTCAACGAATCATCATCAAGGGGAACTACCTCCCTTTACTCACTCTGGGCTTTCTCTTCAGTTGAAGGTGGTGGAGTTTAAAATTTGGCTCGAGGCACGATGGGCATCAGGTCCACATACTCATCTTGCGTCTCTCGTCCCACTTCAATGCCTATAAATTCAATAAACTATTAATTACCTTTAGCAAAATCCTGTTCTTTCATCTATTCGATCACTCCTTATGTTGTTGGCTGATCGTGCATTTGTTATTCAACCTGTGTAGGTGTTGTCTCTTTGGTCGTGGAACCTTGCCTTTCTTATTCTTATTGCTTGTATCTCTCCTTTTGTTCTCTTATTCTAAGCTTTCGTTCTTCCTTCAAATCTTGTTATGCTCTCTATGCTCTCTATGATAATTCTTCAAAGTATTTCTTCTCTCTCTTTCTTCACTTTGATCTCTGCTTCATTTGTCCCATATTTGCTTCAATAACTAAAGCTAATTTCTTAGTGAGAGGACCTGATTTCATTTTAAAACTTTGTTCCTCCTGTGCATTCTGAGCTACCTTTCTCTTTCCTTTTTCGTACACCAGATTACTGCCTGCTACTGCTGCTTCTTCCTGAACTACTTTCGTCTACAGAAAAACTTGAGATGTCCCAGCTATACTAATTGGTTCATTTTTGGTAGGAGTTATAATAGTTCTTCCATGGTTCCTCCTCATGCCACTGATATATCCTGTTGATCCAGTTGACATATACTCTTGCATAGTGGTATTTGCAAATTCCCCTCGGATCATACAAATAGTAACTCTTCATGCCAAAGTCGAATCTGACTATAGATTTCCCTTCAGCATCTATAGCCTTGAGATTCTTAATCTGGTATAATCCGACCTACAAAAAAAGAGTTAGCCATGGTTCCTTCTTCATCCTATGTAGTGTTTCTACCTCTAATGACATGTTTTTTGGTGGAATATATTGGCAAAAGATGTGGTGGCTTTTTCTTGTCGAACAGTCTGATCAATGTACCATCCTGTAAGGCAAATCAATTTTCAATGTATAATATCGCCTCCATAACTACTCGTGACACACAAGCTGGGTCCTCCTGAAATATGAGCCTGCAAAGTAGGATGATGAAATGATCAGTAATTTGCTCCATGACTCCGCAGTGACTGCAATCCAAGAGTAGCTTTCAATAGATATGTATGACATTTTCGCTCGGTTTCCATGTCCATTTCATGCTAGGGAAATGATTCTGCACACAAATTATAACTAGTAAATATGCAAACATTTATAAGAGTGCTTTCCTGCCCTTGGGTGGATTACGCAATGCCCAACTAGGCAAATTGAATTCTAGCCAAGGGAAAGGCAAACCTTCCCAAGGGAAGAGTAAAAAATGAGTAGATATGAGAGATGGTGAAGGCTTGAGTGCATATCTAAATATATGTTGATGAAACAAGATAAATTGAGTCTAGATTCTGAACAAATGAGAAATCAACAAGATTAATGAGGAGATTCGCAGCAACGATGACCATCAGTGCAAAAATGAAGAAAATGATGCAAAAATTGTGAAAGGAAAATGAAAAAATTGAAACCAAAATTATATAGGCTAAAGCAAGTTAAAACACTAGCATGCATTCAAAGAAACAATAAAAATAACAATCATGCAAGTCAAACGACAAAAGCGACAGAAGAAGCGAATAAAAGCGATAAATACAAAAAACACCGGGAAAAACGACGAAAATCGTAACAAAGGTTCCTTGATCTACTTGGGAATTCTAGAGCACCATGATCAAGTGTGATAATCAACTCTATGGGTGTCAATTAAATATATTTTAAAAATTAGGGTTTATGACGCCCATGCCAAAAGGAAAGGGAAAATAAACACATGGTGACAGTTTCTAAAAATAGTAAGTGTCCATCCTTCAGGTTACTAAAAATATATCCCTATATTTTAGGGATTTTTTATTTTTTTAATATTTTATGATTTTTCCAGGAAAACTTTCCATGCACGTCACCAGGAAGTATTCCACAGTTTCGAAGAACTGGAGGCTCCTGGCTCAGTGCATTGCACAATTTCTGATCTTAGTGAAGGATTGCACAGTTTCAAGGCTCAGTACTAGGCTGCCTATCATCACTACGCAGTTTCCAAGCTCAAGGTTAGGCTTTCAATCATGACTGTGTAATTAAGAACATCAAGGTCAAGTCTGGCTTCATAAATTGCGTAGTTTTTTGGAGGCAAGCCCAGAGCTGCTGCACAAAGCTTAAACATGAGATTAGCTTGGGGCTTAGAAATATTTACTAAGTGAAAAGAAAGCGAACACAAGAAAAAATAAAAGATAAAAAATAGCCAAAGCAAGGATACCTGATAGAAATTCAAGGTAAGTTCCTATGAAAGGAAGGTTAGGCTCCAAAATCTAAGCAATGGAAAATTTTTGCAAAGTGGTTATAGTCACTACAACATTGGCGACACACTGGTAGAACTCCAGCTCTATGAATGAATCTTATCTTGTGTAATACCAGTCTTGTATTTCTGTAAGTATTTTTCAATTAATTTATTATCACAGTTGCCTCACTTAGTCTGAGTTAACGACATAGCCCCCTCCATCCTATTTATTTGTGGAACACTAACCAAGCCAAGTCACACTCAATTGTTTTGATTGGGGATGAGGAGTATATAAGTGCCCACATAAAATAAAAATGGTAGAGTCTTTATTTTCATCTATGGTGTTGCTCCTCTTCCAGTAGGTTTGTACAATACATCTACATAGTCACTTTAGGAACACAAACATTGTTCTGCTTCTAGCGAGCCTAGAAAGTACCCTGGCGGAGTTGATTTCTTCACCTCTCTGCGCAGGAAGCCTTTCTCTTCTTTCTCCATTTATTTTATTTTTCAAAGAACTATGTATAGGCACTTATTTATTTCATGGGGGGGAATACAGATCCCAACTTATTGAGAGAAGAAGAGTCTGTTCCTTCAGATAAGTATGTTTATGTACACCTATGACATACTTGTTTAAGGTTTTCCTCCCCTCCTTACTCTACTATACTAGAGTGACAAGGATTAACCGAATATAAAAAAAAATATTAGAGTAGGTGGAACCATTTAAAACTCGAACATCATGATTTCACCATGACTCTCTGAGATAAGGAACATATTTTCCATCTGAGTATCATCAACCAAAAAAAACGCAAGATTCACTCAAACAGAAGGAATAATAGAAAGCCAAGTCTTAGTAGAAGAACAAATTTCCTCTTGGATTTCACCATGCTTGATTTAGAAGCCAACACGGTCTCATGTAGAAACTAACCTAAGAATAAAAAACAAACAAATAAATGAAAGTATCAAAGCTCAAAAACAAATGAGCAAAATAAAATGAGAGCAAAGAAGAACAGAAAGCAAACCCTACTCCTACTCTTAACCTAAGCAGAAAGTAAGCCAACTCACATAAGGTGTTACTTCTAATGCAGCCACCAATGTGTTGGTTGGCACACGTGGGTGAGGGAATACATGTCAAGAAATATATGCAAGTAAAGCATACAACAATAAATATAAGATAATGTAACCCAAAAATTTCGAAGCTTAAGAGAACGCGTGGAAAGGTAAGAACGAAAAGCGCAAGGAAGACATTCCATGGTTGTGTCATGGTGTCTTGACACACCACAAGACAAGTAATTACACATGAAATTTTTGAAACGGTAAGGCTAAGAAAAATAAATAAATAAAGAAAAGTTATTTTCACCACAATGCTCGCCAAGTACGACTCCTCCAAAGATTGAGCGATAGGATCATGCAAACAGATGGAGGATTCAAAAATTGTAAAACATAAGGATTTTCAATATGTGCAATGAAGTGATTAGGATCCTCAAAAGATTCAACACTCTTCCTATCGGAGGTGGAACTAACCTCAAGCCTACGAGAAGCTGACATAAACCTCAACTCAGGCTAAAGTGCCTCAACAACTTGAGGAAGATCCAAGTCATCACAAGATAGATCATAAAAGATCAGTGGCTTTGGAAAATCAATAACAGGAAAACTAGAATCAGAACTAGTAGAATGAATTAAAAGGTCATGAAAACCACGATTAGAAATTTGAAGATAGAAAATAGAGGTATCCTCATGATTTGATGAATCGTATAGAGGGGAAGATGAAAAATGAGAAATTTCACCCTTTATGTTTCTAGAAAGGTATGATGAGGTGTTGGGGAGATACGTGATATAAAATTCATCATCTCTACATTTAAATGAAAAATTGACTTCCCACACATTCTGTGAATGATTGGAAGTATTAATAGTATTAGAAACTCTTTTCCATCACATATTTGGAAGCTCTAGCCTTGCAATAAGCTGGGAGTGAATTGAAAAATTATAAGTCTGGTGGAGTTAGTGAAATGAGAACAAGATGTATAAATTTTTCGGTCAAGATATCCCAATCAACTTCATTTCATGGAAATTTAGAACAAAGATGTACAAAAAAATTGTGAAAATGACATAACGATTCATCGAGTGATTTTCACAATTTTTTAATTTTATTGCACATATGTTCGTGATCATATCTGTCAAAAGCATGGAACATTTATGTGACAAAGTGTTCGAAAGAGTGAATGAAGACATTGTTCAATGTGTGACACCATTTCCAGACGCACCTTTGAACATGAGAATGAAAAACCTACATCCAACATCCTCAAGGGGAATGTTGTGCTCTGTGTAAAATTGAAGAAAGGGATCATCATGCTCAACCAAGATTGTTTCACCCTCACCATCAAATTTAATATGTGGCAAGTCATCAACAATATTCACCAACAGTTGTAATTTTGTATCTCTAGAAAAACATGTTGGGAGTATGATTCGATAAGAAGTCATAAAATGAGTGTGGAAATTCAAAACAGACTTCAAGGGCTCCACTTATCATCTGGCCCTCCTTTTAGTGTTAGAAATTTTGACGGTGCTATTCCCGCCAATATTTAGGGGATCTCCCCAACATGAAGTCCCAAATAGACCTCACACCGTTTGGAGTAGGAATCCTAGCAGTGGGGTGTTTAATGATATTCCTTGGATCACAAAACACATAGATTGGTGTTTGGTGTCTTTGGTTAAAGAAAGTGTGTGACCCTGCAGAAATTCAATATGATGGATAAGAAGTTCTAACAACAAAGGGGAAAGGAAGTGCACTACTTGGAAGCCTGTAATAGTACGCAGATTGAAAGGAACACACGATATTAAAAGACGTCACACAAAAAAACAAGCATAATAGTCCAAAAGTTGGAGGCGATGAGTTAAAACATGAGTATGCATTCAACAAGATTAAAAAAAAAAAAACGAAATAATTCATAAGCATATGCGTAAGTTAAACAACATACATCGCAAATATAACTAGAATAGTCCTACTACATTTTCAATATATGAATGAAGATGTGTCGGCTTCGATTTTATTATAAGTGAAAGTTACATTCATACATACAACATGGCAAACCACTTTCCCCAATAGTGGAAAATGAAGTCAACAACACCTGCTCCTCCCACAAAAGTATACTCCCTCTATGCTACGGAGAAGCCAAGTTTGAAAAACAACTTCCAAGCCTTTTCTAAGCCTAAGCCTAGCCAAAAGATTGGCTCCCAAAAGCCCTTTAAAATATTTATGAGAATGTATTTATAACCAAAGGGGGATGAATCCTTGTGTTATCACTCCGTAATGTCAAGGCTAAAGAAAAAACACTTGGAGGTAACATCAAAACCACTTTGGAAGCTGGGATCTAGCCCTGCCAGCTTCAGAGAGGGATCTCTCTGTAAAATTTAGCTTTGTTTTCTTGGAAATTTTAGGCTAGTTAATGGGCTCAAAGTTTGGTTTTTGGAATTGGTTTGGTTGGATCGCTAAGGGAAGGCCATTAGGCAATGGAGTCAAAGAGGCTTGGGGTGATCAATTTTCAGAAGTATCAAGCTTGAGTGAAACATGGAAAGCTAGGTTGCACTACTTTGAATCTTTTAGGGTTTTAAATGAATTATGGAAGTGGAAGAAATATGGAATTCAGTAGAGATTGAAAATAAGTTAAGTATTATTCAATCCAACTTCAGTAGAAAACATATAAATTGAAAAAGAAGCCAGAATAAGGTGTTATTATTAACATGTCCTATTCATCACACTTTATGTTTTACAATTAAGACTTTTCAGATTTACAGAGAAAAGGAAAACAATGAAAAACACAGTTACAGAAGAAGAAAATTCACAAGTGAATAAACCACATGAATCCTTAATAAGTCCTTGTACTATTGATGCTCAAACAAAACTTGAAAATTACAATTTCTCAGTAGGAAAAATACACTCAGAAATAAACCTAGAATACTTCGAACAATGAATTATTTATACTAATCTTTTAGAAAACTGATTACATTAATATTGCCTCAACAGAAAATGTATTATTAGAAAAAATTGAATAATAAACTCTAGCTGTGGCAAAAAATAGGCTCGATGGAGGTGATCTGGAATGCTGGCACTGTTTTAGAGGAAACAATTACTGAGTGGACCTATTTGTGGGCTGCGCTAGTTGTTGTACTGGCTGGTGTGCTGGCTGCAACTACATTTTCTCATTTACTTTTCCCTCCTGTAGTTCACATAATTTATCCCATCGATCTTCATCTGGGATGTTTAATTTGATTACCTTTCGGTAAATCTCATCAACCTCAGTATATCTAGAAAAAGTAGGTTTTACCACAAAGATGTGATTTAACTCATGTTGAATAAAAAATTCATTGCTAATAGCTTCCAGGAATGCTCTGCATGTCATACTGCCTTTAATGCTAGAAAATTTAGTGTTGTCCCTGGAAATTTCTTTCAATTTCTTCACATAATATTAGCTATTAAATTATCATTAATAAAAAACAGAGAAGGCAGTCCCTTCTGTGTTAGAAGCTCAATCATGCTAAAGAATAGATTCATTGCTATCTCTAATCCATGACATTTCTCTTCTAACTGTCCAACCATATTCTTCTTGGTAAGAATCCTCTTCACTTCTAAGATGGTCTCAGTTCTGTCATCCACTCCCAAGTCATCTAGCTTATATATGTTCTTGGATTTTAAGAACTTGATGATGTTATTTGATGTGACAGGCATATCTCCAAGCTCTTCTTTGATAGTTGTAATGACATCATTTAATTTCTTAATCAATTCCTTCTGTTCAAAAATAATCTGGATGCAGGGCCAGATTTCATTAATAAAGTTCATAATATCTTCCAAGATGATTTCCTTGGCTTGGTCCAATCTCTGTCCAATGGTTGATTCTCTCTCTGATTTATGTAATCTCTTTATTAATTTCTGTGCTCTTTGAGTCTCTACTGAATGTGAGGCTTCAGTCCTTGATCTCTGATCTTGAAACACTTTGGCTTGATCTTATAGCTTATTGATATCCTCTGTCTGGATAGACAGATTCTCCACTACCTTTGTCAACTGTTTTTCACCATTTGTTGTGTTTGTTGTATAAGTTGTAGCTGTGGGGATGGATGTAAGAGGTACGAAATCCAACGGAACCATGGAAAGTTTTGTAGTCCTCTCCCTCTCCTTGATACTTTTTTCCATTTCTTTCTCCATCTATCTCAACTGTTCATTTTTCTCCATGATGAGCTTCATCATATCAGTATTTTTAGACTCTATTTATTCAATGTCTTTGGTGAGGGGGTCTTCTGTTGCTGAAAAATTTAGTTGTTTCCTCAATGCTATTATGTCAACATTCTTCTTCTTTATTATTTCCTCTGCAACATTCATGTTGGAGGGCTCATATTTTATCTTGACTACCAAGTCCTCCAAATATTTTATCCTTGTATCTTTGGCAAGACAACATATTTTATCCATCATTAGATGTGATTGAATGTTTGCGAAGGAAACATGAAATTTAGATAAAATCATGGCTGTATTAGTTAAGGTAGAGGAAATAATTTCACCTGTTAGCTTGTGCATATCCATTTAATCAATGGGATGAATATATTTGATGCCAAACTCAAATTAAGTCTTCTTATAATTGGTTGTTGTCTTAGGCTGTGAAATATGTGCCTCAAGAAAGGAAATTTTCATTTTACCTTTCTCAGAGTCGAATGATGACAAAAACCTACTCTGAGAACTAGAAGTCAACTTCCAGAATTGGCTGCATGTAATTTTCTTCAAAATCTCATTCTTCAGCTTAATTTCCCTGAATGTATCAAACACCATCTTCTCTTTATCCCTTGGGACGATTTTATTTGTCTGAATAACTTGTTGTTGGTCCTGTGAAGCTGTAGAAGTAGTAGGAGACAGGGTGGATTGACCATCAACTTGAGAGGATGTAGGTGTCTCCTTAGTGATTATGATAAATTCCTGTTCCAAATATTTATTTGGATTGACTTTAGGATTGAGCTTGGTTCTTTTCCTGTACATTATCTTGAACTCCTTGCTTGTAGTGTCAGTCACTGAAGGTGACTCTTCTTCTCTCAGTATTTTTCTTGATTTTTCCTATGGGACAGGATTCTCTGATGTAAGTGTAGAGACTAGATTCTCCTCAACTTCCTATAAAGTGTTTTCATCCCACTCCATTTGGTTCATGTATTTCTCTATTTATGGCCTATGAGTATGAATATAAGGAGCAGTCTTGTTTTATACCATTAATTATGAAATGGTTCCCAATGGATCATAGGACCAGGTAAAGCTGAGTTTGAACTTCATTTCCTTCAATATCATGTCTTCTTCCTCCCCTGTTGACCTAATATTGCAAATGAATGGCCCAATCTGTGTTTTAATCCTGAACTGTGATTTCTTCTTTGCTGATACAAAATGGATTTCATCAACATTCAACATCTTCTTGATGTATTCTAAGTAAAAAATCATCATTGGGAGGAATTTTGGAAGCTTTTAAGGAGCAAGCTCACAACCATAAACTCTCAACTCTGTGTAGTTTTGGTATAAATATCAGTCTCCTATTTTTGCTTGATCTGATAGATGTAAAATCCTTTTGATGTCCTCATTGACTCTTGGTTCATCTGTATTGCTAAAAAGGCTCATTGTTGGATATACAAACAGTTCAATGAACTTTTTGTATGAATACTCCTTCTGCTCTTTCATCACTATTTTGGTCCAAAAGATGACTCACTACCGATTACCATCATCATCCAATTTATACATTGCAAATTTAAACCTATCTGCCTATAAATATAGAAATATGTACACTAGAACAAAGGAATATTTAAACACCTCTTTTGTCTGAAATTTGACAAAATTGTCATGAATACTATCTGCTACGAATTTTCTGAAATTAAAAAGGATAGATGGTTTAGAATCTATAGAAAATATGGAGAGGAAACCTATGATTGGCTCATCTACCCACTGGTTAGAATAGTATCCAAGGAGGTATGAAACGATTGTGATTATTTTCTTGGCTCTGTCAGGGAAAATGGAGGAAGAGTAAGGAGGGTTATTTCTAGGCAACTGAGTGTCTTCAGCTAGGAAACGTTCAATGGTTTTACCCCTTTTGGCAAAATCTAGCTTTTGATACAATTCATTAAAGGCTTATAGGGAGAAAGATGTGTCACTTTCTAGAGAATGGGCATGCATCATTTGATCGATGGACTGTTTAGTGATGGGGAAAATAATTTCACCTATGGGGGTGTTGATGGGAAAGTTTGTCTGGCCAACAGCAGGGGATATCCCCGGTTAAAGTCCCAACTAGACTCTAAACCGTTTGGAATAGGGATCTCGTCCAGGGTGTGGGTCCGGCTACCGCTTAAGTCCCCTTTCCTTTGGTCTCAAAAGAACTCAATGAACCTGTGGACACACACTTATTCAAATGATACAAGATACATGATTGATGATTTAAACACATATATAACACTATGCGTAGCGAGATGAATAATAAAGCATAAAGGCCGAAGGAAGTGTTGTTAACAACACATCATTGGGGTCATGCTTGTAGGCTGTTCTGACCATAAAAGAAACAATTCTTTACGGCAAAAATGCCCTTCACTTCCTAAAAGATTTAAATGATAATAGAAATGCTAATAAACAAAGTCATTAACATCCATTAATAAATCGAAATGAACTGAACATCATTAACACAAGTACAAAGAACTATAATGCATAAATGATGCCATTAAAAGTGCAGCTTCATTAATCAAAAGATGTTTGAAACTGTATAAGAAATACTCATAGTGTTTGCACAGAAAAACACATCTGATCCAAAAGGAGTTTTGACAAGTATTTGTATTCATGTGCAAAAGAGTGTTATCCTTCAATACAATGCTCTCTAACTCTTGAGTCCCAAAAAAAAAGATCCCTTTACAATCTTCCCGGAGGGAGTTTTATAGACCAAAATTTTTCTCTTTGGGCTTCTTGACTTTTCGACTGCCCAACTGTTGAGCTGCCCTGCGACCTGAATGAGAGCTGCGACTTGCGACCAAGCTGCAAAGTGCGACCTGCGACCTGGCTGCGAAGTGCGACCTGTGACCTGTTGCCAAATGCGACCAGCGATCTACTGCCACCTGATCATGAGGATGTGCGTGCGATCGTGAGGTCAGGGGCATCAAATTTTCGTTCTTTGAGGAAGTTTTGCCAAGCTTGATAATCTGCCGTTATGGGGGAAATCAAAGGAACTTCTTCTCTCAACCGATGCAGACACTCCATGGCGTTTGGGATTAGAGTCTCTCTTTTCTGCGTGACTAGGTTGGACAGGGAGGCGAGCTTGGTGTAGATCCAGACTGGTGTGACAAGAAACATGCCTAGGTTCTCCTATGACACTGCAAGATCGGAAGTGGCAGCGGCTTGCTTAATGGGCTGTAAAATTCCTGGATCTCCTGATCCACCTGTCCCCATGTCTTCTCCTCGTCCAATGCACCCAGCGATGGAATGTGATGTAGGATGTGCATTGAATCAATGCAGCTAATCAGATGCTTGTATGCAGACATCACCTTATCTAGGTCCTTGGATAGCTTATCCTTAGACTGCATTTTAATCTGGATCTGGACCTTGGCATCTTGTGTGTGGATCCAGTCTTTCTTTGGTAGGTTTTCGGGAGCCTGGGGGTACCGGACCGTCCAATCTATCATTCTGTCCAAGGAAGATGAGGCTTCCTTCAGTTGCTCATTCCTCTGCTTGGTTTCTTTTTGGGCTCTCACCAAGGGGGCAACTGTTTTTTTTATAGTAAACATTTCCCTATAGACTTGTCTCATGGTGGCCTCTAATATATCTAACTCCCTTTGGACGGTGAGCGGTACTTCATTGATAGGGGTAGTTTTGTTTTGGAGTTGTTGAATCTCTTCTCTTAATGCTATCTTTTCCTTCTTTGCCCTTGCCTCCCTCTGCTCTGCTTCTTGTAACCTATTTTGTAGAGAGAAGATCTCTTCGCTCATTATGTTTACATTTTCCTCGGTGGCTGCGGCAAAAGATGTGCCGGCCGATGCTATCATTACTGGGTTAGTCCTAGTATCTAGGACTATGTCTTTCTCCATTGCGACTGTGGATGAGGCAGAAGGGTTTTGTGCCAGGCATTTTATTTTTTCCTGTTGGATCTTGAAGGAGAACTAATCGTATGTAAGCCTGGTGAGATTGAATACTCCCTCTTCTTGCCCTTAGTAGGAACTCACAACGGAGAGTGTGGCGTGCATACTGACTATAGGTACTTCAAGGGGATGTAGTTCCATTTGTGATCTCGCGCCTTGGGGAGATGTCTCGATGTTTTCTAGTATTATATCTTCCTCTTACTTTCTTTTATTTTCTTCTTCCTCTTTTTGCAGCCGGTCTACTTCTACCTTTTCATGTTCTATTTTCCGCCTGCGCTCTGCTTCCTATTCAGCTTTTCTCTTACATTCAGCTGTTGCTGTTGCTGCCTGTTCTGTTTTTCTCTTAAGTTCAGCTTCCACTGTTGCTTCCTGCTCTGCTTTCTTCTGGCGTTCAGCCTCCACTTGATCTAACTCTTTTTTGAGTTGTCGTTCTGCTTTAGCCTCTGCCTCCTGTTCCTCCTTTTTTCTCCTGGCCTCTTCTGCCCGCTTCTTCTTCTTCTCTGACCTCAGGCTCCCTTTGTGCTTTTCTTCATCTTCTTTCATCTTCTTCTCCATTTCTTGTTGGGCTTTAGCTTCTAGTTTTTTTTGTTGGGAGCAGTGTTGTGCCCTGTACTAGTTCGAGGCTTCTTAGCCTGAGAAGAAGAAACGCCTCCTAATTCATGGATTCTGTCCTCCAATGTTTGGTCATCTAGGTCTTCTTGATCAGACCACGCCCCCGGAGCAAGTTGCCTATCTGCATTATACCAATTTCTTCTTTCATCTTCGCCAGGGAATTCTGTGTGCTGGTAGTTCCATTTGAACTTAGCCCGCTTGCAGTGATTAGGGACTATCCTTTCTAGGTCATATGTCTGGTGGTATAATGACCCAAGGTGGTAACTTTTCATCTCTTCCAATTCTGCCTCTACTTCCCTGAAATCCTTGACCGTGCAGGTACTGATAGTGAGGGGTAGTGTAGGCCACGGCTTCTTCTTACCCTTGGTCAGGACCTTAGAGAAATCGGAAGACATCTGGAAACAAACCTCTTGAATAAGCATTTTATCTGTAACGTATCGGGGCATAGCATGGGGAGCCTTGTATGAGCCAAAAACTCGAATGAATGTGTACTCGGCAAGTGGGAACCAATGTGCCACCTTGCCTAGCATCTCCATGTCTCACCAAGACATGCAAGGAGTGTCTTGGCCGAACAATTTTCTATAGAGAGCTGGGATGAAAACTTGAGAGATCGGCTCTATGTCCTGCTTATATCTGGAATCCCAAAATACTTTGGTCTGTAAGTGGATTGGACAGGTCTGTTTTGGATCCCAGTTGTGCACCCACCCTTCAAAGTGGCACCTCAAAAAAACAACATCCAACAAGTAAGAGGCCATGTAGAATTCAGAAGGAAATCCATCATCTGGTACCAACGCCGAGGATAAGTTTGTATGAAGAGAGGCCACTAGTATGTTGGCCCAGTTGAAACAGACACCTTGCACCATGACATACTCCATGAGGGTTGCCCACGTACCACTGAAGGTGGTAGCATCGGGGCGCCCGTACATTCTGCAAAGCATAGCGGCCACCAATTTATACACCTTCCTAAGGCTTGCCACTGGATATTCTTGATCCTTATTGACCTTAAATTTATTGGGCTCCTCCCACCATCCTTTTAGATTATCTATTATGGGGACTGCATGGGCGATGGCCCAATATTTTTTAATTTCCTCCTCTCATTTAGGCAATGAATAGTAAACTTGAGCGTCTGAGCCTTTGAGAGTCGTGAAAGCCTTGCCTTCGCTGTCCCTGATTACCCACTTTTTGGCGTCAGTGTTCTGTATAATCCATTCTATAACCTTCGCACATGGGAATATAGCCGGATGGGCACCTGCAAGATGGATCTTTGACCTTTTTACCTATATGTATACTTCCCGATCAGGGAGGTCCTCTGGGAATTCCTGTCAAGTGAACTCCTAGTAAACTTGGTACCAATGCATGTTGTCCCCTTTGGCAAATGTGCATATGGTATCTATGTAGATTAGGGGCGGGGACATTGGTATATCCATCTCTACGTCCTCTGCTTCCAGGCTCTTGTCTTTTTTTCGAGACACTAGAGGTCCCATGTCGCTTGAATCTGAGGGGATAGGGATACACTCTAAGTCTGCTTCGAATTCACCTGTCATGTTCATGAAAGAGTCCTAGGATAAGAAAGATGCCATGATAATACAAACCTAGGTACAACTATTAATTATTTCAACTGGGGACACAGGCAGAGCTGAATCAGCGACCTGCGACTGGGTCGTAGGGTCGCAAAGGTTGCAATGTTGATATTTTCGAAGAATTTGTGACTTTGCGACTAGGTCACGAGGTCAAAAAGTCGCTAGTTGTGGGAAAATCGACAGAAGTGCGACCTTGCGACTCTGCGACCAGGTCACGGGGTCGCTGGGTCACAAATGCTAGAAAAACTGACAGGAGAGCGAATCTGCAACCTGCGACCGGGTCGCAAGGTCGCTAAGTCGTGAAGTCGCAAGAAAACAGACTGAAGGGTGATTTGCGACCTGGCAACTTAGCGACTGGGTCGCTGGGTTGCACGGGTCGCAAGTCGCGCTAGGGCTTGCCGGGGTTTTGGTGCGTGCTGCGTGAAGCCTATTTCCCTCTAACTTCAAAATTACAAGGCTAAGTTGGCAAAGACAGAGGAAGGGGATAGATTTTGGAGCAGGACACAGGCCCTGAGAGTCTGGATGGGAACAGTGATAAAGTTATGCAAGCAGGGTAAATGTTAGAGCCAAAAGGGGGAAGCTCTAAGTCTCAAATGAAAAAAATGGCCAAGATAGTGGGAAATTTAAAGGCTAAGGAAAGGAAAACTAGGCAAGAAAAACCATAAAAGGAAACAGTAGGAGGAAAAAGGCAACTTACCCGGGAAAATCGCGCTCCAGTCGACTTGTCAGAGGCATTTTTTTTCTATCTGCTAAATGTGTATAATGCGACCTAACAACCTTCTATTTATAAAAAGGTTGGAGGTGCGGGCCATTAATGAGGTCACGGGGTCGCATTGTGCGGTGGTCTAAAAAAGGTGCGACCTCGCGACCTTGGGACCTTGCAACCTCGGGGTCACGCGGTCGCAAGGTCGCGGGGTTGCAATTTTCCACAAATTCAAAAATCTGCGACTCAGTGACCTAACCCTCCCGAATCTTAACTTAACTTTTCTTTATGCTCAAGGGGCTCCAAAATGTTTTTTAAAGTGTGGAGTTTTTTGAAGTGTGTTGTAGAGGCTACAACAAATGGCGATTCACTGGTCGGACTCAGAGTCTCTGTCGATGGTTTTCCTTGGTGGGGGGAGGGAGGGGCCTTCACTAGCTGTTCTTTTCACCTTAAGGTCCTCACTACCTTGCCTTTGGTACCTTGCGAGGTTGCTTGGCCAGCTAGCCTATTTCGGTGCTGGTTAACCAAGTTTCATTGCTTCAGGTTTCCAGATTGAAAGGGTTGGAGAACTTTAAGCGACCACAGGGTCCGGTACAATTATTTTGTCCTCATCGTGTTACTCCGCTGCCTGCGAACCTCGCGGTCCCGGCGGAGTCACTGCCTAGGAGTCATGAACGTTGCTCCGCTTCCAGCGAGCCTGGTCAGTACCCCGGCGGAGTCGTCACATCACCTCTCTGTGCAGGTAGCCTTTCTCAATCCTTTACCCTTTATTGGTGTGCTATTTTCACTTATTTTGAATGTGCCTAAGGCACTTATTTAGATGTGCTCATGGCACTTATTTGAGAGGGGAAATTTTTTTCCCTGGGTGGATGAGGGATCCTGACTTATTTTACTTGTAGAGAGGTTGCTCCTGGTCTGATATGAGGACTTTGGTTTTTCCCGGATGTCCTGACGTCACCTGAAGTTAACTATGTTCCCTTTCGATCTAGTCGCCGCTGTATCGACCTTTCTTCTCGCAGACACCCTTTCAAACTTGCTAGGTGAGCCGCCCACGCTTGGTGGCTTGAGCTAGGTCATGTACTACCTTTGGGTTCCAATTACAGGCAAGATTTCACCACCTTCATGTCTTTCAGGAAAGGCTTTCTGTCAGCATAGAACCTGGTGTAGTGTGCTAATTGCGCGGCTCTGACAAGGCCTTCCATCTTTTGATTTTTTTTTTTTTTTGACATTAAACTAAAGCAGAAAACTATGGTACAGGGGTAGGATATCCCTCTGAGGGCCACTAAGTGAAGTAATGTTTAAGGTCATGCCCGTTCACTGGGACGACCTTGAATCTTCCCTCAAGAGTTTGCAGTCTAAACGTGTGGGAACCCAATTTCTCCTTGACCTAGAATGGACCTGTCCATAGTGCTTGGAATTTGGAATGTTTTCCCTTTTCTTCGTGAGCTTTATCCCACTTAAGGACTAGGTCTCATACTTCAAAATTTTTACTCCCTGCGGACTTCTTATCAAACCATCTCTTGATCCGACTTTGGTCGATGGCGAACTTTTCCCGGGTTTTTTGCCTCTCTTCCTCCAATTTCAGTAGTGTGTCGATCCGGGTCTGCAAGGTGGGGCATGGGGTACCATGGCTTTCTTGGGACAACTGAAGAGCAGGGAGAGATAAGTGGGGAGGTAGAACTGCTTCTTTTCCATACACGAGAAAATACGGGGAAGTTCCGAGTGAGGATTTGGGCGTGACACAGTCAACCCAAAGAGCGTTGTGAAGGGCGTTATGCTAGTTTCGCTAGTGGGACAACAGAGTCTTCTTAATGATGCGGATAAGATTTTTATTAGTTGACTCGGCTAACCTGTTTCCTTTGGGATAATAATTTGCAGAATGTTTAAGCACAATACCATTTTCTAGAGAAAAATCATACAATTTAAAAGATGAAAAGTAAGTTGCATTCTCAAAAACCAAGGAAGTTGGAATGCCAAACCTGGTGATGATAGAATGAGTGACAAATTCTATTACCTCTTGATCATTGATTTGGCGTAAAGGTACTGCTTTGACCCACCTGGTGAAATAATCGGTAGCAGTGAGAATATACTGGTGTTTCTTGGAGGAGTGAGGTAGGATTTCACCAATCATGTCCAAACCCCACTGTTGAAAGGGTTCCTCCACTGCCACTGACTATACGGGAGTGGTTGGTCGCGCTTCCCTATTTGCGAACTTCTGGCATTGAGTGCACTTTCGGACATACGCATGAGCATCTCTAAAAAGGGTTGGCCAATAGTATCCCGCGCGCATTATCTTGTGGGCGGTGGTATCGCCTGCAAAATGCCCTCCAGATGGTCCGTCGTGCAGTTCGGTCAAGATGTTTTGTGCTTCATCATGTTCCAAGCAGCGTAACAGAACTCCATCGTGATGTTTCTTGAAAAGATTACCCTGGATCAACTGGTTAGATGCAGCCTTAAGCCTTATTGTGCATTTCTGTCGGGCAGTCAAAGCAGGGTCCAAGACGCCATGGACTAAATATCCCAAAATGTCAGAGTACCAAGAAGGGTTTCTCTGCTGAGGTGCATGGTCACTCTGATACATGTCGATTTCCTGTTCCCAACACTCTTCTTTAACTTCGTGTGAGCTTGCAGCCTCCGCAGCCATTTGGCAGAGTCCTTGTCCTTTGACAGTGTGTGCTGGTTTAAACTCCATGTCACACTCTTGAAGACATGCTACCTAGTTGCCTCGTCTCTCACCTAGCTCCTGCTGCATGAACAGTGAGCGGACAGCTGGATGGGCGACGAAGACTGTGACATGGTTTTTCAAGATGTATGGCCTAAAATGCTTGACTGCTTTGTAGACTCCATAAGCCTGCTTCTCGATTTCAGGGTAATTCAATTCAACTCCTTGTAAACCAGTACTCATGAAGGATATAGGCCATTCATCATTGTTGTCGTCTTTCTGCATGAGGACAGCTGCAAGTGATGAATCCGTAGTGAAAGTATACAGGATAAAGATTCTTCTAAAATCTGGACTTTGGAGGGATGGTGCTTCAGCTATAGCCTGCTTGATTTTGTTGAAAGCCTCCTTCTCTGGCAGATTCCATTTGAAAATCGCATTCTTCTTGATCATCCCCTACAAAGGCCTGACTATTTGGGCGAAATCCGATATGAATTTACATACAAAATTGATTTTCCCAAGGAAATATTGCATAGCCTTTTTACTGCTAGGGGGTGGAATCTGGGCAATGGATTTTTCCCGCTCGGGATCTACAACAATGCCCTGCTTAGTTATAATGTGGCCCAACAAATTCCCTTCTGCGACGGAGAAAATACTCTTCTTCGGGTTGAGCGAGATCCCGTACTTCCTACACCTTTCAAAAATTTTCTTGAGGTGGCGTAAATGATTGCCCTGGTGTTTCAAAAACATGGCGATGTCATCCAAATAGACTACCATGCTCCGTCCTATCAAACTGCGGAAAGCTATATCCATGGCTCGTTGGAAAGTTTCCCCCGCGTTTATTAATATGAAGGGCATGCGTCTGAAAGCGAACGTTCCCCATTTGGTCCAAAAAGTAGTTTTCAATCTGTCTGGCTCAGCTACCAGCACTTGGTTGTAACTAGAGAACCCATCCAATAAGAAGAACATCTCAGATCTGGACACAGCTTGCAATATTTGTTCCATAGGAGGCACCGGGTAATTGTCTTTGTCTGAGGCCCAATTTAAATTCTAGAAATCCACGCACAAACGGATCTCGCCAGACTTCTTCCGTACCGGGACCAAATTTGACACCCAAGTGGAGTGGTGAACTTTAAATATGATGTGTGCATCCAAATTCTTTCTAAATCATCGGTTCCAATGTAGGATGCTCTTTTCTGAGCTTTTGTTGGAAAGGCTTCACTCCTTCCTTCATGGGTATCACATGTTGAATAATCCGAGTATCGTACGTACGTAAATCATCGTACATCCAAGAAAATACATCTCGATACTTCCAGAATAGCTTGGTGAAAGCCCGCATCTCCTGGTCGGAACAGTCTTTCCCAAGGTTGATGAACTTCCGGTCCTAATCTGATCCTAAGTTCACCTGCCGATGTGCCAAGGTGGAACTTTGTACTTTGGTATTTGGGGGCCTGCGGAAACGGTTTTGCAGATCGAGCTTTTCAAGTGACACTATCCCCTTGGGCATGGGGTTTTCCTTGCATTTATCATGCTCTTCCTGCAAAGCTTGATCGTGATCCACCTCATCTATTACTGCGTCTTTGAATACTTCGGTGCTGAGCATGAATTCCAATATTTGTTGGTCATCATCATAGACACGTAAATTAGTAATATTATCTAGCATGGAGGGTTTATACATAACTTCAATAGAAAATCCATCCCTCAGAGGGGTAAATCTAGGAACAGTATTAGCCAGAGTATCAGCTTCTGCATTATGCATTCTAAGGATAGATTTGATTCCAAACGCATCAAAAGTAGAAATAAGACTCCATACCTCTTGTTGATATGCTTTTAAGTGCGGAGAAAAACAATGAATGGTATTGCGTACCTGCCGAGTGATGATCTCAGAGTCTCCGATGACCTGTAAGCATCTTACCTTTAAGTCCAGTGCCTTCTTGAGTCCGAGGACTAAAGCTTCATATTCAGCAGTATTGTTGGTGCACTGGAACTCTAGCCGACACGAAATCAAAAACTTGTTCTTCTGAGGGTCCAGTAGGACGCAGCCCGCGCCAGCTCTGTCATGGGTCTTGGAACCGTCATAATACAGGGTCCACACGTCGTTTTCTTGCTCCTCCAGAGTTGTAGGTTGGGGAGGGATTTCGGCTTGGTGTGAGATGGGGGTGGCTTGGTCTTTTGCGACAAGTGTTAGTTCTGAATAGATCTCGGGGCCTACTGGAGATTGAGGAGGATGGTAACATTCGAAAATGACCTCCAAGAAACACATGCCAAGCTCTTCTTGGGCAAAGCTAACAGGTTTTTTAGTAGCATCCAAATCAGTCACAGTATATTTCATATAAGGTTCGCTTTCGACCCTGATTTGGTTGTTCTGGCCCTTGTAAGGAAGCCGCAGGTGGGACCAGTCGGTGGCAAAATACCCTTGCAGCTTGCTGGACCAGTCTCTGCTAAGCAATAGGCCGAAGGCTTCTGGGATGTCTACAACTACAATGTCTATACATTGGTGGACTCTAGAGTCGGACAAAAGGCGGATGATGACATTATTCAGTTCTCCTACAGCTAGCACTTGCGATCTGTCAAGTTGGATGATTCTCGTGTCATTTTTCTCCAGGCGGATGTTCAACTTCTTACAAACAGATAGGGGCATGACGTTTGTGGACATGCTGGAGTCAACTAGACAGTTATGGACGTTGAAGTTAAAAATCTCAAATGATAAGAGGAAGGGAGGAGTGGATCCCCTGGAATTTGCATTGATGGCGTTTACGATAGACTAAACACTCGGACTAGCTTGCGCAGATGTATTTCTCACAGGCTTAGTAGTTGAGGTATTGGCAAAGGCTTTGAGAATAAGTTCTCGTTGATTTGTGATGCGAGCAAGCTCGTAGAGGGAGATGTTGGCTCTAGTTTTTTTCATGTCCTCAACAATTTTATAACTAGAATTAGACTGAGGACTAGGCTCGGTAGTGGCTTTGGGAGGCCCCACCGGGAGCTTGCTCTTTTGATTTAGTCGGGTGTTGTTATTCATGGGCTTCTAAGGAAAAACTTGTTGTTCATTCCCAGGGGGAAGAATTTTCTTTAAGAAAGCCCTTTTCTTCTCTTCAAAGGACTATTCGGGGACTAGTCCTTTGCTTCTAAGGCTATAATTTCATATGGGTTTGACCTTAGGATTGTCTGCCATATTGATATCAGTGATGGTAAGATTTTTCTCCCCGCGGATTATGTCAAACGCAAGAACAGAGGACCCCGGTTCTTCATCAGGGGGCAAATCTTCTTCATGGTCAGAAACATCATCCTCCCTTGCATCCCCTGGGGTTTGATCATCCAGAAGCTGATTTACTACTACGGTCATGCTGCCAATCCATTGTGGGCATGTTTTTTCAGAGTGGGCAGCCTGGTGGAAAGAACAAAAGTTATCTTTTCCTATTTCTTCCACGTTGAGAATAGTGTTTGGGTTAGATGGAGGTCGGCTGGTGTTGGGGTTACTCTTTCTGAAAAAGGGCTTTTACGCCTTAGTGCCAGTCATAGATTCTATGCCCTTTCTCTTTAGGTCAGAGACTTCATTTATCAATAGCTTAAGGGTCTTTGCTATACTCTCGAAGTCAAAAGCATCCTTATCCTTATCCGCGGTCTTAGGTGTGGAGGACTGACTTTTCATCGCGCTTGGTTTTTGGTCATATCTCCCTTCATGATCGATGGCTCCTATAGAAAGCATGTCCCTTTCTACAGCGAGGGCGACCGTGTAATTTGCCGCAAGGGTGGCCTGAGCTTCGTGTTTTACAAAGACGGCTATATCCCTGGGGAGAGCTTTTGTATAGTAGTCTATGGTAATGGAGTCATCCAACGCCAAGTTTGGGGGAAAATTTTGCAGAATGGTAGCAAAGCGCTGATTGAAATCCCTGACCTTTTCTTTCTTATGGCATTTAATGGTGCTTAACTCTGTGAGGAGTATGGAAGGGGTTTTGTCCTCTGAAAATTTCTGCAAGAACATGCGAAGGAATTGGTCCCATGACGTTATGGAGGCACTTGGGAGGGAGCGGTACCAGGTGGCCGCTTTGTTTTCAAGAGTGTGCAGAAAAAGGTGACAAGCAACGTCATCTGTTTGAACTCTCATAATTTGCAGAGAAAGATAGAAGCTGCTTATATGATCCTCAGCCAACGTGCCTTTCTCGGGGTCAAACTTGGGGAGATGCTTCTCAGGGTGCCTAGGCATGTCATGGAGGGGGCCCAAAAGATCTAATGGGGACTGGGCCATCCAGGCAAGTGGTTGCACCCTCCTAGCATGCTCATGGTGCCTGATCTTAGGTTCAGATTCACTCCCCGTGCCTGACGCATATGCTTCTCCCCCATGGCGAGAGTGTTCTTCTTGATATCCCTCACGGTTGGCCATATTTCCGAGATATCTCCAATTGTAGACAGGTGGCCTATTTTGGTTTTGACGACAGTGGGCGGCATGGTGTCCTTGGCCACGGCCTCTATCTCCCTAACCTCTATTCCCTTGGCCTATGTTCCCCTCACCTTCATTTCTGCGGGCTCTATTTCCCTTGCCTTCATTCCCTTGGCCTCTATTTCCCTTGCCTCCCCCAGGTGGGGGGCGGACTTGGTTGTTTTTATGTTGGGTTTGGTTAGGCTGAGGGTCAGGATGGAGTTCACTCATGCCAGGTTCCTCCTCTTCACCCCCTTGGAGCTCAGGAATTGGTTCGTTATTTTGGACAGCAATGGCGAGGTCTTCAACCATCAAATTTACCAACTGAGGTATGGAACTCACCAGAGCACTGTTACGAGTGAGGTTATCAGCAAGGGTCCTAGTATGGGTCAAGAAATTCATGATTGGGGCGAATAACAAATCCCTGATGAGATTGCGGGCGACTGGGCACAGGGTTCTCAACTGCTCTCTAGTGATTTCATAATATGGATCCTCCTCCCCTTGAACATCTTCCAAAGGGGGAGGAATAGTATCTTTGTTTATGACCTCCCCTTGGGGAGTTTGTGACGGAATATTGCTTGTGTGCTGAGAAGATGCCATTCAGGCCCTCCTTCTAGCACCAATTCTGTTGACGGGAAATTTTGTTGAGTCAACAGTAGGGGATCTCCCCGGTTAAAGTCCCAACTAGACTCTAAACCGTTTGGAATAGGGATCCCGTCCGGGTTGTGGCTCCGGCTACTGCTTAAGTCCCCTTTCCTTTGGTCTCAAAAGAACTCAATGAACCTGTGGACACACACTTATTCAAATGATACAAGATACATGATTGATGAGTTAAACACGTATATAAAACTATGCGTAGCGAGACGAATAATAAAGCATAAACGCCGAAGGAAGTGTTGTTAACAACACATCATTGGGGTCATGCTTGTAGGATGTTATGACCATAAAAGAAACAATTCTTTCTGGAAAAAACACCCTTCACTTCCTAAAAGATTTAAATGATAATACAAATGCTAATAAACAAAGTCATTAACATCCATTAAGAAAGTGAAATGAACTGAACATCATTAACACAAGTACAGAGAACTATAATGCATAAATGATGCCATTAAAAGTGCAGCTTCATTAATCAAAAGATGTTTGAAACTATATAATAAATACTCATAGTGTTCGCACAGCAAAACACATCAGATCCAAAAGGAGTTTTGACAAGTATCTGTATTCATGTGCAAAAGAGTGTTATCCTTCAATACAATGCTCTCTAACTCTTGAGTCCCAAAAAAAAAATATCCCTTTACAATCTTCCCGGAGGGAGTTTTAAAGACCAAAATTTTTCCCTTTGGGCTTCCTGACTTTTCGACTACCCAACTGTTGAGCTGCCCTACGACCTGAATGAGAGCTGTGACCTGCGGCCAAGCTGCAAAGTGCGACCTGCGACCCGGCTACGAAGTGCGACCTGCGACCTATTGCCAAATGTGACCAGCGATCTATTACCACCTGATCATGATGATGTGCGTGTGATCATGAGGTCAGGGGCATCAACTTGTCATTCTTTGAGGAAGTTCTGCCAAGCTTGATAATCTGCCGCTATGGGGGAGATCAAAGGAACTTCTTCTCTCAACTGATGCAGAAAATCCAAGGCATTTGGGATTAGAGTCTCTCTTTTCTGCGTGACCAAGTTGGACAAGGAGGTGAGCTTGGTGTAGATCCAGATTGGTGTGACAAGAAACTTGCCTAGGTTCTCCTGTGACGTTGCAAGATCGAAAGTGGCAGTGGCTTGCTTAATGGGCTGCAAAAATTCCTGGATCTCCTGATCCTCCTGTCCCCATGTCTTCTCCTCATCCAATGAACCCAGCGATGGAAAGTGATGTAGGATGTGCATTGAATCAATGCCGTTGATCAGATGCTCGTACACGGACATCACCTTATCTAGGTCCTTGGATAGCTTATCCTTAGACTGCATTTTAATATGGATTTGGACCTTGGCATCTTTTGTGTGGATCCAGTCTTTCTTTGGCAGGTTTTCAGGAGCCTGGGGGTACCGGACCGTCCAATCTATCATTTTGTCCAAGGCGGCTGAGGCTTCCTTCAGTGGCTCGTTCCTCTGCTTGGTTTCTGTTTGGGCTCTTACCAAGGGGGCAACTGTTTGTTTTATAGTAAACATTTCCCCATAGACTTGTCTCATGGTGGCCTCTAATATATCTAACTCCCTTTGGACGGTGAGTGGTACTTCATTGATAGGGGCAATTTTTTTTTGGAGTTGCTGAATCTCTTCTCTTAATGCTATCTTTTCCTACTCTGCCCTTGCCTCCCTCTGCTCTGCTTCTTGTAACCTATTTTGTAGAGAGAATATCTATCCACTCATTTTGTTTACATTTTCCTCGGTGGCCGCGGCAAAAGATGTGCCGGCCGATGCTATCATTACTGGGTTAGTCCTAGTATCTAGGACTATGTCTTTCTCCATTGCGACTGTGGATGAGGCAGAAGGGTTTCGTGCCAAGAATCTTCTTTTTTACTGTCGGATCTTGAAGGAGAACTGATCGTATGTAACCCTAGTGAGATTGAATACTCCCTCTTCTTGCCCTTCGTAGGAACTCACATCGGAGAGTGTGGCGCTCTTACTGACTATAGGTACTTCGAGGGGCTGTAGTTCCATTTATGATCCTGCGCCTTGGGGAGATGTCTCGATTTTTTCTAGTATTATATCTTCCTCTTCCTTTCTTTTCTTTTCTTCTTCCTCTTTCCGCAGCCGCTCTACTTCTACCTTTTCATGTTCTATTTTCCGCCTATGCTCTACTTCCTGTTCGGCTTTTCTCTTATGCTCGGCTGTTGCTGCTGCTGCTTGTTTTGTTTTTCTCTTATGTTCAGCTTCCGCTGCCGCTTCCTGCTCTGCTTTCTTCTGGTGTTCAGCCTCCACTTGATCTAACTCTTTTTTGAGTTTCCATTCTGCTTCAGCCTCTACCTCCTGTTCCTCCTTTTTTCTTCTGGCCTCTTCTGCCTGCTTCTTCTTCTTCTCTGACCTCAGGCTCCCTTTGCGCTTTTCTTCATCTTCTTTCATCTTCTTCTCCATTTCTTGCTGGGCTTTAGCTTCTAGTTCTTTCTGCTGGGTAGCAGTGCTGTGCCCTGTACTAGTTCGAGGCTTCTTAGCCTGAGAAGAAGAAGCGCCTCCTAATTCACGGCTTCTGTCCTCCAATGTTTGGTCATCTGGATCTTCTTTATCAGACCACGCCCTCGGAGCAAGTTTCCTATCTGCATTATACCAGTTTCTTTTTTCATCTTCGCCAGGGCATTCCGTGTGCTGGTAGTTCCATTTAAACTTAGCCTGCTTGCAGTGATCAAGGACTATCCTTTCTAGGTCATATGTCTGGTGGTCTAATGACCCAAGGTGGTAACTTTTCATCTCTTCTGCTTCTGCCTCTACTTCCCTGAAATCCTTGACTGTGCAGGTACCGATAGTGAGGGGTAGCGTAGGCCACGGCTTCTTCTTACCCTTGGTTAGGACCTTAGAGAAACCAGAAGACATCTGGAAACAGACCTCTTGAATAAGCATTTTATTTTTAACGTATCGGGGCATAGCATGGGGAGCCTTGTACGAGCCAAAAACTCTAATGAATGTGTACTCGGCAAGTGGGAACCAATGTGCCACCTTGCCTAGCGTCTCCATGGCTCGCCAAGACATGCAAGGAGTGTCTTGGCCGAACAATTTTCTGTAGAGAGCTGGGATGAAAACTTGAGAGATCGGCTCTATGTCCTGCTTATATCTGGAATCCCAAAATAATTTGGTCTGTAAGTGGATTGGACGGGTCTGTTTTGGATCCCAGTTGTGCACCCTTAACAACACATCATTGGGCATTTATGCTTTATTATTCATCTCGATACGCATAGTGTTATATACGTGTTTAACTCATCAATAATGTATCTTGTATCATTTGAATAAGTGTGTGTCCACAGGTTTATTGAGTTCTTTTGAGACCAAAGGAAAGGGGACTTAAGCGGTAGCCGGACCCACACCCCGGACGGGATCCCTATTCCAAACAGTTTAGAGTCTAGTTGGGACTTTAACCGGGGAGATCCCTTGCTGTTGGCCGGACAAACTTTCTACAATAGGGGGTAATTATGGCTCTCTGGGTAGGTATATAACATACCTTATATTTACGGATGAATTCACGGGAATTGTGAGTATGGGGGGAAATATAGTGTGGCAAGTTTGACTCCCACAGTCCAATGTCATCCAAATTATCTATTTATTTTTCCTCTAGCCAAAAATACATCTCGAATAGTTCAAATTAACAGAGATTTTTGGAACTCTGTCAATTAGAGGGACATGGTCTAAATCAATAGGAGGATGGATCAGAGGGTTAAATGGTTCCTCCTAGCCTTTCTTCTTAGGAGGCATTATGATTTAGTTTCAGAGAAATTCAAATAATTTTTAACAGGGAACAGGTTTACCCTGGACTGTTTAATGCTATGGAGTGGTTGAAGAAGGTGTAGTGAACACAGTATCTCAGGTCGACGATGGACTGATGTCATAATGGGGTACCCTGCTATACCATAATTCAACTCTCTGTGCATATAAAAATGCACCTCCTATTTTCAATCCAACACAATTTCCTTATCTGGGCAATTTCAATACTCTGTTTTCTGGCCATCTAAACAATTAAGTCTGGAAGCTTTAATATCTCAAATATGAGATTTGAGATATTAATTTAACACTATTCTTATGGTAGTAAAACCACACTCCTCAACCTAGATTATAATCAACATGCGGAAGCCTCACTTTTATCTCAACTCTATGGTTATAAACCCACTAACCAATTACACATACAGAATTTCTTTCTTTCTTCTTTAAAGACCTGTGATTACAAACCATAGGAATAAAATAACCTTATGCACTGGAACCCATATCTGTTTTTGAATAAATTCCCATAACGCGCCTCGGCCACCAACA
This sequence comes from Pinus albicaulis, assembly GCA_034641835.2. NCBI lineage: Eukaryota > Viridiplantae > Streptophyta > Pinopsida > Pinales > Pinaceae > Pinus > Pinus albicaulis. The sequence continues at coordinate 1,907,579,703 of CM076578.1, forward strand.
TCTTAATATATGTGTTGATGCTTTTCAACACACCACATATCCAAACCAAGTGGGTATTTTACTTCACTTTAAACCCACTTCGAATACAACTCAAGTACTCGACATAAACTAAGGTTGGGCTCATTAATGGTCCCTAACATAACCTTCTCACAATTCAGAATCAAATGTTAAACCATATGAATAACCCATTTTATTAAATTCGAATCATATTCGATTCTTCATAACTCAAGTCAATGACTTTTTCTCTACCCACACATATGTTAATACTTCAATAACCTCACCATATCAACGGGGTTCATATCTGGGCGCACACATTAAAAAACACTTACCGATGAATTAAACATTATCCATACCTTGGCTTCGACGCTCCATATCAATCAACGGACGACGCACTCCATGGAACTTCATCTTACAAATCAACGGCCATCGCACGACATCCTTGTGCGCTTTTTAACGCCTCTTCAATTGTTAACACCTCCACAACTTGTTGTTGCAAACGCCGCTCGATCCCTTGCCACAACGATCGAACACAAGTCACGTTTTTTCTCCACAGAACGTTAACACTCAAAAATAGCGCGATAAAAGTGGTTTTAACTTACCATTTTATACCACGTGTCCTGCATCGAACGCTATCACGTTTTTTCCACAAAGCCTAATTACCATTTTTAAGAAATGAAAAAATGTTGGTTTTTGATTTTGAAACCGCCTTCACTATTCATTCAAGGTTCCACTTCTCTCACCGTTCCAACCACCGCAATTTCTCAACAAACCATTCAACCTTCTGCGCTATCGAAGTTATATTCGATTTCATTTGCTTTCACGGCTCGAGCTCCATTTACCAAGACTTCAACACACAATTCTATTTCTATTCAATCTATGATTCGAGCAGTCTTCAAATGTTACGGTGCCATCATAATTTTGATATGGGATCTTTGCCCATTTCCCATCGGTCCACTCTTCATGTATACTCAAGTCCTCTCCTTTGAAGATCTATCCTCTATTACTTGCATATTGAGCCATCGCTTAATTTATGTTCTGCTCCAATTCATCAGAGCCATTGTTCTAGTCAACTCATTCTACGGTTCTTAAAATTGACTATAATGGATCTTATCTATCTAGTACTAATTTTAACACACAGGACTTCAGTTCATAAATGTACGCACACTCAATTCCACATCACAACATCGACATGAATGTCGATTTCTTCATTGACACATAGAGTATATTTTACCCCCAATTACAGAGTTATTCATACATTGTTCATACAATTTATTATTGAAACCCAAAGCCTATTACACAGAGTTTAAGTCAATTAATACTAGAACAAATCCTTTCACATATATAAATGAGTTCACTTACAGACTTTTGGTCCTCGGCCAGATCTTCAAATTAAATGTCCTTCTACCTCACCACTCTGCCTTTCCAGATCTGTAGCTCTCATTTGCCTAATGCCTCTGAGGCTTATTTATACAATTTAATAATGGATTGATTCAGTTCCCTTAACGCTAAACCAAACTGACTCTTCACACTCCTAACTGATCAACTTCTCTCATGTTCTCCAATCATTTGGAGACATTTACAATTTTCTATCCATATTTAACTAAAAATCACTCAAATATGAATAATTACATAGGAAATTAAAAACATGAAACCCCCCTGTGTCTATTAAAATACAAAGTATTTGCTTGGGCCTAATGCCCTTGCATCAGACTCCGAAGGTTAAAAAGATTCATGATCTCCTGATCATGTGCCTTCAGTCCTTGCCTTCCTCGATCCCACACTTTGTTCTACAACTGATCATCTGCTACGATATTCTTCTTCTGTACTTCTCCAGGCTTCCATACTTTATGCTGCATCTTCTCGCTTGCTATGCTTTCATAGTCTGTGACTGTCTTCCCCTTGCTGCTATCTTCTTCTGAGACACTTTCACCATCAACCTCCTCATAAGTTCAATTTCCCTGTCTAATATGTCTTCTAACTGTTGGATACTGTTTCCTCTTGATTGCTGAACTTCTACTTCTGCTTCTGCTTGCTAAGCCCTTGCTTGCTCAGTCCTTACTTTCATTTGCTGAAACCTTGCGCTTTCTTCCTAAGCTTTTACTTGCTCAGTCCTCACTTCTTCAGTTCTTACTTCCAATTGTTGATCTCTTGCTGTTGCTCTAGCTTTAGCTTTAGCTGCCAATTTCTGATCTCCTATTGTAGCTTTAGCTGTCAATTGCTGATCACCACCTTTAACTGCCACCCAATCATCCATGCCCTCTTGTTTTCTGCAATAGAAAAACTCCTCCTGATTGTCACCCATGAAAATTTCTTCATTCTCTACCTTCAACAATTCTTCAGACTAGTATTTAAATTTCCAGTCACTGTCATCATCCCTTTTCCTCTCCTGGAATAAACATATTTTAGTCCTTCCATCAGTACCTGCAATCATAAAACAAACACCAAATTTATAAAATACTTTTGTCTCTTCCTCTTCCGGCAACACTGCAGATTTCTCCTCTGACATTTCTTCTAGCAACACTTCAATCTTCTGCTTTGTAATTTCTTCCAGAAACACTTCAATCTGCTGCTCTATCATCAGCACATCAGTATGCTGATTCCAATCCTTCAAACAACTTTTGAGACTGCCAGCTAGTCTCTTTTCTGCATCATCCTTCTCAAGGATGTCTCCCTGCTTTAGTTCATAAAAATGAAGCTTCTCATTCTCATTCATCTCTACCTTTACAATCTGAACACTTATTCTCTGTGCTTCTATCCTCTGCTCCAGAACACTTAAATCATCCCACAATTTTGTCATCTTATCTAAGAAAATCTCTGTACAACCTTCACTACCTTTACAAGTCAAGTTTCTTGTTGTCACTATCTCTTCATCCCTCATCAAAATAGAATTATGATCTTCCATCTCTGCAATAATTTCAACCGTCTGTCCATCAATTTTCACTTGGCCATTTAATAAAAGAAAATTTTCATTATCAGCATTAATAATAAATTGATCATCGTCAGAAAAAACTGTCATTCCCCCCTTGAAACAATCTCTTTCATTAAACAAGGAATTTATGAATTCCTTCTGCTGTAGTAATTTAGTTTGATCTTCCTCTAAAAGATACTCATCATATCTTGCTTGGTAACTTCCAGCTTCACTCATTACAATTTCATTACATGAATTGTCTTCTTCAATACCTGCATTCACACACGACTTGTCATTTGTAAAACCATAAGACCCCATGGTCTCATTTGATGATCTGATCATCAAATCCTCCTGCTGTTCCAAGTCTTCTATATATTTCAGAAATTCGTCAATGGTCTTCTCTTCAGTCTCTTCAAGCTGTCCAATTGATTTCTCAATTTCCAGATTTTGGCCATCATCATCATTTAAATTTCTTCTACTTCCAATGTATTGGAAAGTAAAACTTTTCCCCAACTGTGTATGGACATTCTCAAAATATCTGGCTGTCCCATTTTCCTCCTCAGTGACAACATTAGCAGTTTTTTCTTCTCCGTATATTTTTCCTGCAATCATACAAAATTTGTCAAATTTAAAGCCATTTGACCCCTTGGTCTTGCTTGAATTTTCAATATTCAAGCCTTTCTCCAAATACTCAATCATTCTGAGTATTTCCTCTTTCAGCTGAGCATTTATCATTTGCTCTCTCTTCATCTATAGCCTCTGCCACTATTAGTATGAATCTTTTGTCGAAAAAAGACCACTTTAGCTACGCATAACAAATAGCCCTAACATCAATTATGGCTGCCAATATCTTCAAATATGTAGTTAGTTGATCCAAATAAAGCTGCACAAATCCATATCTATGCATAAAAAGACATTAAGCAGTAAAAATGAAATGTTGCTCCATGCATCCAATAGATAAGACAAGAACAATATTTTTGAAAGAATTTTTATATTAAAGGGGCACCTGAGAGGAAAACAAGAAAGGTGTTTCCAATTCTCCTCAATGGGATGGGTTATTGAAAGTCCTCAGCATTTCAGATCTAAGATTTCTCTCTCTTGTTGGTGCAGAAAACCCAGACAAACATAGAACTCAAAGGGAGCTCACAAAGCAAATGATGGAGAATGTGACAATGATAATGGCTCAAAGTCAGACCAAGAGTATAGATCTAGAGTGATCTAATATGCAACAAAAGGTGACAAATGAATGGGAAAACCCTTCTATTTATAACAAAATATTGTGTCATTCTAGATCTTGGTGCATGATTAAAATAATATTAACCAAATCTAGATCCACCTTTTATGGAATATTTTATTATATTTGTTGGAGGGAAAAAGTATTTGACTTGGGTCCAATCCCTTTATTTGTAAATAATAAATAAATAAATGATTTATTTATCATTTTAAGGAAGTGGTTGAATGATAATCAAATAAATAATGATTTATTTAATTATTTGTGGGTGATTTAGTCATATTTAACAAGAAATATTATTTAAATAAGATTTAAATAATTATTCCTAGAAAATAATAAGATAAATAGAGATTTATCTAATTAATTTCTTTGTTTTGGGTTAAACATGATGAGGAATAATAATTAAATTATTGTTTAATTAATTATTCCATGAGAAAAATCAAACAAATATAGATTTGTTTAATATTTCCTTTTGGGGTTTCCTGTTTAGACCATAAACAACCTAATAAATGTGGTTTATTAAGTTATTTTGCATAGTGAAAGCAATTTTACTTAGGGTAAAATTGGTCTTACATGGTGTACTTGGGTCCATCTAATGATAATAGGTTAGATGACCAAAAAATGGTGTAACAGCCACTTCACTCTCTTCTTCATGAGCCAACCAACTCTCTGGCTTTCATCTACCATCATCTTCAATTTGTTAAACTGCTCTCTGATCTCAGCTACCTCTTTCCAATATTCTTCCTTTCTTAACTGTCTCTGCATGCCATCTATCTTGGCATCCTCTTTCTTCATCTTCATTCTATTGTGGCCTCTCTCAGAACCTCTACTCTCTCTGCTATGACTATCAGTAGCCATCTTCTCCTCCATGAGTTCCTCACTCATCAGCTGCACCAAGCCTCTGCAACAACAAGCTCTCCTGCTGCCTCTTACCTCACCAATACTTTCCTCCAAATCCGGCTCTTGGCAAGTAATGGTTCTCCTTCTGCTGGAACCTTTTGAGCACTCTTTTCTGCTCTCTCTAGGCTTCACTCTGCAACTTTTCAAGAACACATATGTTCTCCTTTCATCCAACCTCTGTCGAGAATTCTCTAGGTTCTGCCACACTTTCTTCTTCACTTTAGAATCTTTTGCTGGACTCTTTCATCACTGCTCTCAAAGCTGTGATCTGCTTTTGACGAGATTCTCCTGAATTTTCTGCAATCTGCATTTTGCAAACAATATCTTCAAACCAAAGTCAAACACTGCTCATCAATTCACCTTCAGAGTTTGTTCAACACTATTTGCAATTTCTTCTGTAAATCCTTCCAATGTTGTGCTGTATTGCATGTTGTCCTGTCAAATTTAGATCTGATCACCTTGCCATCACCATCACACATGTGTTCCCATCTTTAGAACATATCCTGGAAATCTTCAAAACACTTTGCCTTCACTTCAGATTCTGCAAATCTGAATGCCCTCACTGTACACCTCTTCAAATCTGTAATCACTCTTCAACAGATTTAAAACTTCAAATTTTCTTCATTGCTTCAGTACATATGCATTTCAAAAATTAATTTTCAAATGAGCTATTCCAGCTATGATACCACATGATAACGGGGTACCCTTCTATCCCATAATTCAACTCTCTGTGCATATAAAAATGCACCTCCTATTTTCAATCCAACACAATTTCCTTATCTGGGCAATTTCAATACTCTGTTTTCTGGACATCTAAACAATTAAGTCTGGAAGCTTTAATATCTCAAATCCGAGATTTGAGATATTAATTTAACACTCTTCTTATGGTAGTAAAACCACACTCCTCAACCCATATTATAATCAACATGCGGAAGCTTCACATTTATCTCAACTTTATGGTTATAAACCCACCAACCAATTACATTTACGAAATTTATTTCTTTCTTCTTTAAAGACCTGTGATTACAAGCCATAGGAATAAACTAACCTTATGCACTGGAACCCATATCTGTTTTTGAATAAATTCCCATAATGCGCCTCAGCCACCAACATCTTAATATATGTGTTGATGCTTTTCAACACACCACATATCCAAACCAAGTGGGCATTTTACTTCACTTTAAACCCACTTCGAATACAACTCAAGTACTCGACATCAACTAAGGTTGGGCTCATTAATGGTCCCTAACATAACCTTCTCACAATTCAGAATCAAAGGTTAAACCATATGAATAACCCATTTTATTAAAGTCGAATCATATTCGATTCTTCATAACTCAAGTCAATGACTTTTACTCTACCCACACATATGTTAATACTTCAATAACCTCACCATATCAATGGGGTTCGTATCCGGGCCCACACATTAACAAACGCTTACCAATGAATTAAACATTATCCATACCTTGGCTTTGATGCTCCATATCAATCAAAGAATGACGCACTCCATGGAACTTCATCTTACAAATCAATGGCCATCGCACGACATCCTTGTGTGCTTTTTAATGCCTCTTCAATCGTTAACACCTCCACAACTTGCTGTTGCAAATTCCGCTCGATCCCTTGCCACAACGATCGAACGCAAGTTGCGTTTTTTCTCCACAGAACGTTAACACTAAAAAATAACGTGATAAAAGTGGTTTTAACTTACGACTTTATACCACGTGTCCTGCATTGAATGCTATCGCGTTTTTTCCACAAAGCCCAATTACCATTTTTAAGAAATGCGAAACTACTGGTTTTCGATTTTGAAATTGCCTTCACTATTCATTTAAGGTTCCGCTTCTCTCACCGTTCCAACCACCGCAATTTCTCAACAAACCATTCAACCTTCTGCGCTATCGAAGTTATATTCGATTTCATTCGCTTTCACGGTTCGGGCGCCATTTACCAAGACTTCAACACACAGTTCCATTTCTATTCAATCTATGATTCGAGCAGTCTTCAAATGTTACTGTGCCATCATAATTTTGATATGGGATCTTTTCCCATTTCCCATTGGTCCACTCTTCATGTATACTCGAGTTCTCTCCTTTGAAGATCTATCCTCTATTACTTGCATATTGAGCTATTGCTTAATTTATGTTCTGCTCCAATTCATCAGAGCCATTGTTCCAGTCAACTCCTTCTACGGTTATTAAAATTGACTACAATAGATCTTATCTATCTAGTACTAATTTTAACACACATGACTTCAATTCATAAATGTACGCACACTCAATTCCACATCACAACATCGACATGAATGTAGATTTCTTCACTAACACACAGAGTATATTTCACCCCCAATTACAAAGTTATTCATAAATTGTTCATACAATTTCTTATTGAAACCCAAAGCCTATTACACAGAGTTTAAGTCAATTAATACTAGAACAAATCCTTTCACATATATAAATGAGTTCACTTACAGACTTCTGGTCCTCGGCCAGATCTTCAAATTAAATGGCCTTCTACCTCACCACTTTGCCTTTCCAGATCTACAACTCTCATTTTCCTAATGCCTCTGAGGCTTATTTATAAAATTTAATAATGGATTGATTCAGTTCCCTTAACGCTCAAACAAAATGACTCTTCACACTCCTAACCGATCGACTTCTCTCATGTTCTCCAATAATTTGGAGACATTTACAATTTTCTCTCCATATTTAACTAAAAATCACTCAAATATGAATAATTACATAGGAAATTAAAAACATGAAACCTCCCTATGTCTATTAAAATAAAAAGTATTTGCTTGGGCCTAATGCCCCTGCATCATGATGGATCAAAACATGAGCATTTTAAAACCTATAAAAAATAATGGGAATGGTAGAAAAAGGAGCAAAGTAAAGGTTAAATTGATTTATAGTGCCTGGTTTTATACATATGTGGATTTTTCCATTTATTAAGGCATGGATCACTTACATTAATAGTCATTTTCTTGATTAAATTCATTAACATATTGATTCCTATAGGAAGGGAAGTGATTGGAAATAGGCATATGCGAGCTGGTGCGACGGGTCTAGCAGGCACAACGAATAGGTGAGTGGTTTTAGGAATGGCGGATAAAGCATTTTTCCTGGGGGGTATGAAGAAATAAGTGGTATGAGCGGAGGGGGGTGTGAAATGTGGAGAAGCCGGCATGTCGCCGTGGGTGCGCGGCTTAAAACAAAATTTTTCAGACCCCCCCATCGCCCCTGCGGTAAAGCTCGTATGGAGAGGGGTCCGAAAGTGGATGTGGACTGTTTATCGGTAGGCGAAGGACGATGATGGGCGAATAGGTGTGGGGAATTTAAAGTGGAATGATTTGATGGGTTGTAGGATAGCGACATGCTTTATTCAAAGTAAAAACTTTAGGATATATGGTTGATATGCCAAGTTTTTAATTTATGCGCTCAACTGCTTTAGTCAAAGTTAAAACTTAGGATAAAATGCTTTTATCGCTTTTCCCTTTTATATGCATAAACACATTTGAAAACCAAACTTTAGGATAACCATTTTAATCCTTCCTAAAGTTCTACCTACCCATTGAATTTGATTTCTTTTTCTAAGCTAACATTTTTTCTTCTTTGTTCTAAGGGTGCATTTAGGCTAGCAAACCCACATCACTTTTTTTTATGAAAAAATCTAATCTACTCGATCACTTATTTCTCCTATTGATTCAGATTAAGCTATTGAATCAATTTCATTTTCTACCTAACTACTGATTTACCAAGATTAGATGGTTTGGCAAATATTTATTCACTAACCTAACTAAAAAAATTTCACAGTTGTTCAATCATGATTAAGCTGTATGATTTGAATAAAAATCTAGTCATTGTGGCATTTTTGAACAAGCTGCACACAATCTTATTTGATGATGATATAAAGAAAACTGATATATCAGTAGTGGCATTTTAATTTGCAGCACTTTCAATGTTATTTCTATTTTTTATTTTGTGGAGTTCTTATTTTATTTTTTATTATTTTCAATTTTTCTTTCTTTTTGATATAACCTCTTTTTATTTTCTTTTATATGTATTTTTTGGAAATCATTTGCATAGTCAAATTTATTTACAATGTAAGATTACTGAAACAAAATAATCAATCACCTTGAGATCATATAATTTATAGGACCCTAATAGTGGCTCCAGCTTGGGATGACACTTCTCCATGTGAAGTGTCAAGAACTCATGATCAATAGCCTTGAGAATCTTCATTTCAGCAATGTCTGCATCTAATTTCTTTTGCTGTTAGAATACTGATGGTAGCATATCAATAAAATATTAGGGCCTTATTTGTGGGCTTCAATTTCACTCAATAAGTTACCTAATCAAAACAATGAAGACTATGATATTTAAAATGATGTAAGAAAAATCCTTATGCTAAGAAAAGTAGTGTTTCAGCATCCTGTCATTGATAAGACCACTAGGTATTTTAGCTCCATCTTGATATTTGAGAAAGAATGCATTGTGTCCTCTGAAAGCATAAATAATGTAAGGTCCCTTCCAAAGGTTTTCAAACTTCCCATGTTTGAATTTTTATTCTCTTTTGGAATCCTACTTCAAAACTTTGACACCCAAATTAAAATCATCAAATTTAGTTCTCTTGTCAAAAATATTTTTGACATTCTCTTGGATGAGTTGTGTTTTATTGTAGACTTCTTCCCTTAACTGCTGCAACTGAATAATCTAATTAATCATCCTTTGTGTGCCATTTGGCTCCACTTGTAATTCTTGAATTATCTTCATCACTGGAACTCCCAAAGAAGATGGAAAAACAACATCCATCCCATAAACCAATTGGTATGGTGACATGCCAATTGAATTCTTTGTAGTTAATATGTCAGCCCAAAGTGCATTAATAAAATTGTTGTGCCATGAATTTTTGTTGTCCTCTAACAAATTTGTGATGATATTTACCAAGATTTTATTTGAGGATTCAAAAAACCCATTACCCTGAGGGTAATAAGTTTTTGAATGTCCCAAATTAATGTGGTATTTATTGCAGAATTCAATAATTTTCTTAGATTTAAAGGCTATAGCATTATCAATAATAAGTTTTCTAGGATAGAAAAATCTAGAGAGGATATTGGTTTCAAGGAATTTAATGATGACAACATCAGTGGAAGATCTGGAAGGTGTGGCTTCAATCCAATTAGTAAAGTAATCAGTGGTTGTGAGAATCCACTTATGCTAGGCAGAGGAACGTGGGTGGATTTCACCAATGAAATCCAGTCCCCACTGTTGGAAAGGGCTTTCAAATGATATAGGCTTTAATGGCAGGGGTAAAATCTTCCTTTTTCCTTCAAATATCTGGCATTTATGGCATGAAGTTACTTTCTTGTGAATATCAGGGAAAAGGGTAGGGCAGTAGAAACCAGCTCTGAGGATTTTTTTAGCAGTGGTTTTCCAATATAGATGTCCACCGCAATCACCTTCATGGAGCTCATGCATAGTTATTTCTGCATCATCTTTCAACAGGAACTTAAGTAAAATACCACCAACATATTTCCAATATAAAACATTATCAATGATGCAAAAATTAACTGCTTTTAACTTTATAAATCTTTCCTTTGTTTTTGTTAGATCAGGAGGAGCATTTAAGTTGAATAAAACATATAACAGGTTTGCATACCAGGGTGAGTTCAGAAATTCTTCATCAATCTGTGGAGTCGTGATCTGGATTTATGCAGGAACACCACAGAATACACATATAACCATAAATACAAATATGCATAAAAAATAACACTTCAGTAGATTAATATCAAAGAACTGAACTTTTCTTACAAACAGAATGGAAATAAACTAGATAGGGCACTGGTTGCTTATCTCTGAGAAGAGATGTGGAAGCTACAGGCCTATGAACTATATTAAAATGAAGCTCGAGGGCCTATTCATTATTTAGAAATAATTGAAAACCCTAAAAATCCAAAACCCTAACCCTAGGAGATGAAGCGCCAAAACTATGGGCCCCGTTTGGGTAAATTGGTGTTTCAACTTCTTGGGGACGTAACTTTGGCATACGATCTTCGTTTGATGTGTACCATACCTCGTTAGAAATATATATCTGAGTACTGCAAATTTTATGTGAGAAACAATGGTCCATGGCCCCATTTTTCTCCTAATTTTCCCAAAAAACGTCGTTTAGGGCCTCAAAACAGCTCTGGAAGTTCATGACCCGAAAAAATGCTAAAAATAGTAAGTTGTGCCGAAACTAAAATACTGAAAGAGACAATGGTGGGGCCCCAAGTGGAATAGCTGGGTGGCCACCAATATCTACTTGGATAATTCCTCCCCCCTTAGGAAGAAATGGTCCCCATTGCATTGAGTTCCTTCATGAGATGAGGAAACTTCTGCTGAACTTGGTCCTTGGTGAACCACTTGCCTTGGTGCAGGAGTTGGCCAACTTTGACAACCCGATATAGTTGGATCTTCTGTTGGAGAGTGTTCTTGATTTGCATGTCCATGATACAATCTGTGGTGGCTTGTTCCATGCAGTCTGGGTTTAACTCTATTGGTGTGAGTTGTTTTGCAATGTCAGAGGTGTCCAGTAGAAGTGGGAAGTAGGGACGAAGGCGGTCCACATTGAATACTAGGTGAAAACCAAGGAATGGTGGAATACTAAGCTCGAAGGCATTGTTCCCTATAGCCTTGGTGATGGTGTACAACCCATATTGGAGCAGGAAAAGCTTTCGGTGGGGTCCAGTGAGGCGTTGTTGCAAATGTAGCCACACTTTGTCGCCCACCTGGAAGTTGTGTGGCACCCGATGTTGATCATGTCATTGCTTGTACTTAGCATTGGCTCTATCCAATATGTCATGAACCTATTGGTGGATGTTCTGAATGCACTCGGTGAAACTGTTCTCTTTGTCAGCTTCAGACTGGACATGAGCCGAATTGGCCTTAGTAGTTGCAAATGGCATGGCTACGTCAATGGGACATAGTGGCTGGAATCCCAAGCCCGCCTGAAAGGCGCTGTGGCCAATTCAGCTGTGGAGAGCCCGATTATAAATGTGTTGTACATAGGGGAGGTTCTAATCCCATGTGCGTGGATGTTTTTAATTGTACATGCGCAAAATGTGTACAATCATCCAGTTGACGGCCTCTATCTGGCCATCAATTTGGGGATGGAAAGCTATGGACTTGGTGAGCTTGGTGTCGAGCATTGACCAAAGGTTGGACCAAAATGTGCTGAGGAACTAGCTATCTCGATCTGATATGATAGACTATGGGATCCCAAAGTGCACCCACACTTGGTCAAAGAAGAGTTTAGTAGTGGCTTCTGTTGTGATATTATTCTTGAAGGCTACCCTAATGGCCATCTTCGAGAATCTATCGACGACCACGAAAACATAGTCATTTCCATGCTTAGTAGAAGGAAGGCCCAACATGTAATCCATGGAGATGGATTCCCAAGGTCGATAAGGGGTAGGTATTGGAGTATATAGGCCTTACTTCTTGATGTTCGATTTGACAATGACGCAAGCAGTGCAGGATCTGATGTACTTCCTGACAACCTGTCGAAGGTTCGGCCAATAGAAATACTTCTGTAGTACTGCCACTGTTTTCTCGACCCTGAAATGCCCAACGACTCGACAGTAGAGTGCTTCCAATATCATCTTGGCATGCTTGCCTAAAGGAACACGAAGGTGTCCCAGGTGACATAACATTGCATCTTGGAGGTGAAAAATTTGAACTTGTGTACCCCCCAAGTGTGCCTTGTATGTGTGGCTAAATTCTGGATCGCTCTTGTAGATAAGTGGCCAATCAGAAGTCTCGTGACCACAAGAGTTGAGAACGGTGGTTAGTGCCATGATCGGTGGTCAGCTGAAGCAGTCTGCAACATTATTGGTGCTACCCTTCTTGTACTTGATGTTCAAATGAAACTGTTGCAGATATGTGGACCACTTCTGATGGCGATCGTTTTGAAACTTCCCTTGTGTTTGTATGAACTAAAGGTGTCGGTGGTCTATGTGGATGATTGTGTCCTTCCCCAAAATGTAATGCTTCCATTTTCAACAAGCCAGCACAATGGAATACATTTCTTTGTCATAAGTGGGATACTTGCGAACTGTGTCAGACAATGTCTCACTATGATATGCCACTGGATGCCCCTGTTGAGTAAGAACTACCCCAATAGCATAGTCAAAGGCATCTGTCTTGATCTCAAATGGTTGTTGCAGGTATGCTAATGTGAGCAATGGGGCAGAACATAGGCGATGTTTCAATTCTACGAACGCCTTCTGTTGAGATTCTGACTAAAATAAATTTTCTTTCGTTACTCCCTTGGTGACTTGACTCAAGGTCCAAGTGATATGAGAGAATCCCAACACGAACCTGCGGTAGAAATTAGCAAGACCTAGAAAGTTGCGAAGCTCTATTAGAGTGGTTGGAGCTGGCCAATCCCAAATGACTTGGATCTTGGTTGGATCCACATGCACCCCCCTTTCATCAATAATGTATCCTAGATATTGAACGTGGGTTATGCCAAAAGTGCACTTCTCCAAATTGGCACACAACTTGTGTTGCCGCAATGTTTCGAGGACTTGTCGGATGTGGTGGAGGTGCTCTTCCCAAGTTTGGCTGAAGATAAGAATGTCATCCAAGTACACCACTAAAAATGAGTTGGTGAATGGTCGAAAGATGTCGTCCATCAACCTCATGAAGGTTGCGGGAGCATTCATCAACCCGAAAGGCATGAATAGCCATTCGAAAATGCCCTTCTCTTCTTTGAAGGCAGTCTTCCACACATCAGAGGGTTCGATGGGTTCGTGGTGATACCCATAATTCAAGTCGATCTTGCTGAAATATTTTTCCCCTTTGAGTTGGTCCAGAAGGTCATCAATCCATGGGATCGGATACCTATTCCAGACAATGATCTTTTTCAGTGCCCGATAGTCAATACAGAGTCTCCATGTCTCATCCTTCTTCTGTACCAACATAATTGGGCTCCCACATGGTGATGAACTTGGCCGAGTGTGACCTTTCTACAACAGCTCTTGAATCTACCTCTTGATTTCATCGTTCTCCAGAATAGAGCACTGATATATCGGTCCATTGGGTAGCGGTGCACCTGGGGTCAGATCAATGGGGTGCTTGACCTGACAGTGCAGAGGCACCCCTGTGGGTGAGCTAAAGATTTCCCTGTACTCCTCCACAACCTTTTCCATTTGTTGTTGTCATGCAGAGGAGCCATCTGGAGGTCGTGGCCACTGTCTTCTTCTTGCCCTGGGGGCGGATCATCATGAAAACAAATTTCCTGGTTTGGGAAATGAGCTTACTGCATTTTTTTGTAGTAACCAAAGAGATAGTGGCAGGTGATGGTACCTCTGGTATCCTGTACAACTTATTTTCCAAAGTAACAATAATAGCACAAGGCCAAGACTCAGTGAAACAACATGTCACTTCCACAAGAATTGTTGGCCAAATAATACATCAAAAACATCAAGAGAAGCAATGTCACATAATACCTCATCTGTGAAGGGCTTGATGCTGTAGGGAAGGCAACACTGCTGGTTGACGCGGAGATCCCATCCTTGGTGAAGCCACCCGATGGTGTATGGCTGTGGGTGTGTTGTGTTCGGAAAACCCAACTGCTTCACAGCGTCTACTGAAATGAGGTTCTTTTGGCTCCCATTGTCGACAATGAACTATAGCAGGGAACCCTTTACCCACATTTGGGAGTGGAAGAGACACTCCTCCTCCTCTGGATCTTCCAGTTCCTGATTCTATATCTTCGCAGTGGCAACAGTGGCATTGGGCTCCACATCAATAATATGTTTCCCTTTGTCATTTCCCTTGTCAAGTTTTGATTAAGAGTCAGAGCATGCATCTGGTTCAGAATCCCTCATCTCGGCCACCAGCGACTGCTTGGACTAACACTCACTTGTGTTGTGAGTGGATCTCTTGTGGAACTCACACCACTTTCCCGTCCTTCATTGGCTTCGTGGTGTTTTTCTTTGCTTGTGGCTTTGGTAGGTTGTCTCGGGCCACCATGCCTTGGCTTTACCCTTTGTTATATGGTTTTGGGGCACCTTTCCCTTGCTTTTGATTTGTAGATCCAAAGTCTCGCTTCTTCTGTTTGAATTTCTGCTCAATATTGGCAGCATACCGGTATGTTGTACCAAGCGAAGATATGTCGAGGAACTCCATTTCCTCCTGAATGTATCTTTGAAGAAAACTGCGATACTTTAGCACCAAATGTTTCTCCGAATATTTGATACCCAAATTTTTGCACAGGGTATGGAACAGATTCATCAGCTCATGCACATCTTGATCCCTTTGCTGCAGCAGCGTGGTCCATTGTATGTACTTGTCCTCATAGGTCCCCATGGGATAGTATTGTTCCTTGATGGCATCTTAGAAAGAATTCCATGTGGGTACGATTGAGAACATAGAGGGTTTTGTCTCATCCTTTTTCTCACAGTAGGTTTCCCACCAGTCCTTGACATGGGGGGTAGCTTTGAGGAGTGTAAAAATAATCTTCTCCAGGTTGGAAAAGTCATGAACCGAGAAATATCCTTCTAATAGATTCAACCATATATCTATGAAATCTGCATCTATTTGACCCTCAAATATGGGAATTCAAAATTTTACTTGTACCTTAAAGGGAATCGCGCCTCCAGAGTGGCTGTTGGATGCGGATGCGCCGCCGGTGGGTAGTTGTTGAAGGGTCTGGGAAAAGTTATCTATCATCGCATTCCTTTGTTTTTAGAGGGCCTCCTCGAGCAATATTTTGATAGGATATCCTGCTATCTCATCTTTCTTTTCGTCCCCCGTGGGTGGCCATTGGGGTTTGCGAGGCTAATCTTGAAAAGGTTCAACCAGATTGAGCCCTAATTCCTTATACCCTGACCTCGTTGGGGACATGCAAAGAAGGATAGAGAAAAAGCAGACTGCTTTGATACCACTGATCCGGATTTATGCAGGAACTCCACAGAATACACATATAACCATAGATACAATTATGCAGCGGAAATAACACTTCATTTCATTAATATCAAAGAACTGAACTTTTCTTACAAACATAATGGAAACAAACTAGCTAGGGTGTTGGTTGCTTATCTATGAGAAGAGATGTGGCAGCTACAAGCCTTTTAACTGTGTTACAATGAGGCTCGAGGGCCTATTTATTATTTAGAAACAATGGAAAACCCTAAACATCCAAAACCCTAACCCTAAGAGATGAAATTCCAAAACTATGGGCCCCTTTTGGGTAAACTGGTGCTTCAACTTCCCAGGGACGTAGCTTTGGAATACGATCTCCGTTTGACCAGTACCATACCTCGTTAGAAATATATATCCAAGCACTACAACTTTTGATGTGAGCAACATCAATTCAAGCACCCATGTTGCTCCCATTTTTCCCAAAAAACGTCGTTTAGGGCCTCAAAATGGCTCTGGAAGTTCAGGACCCGAAAAACTGCTAAAAATAGTAAGTTTTTCCGAAACTAAAAAAAATGAAAGAGACAATGGTAGGGCCCCAAGTGGAATAGGCGGGTGGCCACCAATATCCACCTGGATCAAGTCGCCTATTCCTCTTGGTCATCTAATGCAGCAACAAAGTTGATATCTAATGCATTGAAATTGACTCAACTATCAATTTGGCCAGCCCTTGTCCTTTGATTAACTTGGTGGGTTTGATTTCTAAGTCATACTCAAGAATGGAAGCAATCCATTTACCTCGTTTTCCATCAGGTCCACTCTGGGTTAAAATATCCTTGAGCATTAAATTGGGTACATAAGCAATAATATGGGAATGCAAGATATATAATCTAAAGTCTTTAATTTCTTGAATCAATGCAAAGGCTTGTTTTTCCATTATGTTATACTTAAAATATGCATCTCTTAAAGCCTTACTTAAAAATGCAATGGGATGTTCAAATACTTCATTATTTTCTGCAATAAGACAACTGCAATAGTGTGTTCAGAAGCAAAATATAATGTAATAAAATCTTTAGTAAAATCTGGACTAATCAACACTGTTTCTTTTGTCAATGCTTGTTTAACTAAATCAAAATATTGTCAAGCCTCAATAATCTATCTAATTTATGAATCCTTTTTCAGCATATTTGTTATATTTCTGAGAAGTTCTGTAAGGTTAGGAATGAATCTTCTTAGGAAGTTAATATTGCCAATAAAATATTGAAGCTCCTTAATGTTTCTAGGGTGACTGATTTTTAGTATGGCTCCAATTCTATTGGGATCAATCCTAATACCATCCTTTGAAATAATATGACCAAGAAGTTTTCCTTCTTCAAGGCCCAAAAGTATTTTCTTAGGATTTAATGAAATTCCAAACCTTCTACATTTTTCAAACACTCTTCTCAAATGTAACAAATGTTCCTCATCATTTTTTGAATAGAAAGTAATGTCATGTAGATAAATCAAAATAAATTAACCAATCTTATCAGTAAAGGCAATATCCATTGCTCTTTGATATGTGGCCCCAACATTCATTTACCCAAAGGGAATCTTCACATACATGAACGTCCCCCATGGAGTGGTGAAAGTTGTTTTATCCTGATCATCAGGATGTACTAAGACCTAGTTATAACCTGAGAAACCATCTAATAAGGAAATCCTACTCGACCCTACTACCTTCTGTAATATATGATCCATTTTTGGAAAAGGGTAGTTGTCTTTGAGGGAGACCTTGTTAAGATTTATGAAATCAATGCATAATCTGATTTCTCCAGTTTTCTTCCTAGTAGGAACTATGTTAGACACCCATTTAGAGTATCTGAGAGGAACTATGACTTTAGCAACATACATCTTTTTAACCTCTTTCTCAATCAGAGGCATCAGAACTGGATTTATTCTACGAAGTTTTTGTTTGGATAGTTTCTGATCTTCCTTGATTGGGATTTTATGTTGTATGATAGTAGTGTCATATACTTTGATATCCTCGTAGCTCCAAATAAAGACATCAATGAACTCTTTGAATAAATCTATGTATTTTTATTTTTGAGCAGCAGGCAATGATTTTGAGAGTTTTATCATTTTAGGGTTATGTTCACTACCTATATTACAGTCTTCTAGATATGCCCATGTGGGCTCTATTTTTGGCTTTTAGCTACATCGTTGAAATCAAATAATTCTTCTAGTGGAACCAAACCTCTAGGTAGAATGTTTTATTTTAACTGAATTATTTCAAACTCTTATTTTTCTGGATCAATTTCATGCAATTCTAATTTATTTACAACTTCATCTACATGAATATTTACATCTTAATTATCAAACTATTTTCCTACATTAGTATGTACAACTATTTGATTTTATACTTCACACTCTAAGTCTATGCTATTTTCTTCATACTCATCCTTAGACTGCAAAAAGATTTCAATTTGTTTGTCATTTCCAAACACTTGCCAATACCTCATATTATCTAGTACAGTTGGTCGATGTTTCACTTCCACCGTATATTGTCTATAAGGGTGAGTCATTTTACATGTGCTAGCTAAAAAAGAAAGATCATTTTCTAATACATTCTGATTTCTAGGAATAGCAGCAAGATCATATTCTACAAAATCTTCTAGAAAATCAAGCACAACATTTCTGTATGCTCTCAATCTAGGATGTTTTGTAGAGTATTCTCCTTTAATATATTTTATAATTAATTCAGAATATCCATGAATTGAAATTCTCTTAGCACCTAATATTTCTAACAATTTCAATCCTAACAGAAGTACTTCATATTCGGCTATGTAATTGGTACATTGAAAATTTAGCTTATATGAATGACCTTCTGCATGATTGTTTCTTGAGTTTGAGACCCACGCACCTGCACTAGAACCCTCTTTACTACAGGATCCATCAAAACTCATGTTCCAAATAGGTTCAATTTAAGTTTTTTGTTCGATTATTTGTGTTTGATTTTCATGTGTTTCACAAATATCATTTTCTACATTGGTAACTTGAGTATTGTTATATCCATCATTATAAAGAATGAAAGAGTATAAATCTGAATGGACAGATTAAAGGGGATAGTTATGTGGCTTATCCTGAATACTCACCATGAATTTCATTAATGTTTCCATGCACAGTCTTCTCTGCTGACCAAACACTGGTATGGTAGCATAAGTCATGTCCATTTGTAGGGTCCCTTGTAATTTTTCTCCCCATGAGCGTGACAACAACATGCCATACTTAGGGGCAATATCTGCAACCACTATATTCATTACTAGACTCTTAGCTGAGATTTGGGCTAAAGTAACACATAGATCCTTAATGAGACCTAAACATATTACTTTGCTGGATTCAAATGAATATAAGTCATTGTAAGGCCTAGTAATGTCAAGACCAAGTTTCTCCATAACATCTTTTGGCATCAAATACTATGAAGAACCTGAATCTAACATAGCATTATGAAGAATTTTATCATGAACGTTGAGAATGACATATAATGGAGGAACTCATCCTTCCTGTGGTGTACCATCTACCTCCGGACCAAATAAGAGTTCAGGCTGATCATCATTCAAATTGAAAGTGTCAGTGTTTTCCCCTATGTTTAGAGCCTTTATAACCCGAGTTCTGTACAAATTTTTGTTCATTAAATTTGTTAAGGGGATGTGAATTTTCAATTTTGATAGTTCATTTTCAATGTTGAATGATGTTTGAATCCTATTTAAGTTCAGAAAGTCAAATTTATTATAAATTTATTTTGTCACAGGTTACTTTTGGTGACTGGTGGTTGGAATATCAATTTGAGTAGTTTTGGAGGCACACTCAACAATATTTTTGGCAGGAATTTCTACTGACTTTTTGCTATAACTATCAACAGTTTTCTTAACAACGTTTTCTAGAGTTTTCTTTGCAACAATATCAAAATTTTTCTTGACAGTATTTTTAGAATTATTTTTGTTTATGACATCTAATGTTTTCTTACTTCTAAGATTATATTGCATATGGAATTCCATAATAGCATTTTCAAATCCCTGTTTGTAATCATCTGATTCTTCTGAATCCAATTCAGTCTGGGAAAGTTGAAAAAGCTCTTGTTCTTCTTGAGTAAGAAAAATAGTTTCATCATCATTAATGCCCAATAAATTGATCTAGTTGTCTTCTACTATTTCCCCATCATCATCAGCATAGTTCTCCTGAAATGGAGGTCTAATTTGTTGATTAGGGCCCCTTTGTTTGCTCTGTTTGATCTGGGGAGGATTTCTTCTATGATTTTGATTACGATTTTGAGGTGCAGGATGATTTTGTCTAGGAGCAGCCCTCTCATTAAGATTAATCCTTTCCATCATTCTTTCTACTTTTCTGACCAATGAATCAATTTTGGCATCGCCATAAGAACTAGAGGGTTATTCTTTTATGGTCACTCTCCTTTCATTCCTAATTCTACCTCTCTTTGCTAACAGATTTGCTTCTCCACTCACTACATCCCTTTGAATTTCTTATAATGTTGATGAATTTCTTTCTCTAATATGGTAAGACATGTCTGCCTCAAAGCCATCTGGGAATTTAATTAAGGACGAAACTTGTGGTGGTTTAAGGTTGGTATGAATTGCATTGTATACACTGCTAAATCTAGTGCAATAGTCCCGAACACTTCCCTTGGTGCCCTCCTAATGCTTTCATACTCATATAAAATCTGAAGATGGTTCTTTTTAATTTCCCACCTATTATGGAATGTCTGATTGAATGCAGGGTGATCATTTATGCTAGCAGCAGACAAAGCTTTAAACCATTTCCTAACCTCTCCTATGAGACTTTGTGCAAACAACCTCATTTTACGTTTTCCTCATCTACCTCCTGACGGTCCAAACTATCATTCATCCTGTCTACATCATGTTGGGCAGTGATAGGTCCAGTTCCATCAAATTGAAGAATTCTTGTTTGATAATCTGTGGCATTTTTGCCAAAGGAGCTTGAAGGAAAAAGGGAGCATATCTAGCTGCCATTATAGGGACATGGGGATGAAAAATACGAGGATTGATCAAAGGTGGCTATTGTATAATAGGTGGAGGCCAAATCAGAGGTGAAAGCTGAACTAAAGGTTGAGGCTTTGGTTAAGATAAAGGTTGGATTGTGTAATATTCCTAATTAGCCCAAGCTAATAGGAATATTTCATTTTGTTTCTTTTTTATTATTTGATGAATAAAATGTAAAGGAGGACATGAAAAACCCCTTTAATCAAAGAATAAATACATGCCCAATGTGAAAAGGGATAAATCTGGGCCTTTGTAATAAAATATACTTGTGTGTGAAAAAGGATTGAGACAATTGAATGGGTCAACAAGACCAAATCTTAGTTTTGTCTAGATTCATTGAACCATCTAGAGACTCAGCACAGTTTTAGATGGAGGAGCTTCATGTGAAAGGAGCTAAATTTTTGTAAGTGGTTTAGGGTTTTGCACATCCTCATCTTATAAAAGGAAGGAGAAGGCTCAAGGAAAAGGTTGTTGAAGATATTCTAAATTTGGTCTGCTTAGACTAATTTGAATTCCCTAGGTTTTTTAGCCTGAGAATTGTGCTGCTTAGCACAAGAGGGTTTCCTGTTTAGGAATCCTCTCTCTCCTTCCATTGAGCAACTCTTGGAGGAGGTTTTTTTGCTTTGCCCACTATCAGGCTTTGAGGCCAAGCTCCATCTCTCTTAGGCAACGTAAATCCAGTCAGGATTTACTTGTTTCAGTGAGATGCAGTAAGTGGAGAACTAGATCTGCTCAGATCTAGATTATTCTAGTCTCTCTTCTTAGTGAGTGTGTCTTTTAACCTCCTGGAAGAGTGTACTAGCTGATTGTGCTTTAGATCCATATATTGGCATCAGGCCAAAGTGTTCCCTACATTGACTACACATATTTTCTCCCTGATATGTGTAAATCTAAAGAAGTAGAGTTTCAGGGGTTTTGGAATTCTTTTGGAGGAGAGATCTCTGGTGGAAAGGATTCCTCCTTTCACTATGGTGATCCATGGATTGGCCAACCAATCCATGTACCATTTAGATCTGAATGTTTACTGGTGTATTTACTACATAATTTCTGAATAATGCTACAAAATTTTCACATA
The DNA here is from genome assembly GCA_034641835.2 of Pinus albicaulis. NCBI lineage: Eukaryota > Viridiplantae > Streptophyta > Pinopsida > Pinales > Pinaceae > Pinus > Pinus albicaulis. The sequence goes on from CM076578.1 coordinate 1,907,601,778, forward strand.
GATCTCAGATCTACTCACTGTTGTTGATCAATTGCTGAGATCCCCAAGGGGAGTGTAATAAAGAGCCTCTTTGGCCATAATATCTATAATAGATATATTTTTTCATGCAAGGATCTGTTATATATATGTAATTTAATAAAATAAGCTTCAACCTCCTGCAAATTACGCTGAAGAGCTTTCTGGTAAATTTCATGTGTTGCAACACCTCAAATCTGAGGGTTATTTCATGTACAATATTTTTTTTTCTCATATCTATTGCATAAGCCATGAAAATAAGCTAATTTATTTATTTTCATACCATATTACACAATTAACCTACAGAAATCCACGCTGAATAAGCTTCAGAAATTTCTGCATACTCCAAGTCATGGGAAACTAGGGTTTCTGAGCCTAGTCGGGAATGGGAGATCTGTTTAACTAAGCTAGACTTATTTGTGTTAGCTGAAATTTGGTATGTGAGTCCCTCATGAGCTAATATATCAGATCCAATCGCTTCCCTACCTTATTTTTATGCAGATACCTGAATACACTCATTTTAGGGCCAAAATCACCTCTTTTCCCCACCCTTTTGAGTCCAAAGTGAGTTATAAGCTGCTGCATAATCATTTAATTGAAGGATATGTTATTTTAAATCTGTTATAAGGCATATTTATGCATCTCCAACTTTTTAATACCTTAGGGTATTCTCATTATTGTAGAAAATCCCTCTTTTGGGATATTACAGTGGTATCAGAGCATGATCTCTGGCTCAGCCTGTGAGATCAAGCTATCAAAGAAATAAAGAGAAGAAAAAGATAATATAAAGTTGAAGAAGATGAGTTTTACCTCATCATATTTCATATCCATGAAGAGCCTCTCCAAAGAGGTTAGACAAACAAAGGAGGAAGAAGAAAATGAAACTCCTAGAGGGTTTCATGAAGAAGAAGGTTGCAGTGAAACCTACAGAAGGTTTCAAGAAGGAGAGGAAGACCCATGCACTTCCTACCCTTACAAAGAAAATGAATTGTACAGAAAAAACAAGAGCATGGCTCCGCCACTTGGAAGAATGACAGAAGAGGAGATCTCCCTGCTCCTTTTCTAGATTATGAAGGGTATTGAAGAAGATCTCAAGGAGATTGAAAGGGTGGAGACTTGTACTAGCACTGGCACAACCTTGGAGGAGCAGCCTTCATGTTCAGTAATGGAGGAAGACTATACAGTTGCAGAAGAATCTCTTGCTTCTACATCTCGCCAAGGTATGATTAAAGATCCATCTGTTGTCATTTCAGCACATTGTATGAAGAGATCTACATTTCTGTATGCTGCTGATTTAGAGCAACAAAGTTGCACTACGCTGTGCAAGAGCAGTAAGGAAGAAAGGAGGCACCATTACTCATGGGGGCATTTAAATTGCAGCTTCATTCATGAAGCAATGAAGGAAGAAATGAAGAATGGTGGACATCTTGAAGTGAGAAACCTTTTCTCCTTTCTAGATGCCTCTTTCTCAATGAGCACTCCCCAGCTCAAAGAGAAACTTCTACCTGCAGAAGATCCATAACCTCAATGGTTTTGAAAGGACATAGATGAGAGGTATTTCCTTGAAGATCTCAAAGGGATTGCATTTCAAAATCCCTTGAAATGCAGAAGGTGTACAACCATGAGGACACAAAGAGGAGATGGGGAAGATGGCCAACCTCATTCCTATCCATTGCAGAAGGTTGAAACACCTAGGAAGGTGATTGGATTGCATAGTGGAAGCATGGAGGGTCTTCTCCATTCATGTATTTAGTCATCTCTCATTAAGGAGGTCTCATTATATGAAGATTATGGCACCATTCATGGGCAGCATGTGTCATCACTATCAAATGAGGAGGCCCTGAAGATTGCAGAAGGCAAAGGGGAGGGCAAGCTTCACATGGTAAGAAAAATTTGTCCCTCTTTATTTCAGCATAATAATACAAGAAGAAGGTAAAATGATCTATTCAAACAAATCAAGGACACATCAGTCCATACATTTTTTTATGATCTATGCCTTGATGTCTCCCTACTTGAAGGAATTCCACCAAGGAGTTCCCATGATGAGCAGAAGAGCAAAGTGTTCCCTCAACCTTGTGCGTCAATGTCATCTCTTTCTAAGAGGGAAGCCAACACAACATTGGATACTTTGGGTAAGAAGCATGGTTATGTAAATCACATCTTATTTTATGATTGCATGTATTCTCTTACTTTACATTTTCAGGCCATGACTCCCAAAGGGAGTGTTTTACCTTACAAGCTTCATGGCCAACTATGGGCCAAGATTATTTTCAAATATGGCCACTCCCTTGATGGGCTAAGGGAGGTGTTATAGCATGATGGGTACTTCCATAAGGCACCAAATATACATTTCACTTTCAGCCATGGTGAAATGATAAGGGCAGTAAGTAAGTGGCATGCAAACCACTTACCACATCTAGATCTGAAGCAGGGAGGAGATCACCTGCGCTCGTTCCTATTGGGTGAGTTTGGGTACCACCCAAGGTTTTTGATTTTCTTGTCTCATGCCTTGTATTTCAAGAAAATAATGCATAAGAAGAAGGCATGTTTGTTTTGGTTGATGAGAAGAGAGTATGGACACCCCATGTTGAATTCCATGTCCATACACCCACTTGTATCCATGATGTATGTACATGTATTTCTGTTTAGAATGAATATCATAATCATGTATGTACTTTGGGTTGGGAGAAGATGTAACCTTCTCATGGGATGGCATAAGGGAGCATGTTTATATCATGATGTTAATGATGCTCCAATCTTTATTGTAAACATGAGAGGAGGAATGGTACATTGGGTGAATGTATCCATTGGGAATGCAATCTCCCATATTCATTTGTATTTCAAGAAGAGGATAGAACGTTATATGGCTGCTGCATTGTATTTTTTGTTTCCTTGTACAAAAGGCCATGTATTGAGTTTGTGTCATGAAGGAAAGTCTCTCACATGGGAGAAATTGGGGCATGACATGTGTTGCCTGAATTCCATTCAGCCAACACTTATTATCCTCTATCAATTCCAAGCTTTGGAGAAGCTTATTTCAGCAAACAAGTGGTGGGATGGCCACTTATTGTATCATAATTTGAGACAACAAGGTGATGGATAAAGCTGGTCTCAAAGGAGGGACTTGGGTCACCATCCATTGACACTTAGTCCATATTTCTGTTGGAGCACCTATGGTAAAAATGATTTGTTCACTATATGCATAGGAGGTTGGGCAAGAAGGCTCACTAGAATCCATGAAGAGAATCATGAGAGTCCAAGCTCCTCTTGGCTTCATGAGAACTACATTTTTGCAGCCTAGGATCAATAGCTCCACATCCATCAACAATGGGAAGAGGGATAGCGTGAGTTGAGTATATTTATCTCTCATTTCAATCCTTATAGCCCCTACTCAATGCACTTGATGGGGATTAATGATTGTTTCTATGAGCTATCAAGAATGGCTCCTTTTATTTGGATGATAGGATGGAGAGTAAAGGATTTTAAAGGGGTTGAAGTACCCTATATTTACAACATCTCATGCCTTGAGAAGACCAATGGAAAACTTGTAATTCTTCCTTTGTATCTCCCAATTCTTCATGATGACAGCTATATGGTTCATTTCGGGGAGGAGACAATTCCATTGGAGACTTTGCAGCACTCACCTTGTAGTTGCTTGAGGACAAGCAACAATTTTGGAGGGGAGGACTGTAATATTCCTAATTAGCCCAAGCTAATAGGAATATTTCATTTTGTTTCTTTTTTATTATTTGATGAATAAAATGTAAAGGAGCACATGAAAAACCCCTTTAATCAAAGAATAAATACATGCCCAATGTGAAAAGGGATAAATATGGGCCTTTGTAATAAAATAAATTGTGTGTGAAACAAAATTGAGAGAATTGACTGGGTCAACAGGACCAAATCTCAGTTCTGTCTAGATTCATTGAACCATCTAGAGACTCAGCACAGTTTTAGATGGAGGAGCTTCATGTGAAAGGAGCTAAATTTTTGTAAGTGGTTTAGGGTTTTGCACATCCTCATCTTATAAAAGGAAGGAGAAGGCTCAAGGAAAAGGTTGTTGAAGATATTCTAAATTGAGTCTGCTTAGACTAATTCAAATTCTCTAGGCTATTTAGCCTGAGAATTGTGCTGCTTAGCACAAGAGGGTTTCCTGTTTAGGAATCCTCTCTCTCCTTCCATTGAGCAGCTCTTGGAGGAGGTTGTTTTGCTTTGCCCACTATTAGTCTTTGAGGCCAAGCTCCATCTCTCTTAGGCAGCATAAATCCAGTCAGGATTTACTTGTTTCAATGAGCTGCAGCAAGTGGAGAACTAGATCTGCTCAGATCTAGATTATTCTAGTCTCTCTTCTCAGTGAGTGTGTCTTTTAACCTCCTGGAAGAGTGTACTAGATGATTGTGCTTCAGATCCATATCTTGGCATCAGGCCAAAGTGTTCCCTAAGTTGACTGTGTAGATTCTCTCCCTGATCTGCGTAAATATGAAGAAGCAGAGTTGCAGGGGTTTTGGAATTCTCCTGGAGGAGAGATCTCTGGTGGAAAGGATTCCTCCTTTCACTATGGTGATCCATGGATTGGCCAACCAATCCATGTACCCTTCAGATATGAATGTTTACTGATGTATTTACTGCATAATTTCTGAATACTGCTGCAGAACCGTGACATAGATCTCAGATCTACTCACTGTTGTTGATCAATTGCTGAGATCCCCAAGGGGAGTGTAATAAAGAGCCTCTTTGGCCATAAGATCTATAATAGATCTCTGTTTTCATTAAATTATCTTTTATAGATATTTAATTTAATAAAATGAGATTCAGCCTCCTACAAATTATGCTGAAGAGCTTTCTGGTAAATTTCATGTGTTGCAGCACCTCAAATCTGAGGGTTATTTCATGTACAATCTCTGTTTTTCTCATATATATTGCATAAGCCATGAAACTAAGCTAATTTACTGATGTTTAGACCACATTACACAACTCACCTTTAGAAATCCATGCTGCATAAGCTTCAGAAATTTCTGCATACTCCAAGTCATGGGAAACTAGGGTTTTTGAGCCTAGTCGGGAATGGGATACATGTTTAACTAAGCTAGACTTATTTTTTTTAGCTGAAATTTGGTATGTGAGTCCCTCATGAGCTAATATATCAGTTCCAACCGCTTCCCTACCTTATTTTTATTCAGATACTTGAATACACGCATTTTAGGGACAAAATCACCTCTTTTCCCCACCCTTTTGAGTCAAAAGTGAGTTATAAGCTATTGCATAATCATTTAATTGAAGGATATGCTATTGTACATCTGTTATAAGGCATATTTCTGCATATCCAACTCTATAATACCTTAGGGTATTCTCATTGTTGTAGAAAATCCCTCTTTTGGGATATTATAGATTATGGATGAAGATTGGGGAGAGGATGGAGTTTGAGTAGCTTGATGAGAAACTAATAGAATGGTAGTGGAAACTACAGAAGGGGTAGGACTAGCTGATCTAGGATGCACATATTGTGATGAGGTGGATGATTCTGCAAAGGAGGTGATGAAGAGAGTTCTACAGACTGTTGGACATAAGTGTTATGAACAAAAAGATCAAGACCTGAAACTAAACCTTGCAATTTCTCAAAATCCTAGATAATTTAAAGGTCTATATCAGAGGGAGCATACTGTGCTTCAAATGAATGTCTTCTTAGTGTAGCTTGGTCTACTACTATTTGATCTACCCAATTGGCTGAATTAGTTCTAAATAAACTTTGTTCAGAAGGTAAGTCAAACTCAATGTCTTGCAGAGTTACATAGTATTGTGGGAGTGAATCTGCTCTATGGGGAGGGTACTAATTCCTTGGCTCTCTGCTATACTTTTTCTTCTCAACAAATTTTCAGGGTCATCAACAATCACTGCAGGATATGGGTCAAGATGAGATCTAGTGTAGGCTCTTTTGGGAGCCAGAGTTACAAAACGAAAAGAAAAAAATCCTTGGAAATGTTCCTATCATACACTTTTACCAGGGTTATGAATTTGAAGAAAATTTCAATATTTTTAATTATTCCTTAGTGGAGTCACCACTATTTTATCGTTCTATAATTTACGAGATTTTGAAGAAAAAAAATCGGAGGTAACATCAAAACTGCTTTGGAAGCTTAGATCTAGCCCTGCCAGTTTTAGAGAGGGATCTCTCTTTAAAATTTAGCTTTTTTTTCTTGAAAATTTTAGGCAGTTTGGTTTTTTGAATTGGTTTGGTTGGACCGGAAAGGAAAGGCCATTGGGCAATGGAGTCAAAGAGGCTTGGGTGATCAATTTGCAGAAGTATCAAGATTGAGTGAAACACGGCAATCTAGGTTGCACTAATTTGGATATTTTAGGGTTTTAAATGAATTATGGAAGTGGAAGAAATATGGAATTCAGTAGAGATTGAAAAGAAATTAAGCATCCTTCAATCAACTTCAGTAGAAAACATATAAATTGCAAAAGAAGCTAGAATAAGGTGTTCTTATTAACATGTCCTATTCATCAAAATTTCTTCTTTACAGTTAAGACTTTTTAGGTTTACAGAGAAAATGAAAACAATGAAAAACACAGTTATAGAAGAATAAACTTCACCAGTGAATACACCACATGAATCCTGAAATAATTCCTTGTATTATTGATGCTCCAACAAAACTGAAAATTACAATTGCTCATTAGGAAAAATATACTCAGAAATCAACCTAAAATACTTCGAACATTGAAGTATTTATACTAATATTTTACAAAATTTATTACATTAATGTTGTGTGAACATAAAATGTATTATTATAGAAAATTGAATAATAAACTCTAATTGTGAAAAAAAATAGGCTCGGTGGAGGTGATCTGGAACACTGGCACTATTTTAGAGGAAACAATTGTTGAGTGGAACTATTTGTGGGCTACGCTGGTTGCAACTGAAATTTCTCATTTAATTTTCACTCCTGTAGTTCACATAATTTATCACATTGATCTTCATCTGGGATGGTTAATTTTATTACCTTTCGGTAAATCTCATCAACCTCAGTATATCTAGAAAAAGTAGGTTTTAGCACAAAGATGTGATTTACCTCATGTTGAATAAAAAATTCATTGCTAATAACTTCTGGGAATGCTCTTCCTGTCATACTGCCTTTAATGTTGGAAACTTTAGTGATGTCCCTAGAAATTTCTTTCAATTTATTCGTATAATCTTCCTGAGCTATTAACTTATCATTAATAACAAACAGAGAAGGCAGTCCCGTTTGTGTTAGAGGCTCAATCCTACTGAAGAATTTATTCACTGCTATCTCTAATCCATGGCATTTCTCTTCTAACTGTCCAAAAAAATTCTTCTTGGTAAGACTCTTCACTTCTAAGATGGTCTATGTTCTATCATCCACTCCCAAGTCATATAGCTCATATATTTTCTTGGAGTTTAAGAACTTGATGATGTTATTTTGTGACAGGCATATCTCCAACCTATTCTTTAATATTTGTGATGGCATCATTTGATTTCTTAATCAATTGATTTTTTTCAAAAATACTCTGGATGCAAGGCCAAATTTCATTAATAGAGTTCATAATATATGCCTAGATGATTTCCTTGGCTTGGGCCAAGGTCTTTACAATGGTTGATTCTCTCTCTGATTTTTGTAATGTCTCTATTAATTTTTGTGCTCTTTGAGTCTTTGCTAAATATGAGGCTTCAGTCCTTGATCTCTGATCTTATAACACTTTGAATTTATCTTGCAACTTCTTGATTTCCTTTGTCTGGATAGACAGATTCTCCACTGCCTTTGTCAACTGTTCTGCAACATCTGTCATGTTTTTTGTAGAAGTTGTAGCTATGGGGATGGTTGTAAGAGGTACAAAATCCAATGAAACCATGGAAATTTTTGCAGTTTCCTCCCTCTCCTTAATCATTTTTTCCATTTCTGTTTCCATATGTCTCAACTGTTCATTTTTCTCCATGATGAGCTTCATCATATTAGTCTTTTGAGACTTTTTTTCTTCAATCTATTTGGTGAGGGGGTCTTCTGTTGCTGAAAACTTTAGTTGTTTCCTCAATGATGCTATGTCAAAATTCTTCTTCTTTATTATTTCCTTTCCAGCATTCATGTTGGAGGGATCATATCCTATCTTGACCACTAAGTCCTCCAAATATTTTATCCTTGTATCTTTGGTAAGAGAGGAGATTTTCTCCATATTTAGCTGTGACTGAATGTTTTCTAAGGAAACCTGCAATTTAGATAAACTCATGGTTGTATTATTTAAGGTAAAGGAAATCATTTCATGTGTTTTCTTGTGCATCTCCATTTGATCAATGGGATGAATATTTTTGATGTCAAACTCGAATGAAGTCTTCTTATAATCGACCGCTTTCTTAGGCTGTGAAATCTGTGCCTCAAGAAAGGCCATTTGCATTTTACCTTTCTTAGAGTTAAATGCTAACAAAAACCTACTATGAGAACTGGAAGTCTGCTTCTAGAATTGGTTGTATGTATTGTTCTTCAAAATCTCATTCTTCAGCTTAATTCCCCTGAATGTATCAAAAATTTACTTCTCTTTCTCCCTTGGGACAATCTTAGTTGTCTTAATAGCTTGTTGTTAGTCCTGTGAAGTTGTAGAAGTAGTAGGAGAAAGGGTCGATTGACCATCAACTTGATAGGATGTAGGTGTATCCTTAGAGATTATGATAACTTCATGTTCTGAATTTTTATTTGGATTTAATTTAGGATTGAGTTTGGTTATTTTCCTGTACATTATCTTGAACTCCTTTCTTGTAGTGTCAGTCACCGAAGGTGAATCTTCTTCTCTTAGTATTTTTCCTGATTTTTCCCGTGGGACAAGTGTCTGTGATGTAGATGTAGAGACTAGCTTCTCCTCAAATTCTTGCAAAGTGTTTTTATACTACTCCATTTGGTTCATGTATTTCTCTATTTCTGGCCTATGAATATGTATATAAGGAGTATGTTAAACACCATGTTAAACACACACATGGTGTATGAGAAAGATAAACACACACACACAAGAAACTCAACACACAATGAAGGATAAGCGTGTAGCTCTCTCATTTTTCCATTATACATGATGTACATTTATAGTAAAATGGTGTGACTCTTGGTTTCACATTCCAAGGTCACTTGGACTCCATTGTGACTTTTCACATTCCACACCTACCCATGTAGGATTAGGTGTTTCAAAATCCCCCCTTAATCCGAAGGGGTATGTGTGAGTCCAAGAAGAGAGTTGTAATACAAATCTGCAAAGTATACATGGCAGCACTTGGGCTGAATCAACTCTCTGAAATGTTGGAAAAAAGAGGTGGTTTAAGGATGACCACCAACACTAGAATGCAATACTTGTTGCAGTTCCTGGAACTCTTCCAAAACTGGCAAGAAGTTGAAAGCTTCTGCTAGAGGAATTGTCCCTCATAAAAAAGGGAGACCTTCAACCTAAAAGAAGGGAGGTCTACTACCTGTGATGGTTTAAGGATGACCAACCACTCTGGAATGCTTGAAGCATTTCCTGGAACTCAACCAAAGCTGGCAAGAAGCTGAAGGCTTCTTCTAGAGGAAGTGTCCCTCATCTATGAAAGGGAGACCTTCAACCTAAAAGAAGGGAGGTATACTACCTGTGATGGTTTAAGGTTATCCACCAACCAAAGATGATGGTTTAAGGTTATCCACCAACCAAAGATGATGGTTTAAGGTTGTCCACCAACCGAATGCATGCTCATGGGCATCCGTGTCTCTGGCTACATCTCTGAATCTGGAATGACGAATTGTGGCTCAGGCTCGCTTGAACTACTGTGTCTCTGGCTACAACTCTGAACATGGAATGAGAGATTGTGGCTCAGGCTCGCTTGATCTGACGTTGAAGCTTATACATGACCACCATTTTCCCCCCTGTCAGGGACAAGGTGAGATGATGGCGAAAACTCAACTGCAAGTTTTTTCAATATCCATGAACAAGTTCTGACATGTGTCTTAAACATCTTCTTGGCTGCTGATGCCCATTTCCAAGAAGCGATCCATCCAAGATGAATATTTTTTCTTGCAGGAGGCTTGTTTTTGAAGCATCTATCTGAAGAATAAGTGTGCTGACCATAGTGCTTACATGAATGAAGATCAAAACAATGTTCTTTCATATGGACAACTCGATCACTGTGTTGGCATTTTACAATCTGCTGTTGTGGAAGCGGAGCAGGATTTGGAACAACTGCAGGTGAACTGTCATACAAGAATCTGGCACTCTGAAATATGATGGGCTTGGTGTAGTCTGGAATATGAAAGGACACATCCTTGTCATATCCAAGACCAGTTCGGTGCTTGTTGTGGACAAGCTCTTCCCATGGTCTGATGATGGGCATGAGAAGTGCAGGCTGAGCTACTGCATCTGCATGTAAATCTACTCTTGTACAAGGAAGTAAATGGGAATCAACTGCAACTTTATCTTCTTTCTTCTGATGAGAGTCCTTCACAATCTTCTGAACAGAAATAGGTTCAAAATGGTGACTCTTTTGCTGAAGTTCATCTTGTTGGAGCTGAGATTCCAACTACAAAAACTCAATCTTTTCTTTTACATCTTGCAAACGACTTTGAATATTACAAAGAGCATCCTTGCTCATTTTTATCATATCATCAACATTGGAATGAATGAGGTTACTCAACAACTCTAATGCCTCATTGATTTTAGCCATTTTCAACAACTTAGGCTTAAAATAAAGGGTGTCGGCTTCAACCAAAAATGCACCCGTTTACAATGTGATTCAACTTTCTTTCAAGAAATACAAATGACTCAAGAGAACTTCCAACTATGGAATTCTCAAAGTACAAAAATCTGCTCCTCAAATGATGGAGGACAATCAACAATTTTTCCAACAACTCAAACACTGATTGCAACTATGAATGAAGAAGCAATACAATGTCAATACAATACAATATTTCTGCAAAAATGTGTGGCAAAAACACTTGTGCAAGAGGCCTTTAAGGCAGCTGATTTGTTTTCTTCAAAGAGTTTTTTTCAAAATGAGGACCAATCTTCACATGTAAATATCTTGCAAAAAATCACCCTTATATCAATGCCACAAATCATATAATGTAATCTGCACTTTTCTCTATGTATTCAGTCCATGCCATTTCCTCTTTCTCTACTGTTCTTTTTCTCTCTTCCTTTGCTGATATTTCTTCTTCCTCTCTCTGCTGTTTTTTTTTTTTTAATTTAATTAAAAATTAATTAAAAAAAGGGATTAATTGAAAATGGGAAGGGAAATTTATTTAAAAGGGAGGAGGAGATTTATTTATTTATTTATATGGAGGGGTGGGAGGGCGGATATTAAAAAAAGAGGAGGTATTATATGGGGGGTATTATAACTATAGAAAATAAAATCGAAAATTAAAAAAAAAAAAAAATGGCCGAATTAAAAAATTGGTGGGAGGTGAATTAATCGTACAAAATTTAAAAAACCAAATGGTGGGGCGATGGGGTGGGATGAGTGCTATGGGTAGAGGAGTAGGCGGGGAATCGATAGGGGAGGGGGAGTGTACAGGTTGTAGTGAGGGGGAGCGGGAGTGGGGGCTGTAAGGCCGAGAGGGAGGGGAGTGTGTGTTGCAGAAGGGTGCAGGGGGCTATAGGTTATGTGGGAGGGCGGAAGGTGTATGCGGAGGGAGGGGTTTGGGTTGAGGGTGCTCGTGAGGGGAGCAGCGGCGGAGTAGGAGGGGTGTAGGGTTGTAGGGCTATAATGGCAGACGGGGATGAGGTGTAAGGTGAGAGCTCGGGTGGAGAGGGCAGTGGTGTAACAGTGAGGGGTGGGGCGTAGAGTTAGGGAGCTCATTGAGGGAGTTAGGGGTGAGCGTTGAGGGAGCTCGTGTGAGGGGGAGGGTGAGTGTTGGAGCGGTGAGGGTGGAGATACGCAGAGAGGGGGAGGCGGATAGAACGAGGCCATAGAGAGGAGTGTTGAGAGCTGTGAGGTAGTGCGTAAGGGAAGAGGGGCATGTTTAGAGCATTGATTCGTGGAGGGGGTGGGCTGTGCAATGCGTAGCTTAGGGAAAAGGAATATAGTTTTAGGGGCCATGGGTTGCAGGTGGGGCAGGCCGAGAGCCTGAATAATTTTTATTTCTATTTTTATTTTATTTTATTTCATTTTATTTTTAAATTTAAAAACAACAGAGTAGAGATAGGAAATCGACTTAAAAAACAACAGCAGAGGATAGTCCAGAAATGCAATAAACTTAGAATTTGAAGGTACTTGCAGAAATTTTTCAGAAATTGCAGAATTTTCAGGAGATTTTAGCAATAAACTCAGAAATATTTCTCAGGAAATGTGGCAGAATTTCGCCAATAAAAACTCGGAATTTTTTCAGAAAATTTCAACAGTAAAAACTCAGAAGCTTCTTTAGAAACCCACTTTAAACAATTTTTCCAGCAGCTCTCTAAAACTTGTGCAAAAATTTTAAAGTATGTAGCAGAAATGGCAGAATAATGTGCAGTGAGAAAACCTGCAGAATGCCCCCAAACGCTGCTTTTCTTCAAGACGAAATTTCTGAATGTTGCTTCTTCTCAATGCAAATTTCTGAATGCTGCAAAAAGCTTGATGAATGCGGCAAAAAGACTGCTACAAAAACTCTGAGTGCTGCAAAAATGCCAAGAATTTTGCAGATATGCATAGGCCATAAACATAAATGGCTCACTCAAATTGGAGCAGGGCCAGCAATCGCCCGCTCTGATACCATGTTAAACATCATGTTAAGCACACACATGGTGTATGAGAAGGATGAACACACACACAAGAGACTCAACACACAATGAAAGATAAGTGTGACGCTTTCTTATTTTTCCATTATACATGGTGTACATTTATAGTACAATGGTGTGACTCTTGGTTTCACATTCCAAGGTCACTTGGACTCCATTGTGACTTTTCGCATTCCACACCTACCCATGTAGGATTAGGTGTTCCAATAAAGTAGTCTTT